>VWZW01006249.1:5029515-5070363 GCA_013397115.1 Edolisoma coerulescens
CCACCCCGGCACATAAGAGGGAAAGGGCTGCAAGCGGTGAGGGGACGCCTCCGAGGACAGGTCGGGGACCTGGTGATCCCAAAGGCCCCCTCGGAGGCTCCGGCGCATGCTGAGCTGGTGGCCTTTCATTCAGGACTAAGTGCACGACTTCCCGAGCACTGCCCACCACTTCACCCCTTCCATAACGGACACTCTTTATCGAGCAGCATTAGATTTGCCCAGCGCTGGCTCTCGCAGCTGAGGCCGATTTCTCCAGCCATAATGGACACAAAGTTTGCTTGTAATGTGGACTTTCCCCTGCTGCTTCCTCTCGGCTGGGCTCTCCTGGGGTGCTTCCTGCTCTGTCCTTCTACCCAGCTGTCCCTGGCTGCCGGCCAAGGTGGACCCAAGGCAGGGGCACCAGGGCCCTCTGCAGTAGCACGGGCTGGGCCACGAGTCCCTTCATTGGGTCCCATGAGCCTTCCCTTGAACGGCTCTTTCGGCAAATGGGAGCTTTTGAGCTGCCCCAGGCCTCTCCTGTGCGATGGCCTCCCCCCAGCCTGCCATGGAGCACAGGAGAGGCCATCCCAAGCTCATGTCCCTGCAGTGGGCTACGAGCAAGCCCTGGGCAGCTCGAGCCCCTCCTGGCACTCAGGCAGAGGCCGCTGCCTCCCCGGAGCCCCGATATCCTCCTGCTCGGCACGGTCGAGCTTCCGAGCAGAGCGGGTATAAACAAAGGGTGGGCAGGGTGAACTCGCCAGCGGAGGGCTGAATCACGCCAGCTCTCTGCTCCCGCTCCTGCCCACTCCTCGGCTCCCACAGGCACAGACCCCGGCTGGGCTGCGAGAGTGGGTACCCATCTGGTGTGTGTCCCCGCGTGGGCCTGGGCACAGGATCCTCGTGGCAAGAAACACAGCGGGGTGACAACGCGTATGTGCGTGCAGGAGCTCTCCTGCCATCAAGGAAACTCAGCCTGGCCCCTCTCAGTGGTCCTCAGACCTTTACTCAGTGCGGATCGATGCCTCTTATTGTTATGGGTATGGCAGCAATGCCATCGATGTTAACAGCACTTCACAAACACAGACAAAGCCGGCAATCTGAATGCGGCCAGAAAAAAACAAACAGAGGACAAAAGACAGGCTAAGAGCTCTGAATGCCGTTTCTAATGCTCCCGCCCCCCCCACGTTAAAGCCCCACTAAAGTGCACGGCACCGAGTACTCAACAGTAACACTCGGGAATAATTCCTGGCATCGTTGGTGTGTGAGGGGGGAAATTTCACCTCAGCCCTTCCACAAAGACACGGCAAGTACGCCATGCAGGCAGCACTGGTGGCGTGTGAGAGTGATGCTATGCACTGCCTGGAAGCAGGGGGCCTTCCAAGACCGTCTTTCCCACCTCGGCTCCGACGGCCATCCCCACCCTGGGAGCGAGGCGAGTGGCAGAGGATGGGGGACCGGGCGTGCAGGAGCAGGGATGAGCTTTTGGGCATCCGCGCACACCTCTGCTGTAGAACAGTCCTGTGCAAACCCTGCCTTTTGTGTACCCTCCGCGCGTGATTCCCTTCCCTGGAAGTGTCCGAGGCCAGCTTAGATGAGGCCCTGAGCAACCTGGTCTGAGTGGAAGATGTCCCTGCTCACGGCAGGAGTTTGGAACTAGAGGATCTTTGAGATCTTTTCCAGTGCAAACCATTCTATGGCTCCATGATTTTGGACCTGGGTGGAGGGACCAGGGGTGGCAGGAGAGGTGAGGGCAGCACAGGTGCCCCAGGCACGGCAGCGGGGCACAGCCCTGGTTTGCTCTGACAGCTACACTGTGCATTTTGGCCAGCAGTGGGGAGAGGCGATGCGAAGGATGGAGAGTGCAGAGAGAAAAAAACATCACCTAAAAGCTGCTCTCTCAGCTAGAGCACCAAGGCCCTTACCACAGTGCCAGGGTCTAAGAGGAGCCAGTACAACCAACCTGCCCAAGGAGCAGCACTGCCATCTGGGTTTTTCCTCTTTTAACTCTCACCCCATCTCACGGGCAACACTTCCTCACCCCAACAGTCTCAAGGACACTTTGGACAAAGGCAGATCCTGGCAGCAATGAACCCTGCTGATCTCTGCCAGAGGAACTGCATTGGCCCCTGCTCAGAAGCCCCAAAGACTCCCATGTTTCTGCATTTACTGACCCGTCATGACTGGTGAGCTTACTGTTAATGTCCCTGAGGTGTCGCAGCAAGGGTGACAGCGTGCTGGGGACAGCCAGAAGCACACAACCAAACCTCACTGGAAGTACCATCCCCTCCTGTCCCTGCTAACAGCCTGTAGCTTTGTGCAGCTGACGGCTTTGCAGCAAACATGCCTTTTTTCCTTCTCCCATCACCTTTACTGCTGATGCACAGGCCTCCCCCGTGCTCTAGAGACCAACTCCAGCTGTTGTGGGTCAACCCCCCTCAACTGGGTCAACCTCCTTTTTGCAGCATGGAGTGACCCAAAGTGCTCACACGCCCTCGCTGAACATGTTCCTCTTTAAAACCTGCAGGGAATGGCAAGAACATTTGGGTGTCCATCTGCGGGGGCTCGTCCCTCAGACAGATGCTCCAGCTCTTTGCCACTGCCATCCTCAGATGATAACAGGCTGTGGCAGATGGTTCCCTTCTGTTGGCAGGAGGCAGGAGTTTATCCCTGCTCTCAGCTCCCTCCCGGAGGGGCGGCACCTGCACACTGCACGAGGGACCTGGGCAGTGGGGAACAGACCTGCCCTCAAGGGACAGACTTGGGACATTCTGGTCTCCCTTGGCTTCAGTGCCCGTGTCCAGGAATCCCACGACTGGTCTAGAAAGGGCCGAGCTGGCAGGAGGGAGGTGGATTTTAATTACTCCCATTATTATTATCATTCCTTTTCTTTCAGATTTTCACACTTTCGTCGTAACAAGCTGAGCTGAGAAAATCCATGCAAATGCCAGGCAGAGATAAGATGTTCCACACCTTGAAGTACTGCCAGCACTGGCTCTGGGAACGCCAGATCGGCTGTCTGCCCCTCCAGCCTCCTCCCTTTGGCAGCAAGGACAGGGGGAGGGTCTGTGCTGGCTCTGCCCCTGCACATCCGGAGGGGAGGGTACCTCACATGTCCCCTGGGCTTGATCAGAAACCAGCTCCTTGATCCTGCCCAGTCCTAACCCGTCCCTGGAGAAGGCACCATGAACTCCTGGCTGCTTGGGACAGGGAGGGAAAGGCCACCCTGATGTCTCGTGCGTGCCTTGCACAACACATGGACACAGACCTGCCCTGCCCTCCTCAGCACTGCTGGCAGCAGGACCTGATCCTGAGGAACCCTTGTTCCCGAGGATGGCTGTTCCACCGGGCCCCTGCGGATGCAGTCCGGGAGAAACGTGCTCCCAGATCACGTTCTCCCTTGGAGGTGGTGACATTTCAGGGTGTGTGGGGGGAGTGGGACGAAGAGGCAAGGCAGGATATTCCTGCTCCCCCATCCCCACGGCCATCTGGATCTGTGCTGATGCCTCCTCACAGCAGGCTGAGTCAGTCCAGTGGCTTCTCATTATCAGCTGGAGGGAATCCAAATTCCTCATTGTATGGCTGCTCCTCAGTGAAACTGAGGATCCTTATCAAGTATTATCATAATGCTCTCTGTACTGTCTTGCACTGTTCCCTGCTCTGGTCAGCTTATTGATTTGGAGCAGAATGATCCAAAAATTCTTCGACCACCAGCCATTCACTTGGGACAGCAGTGGCAGGAGCCACAGAATGTCACCCTGGACATGGGCTGGGGCTGTGAGGCCACGGAGGGGATCCCTCCACTGTCCCCACCACAGCCTCACTTGCTGGAGGCTGCAGGCACGTGGCTGGACCCATCTCCGGCTCTCTGTCCAAATGAAAGCGAGGTGAGAGGTAGGAGATGCTGTCCTCATGCCTTGCACATCTCAAATCATGGCATGACCTCCATGAAGCTCTGGAGAACAGAGATAAAGAGCAGAAAAAAGCCTTTCTGTAGGCCCCCTCATGCAAGTGCTACTGAGGATTGGGATAAGCCGCTGGTACACAGGGTCTGCCCCAGCTCAGCTCACCCACGTCTCTGCCAGGGCACTGTCACCACCCCGACCCATTTGAATTCTGGGTGTGGAAATCAGGCCTTTCTATGCAGCATTCTGGAACGGAGAGAGGCCACATGTCCTCATGTCAGCCTGAGTCAAGCACTGATAGCCTGACTGCTCTGTCAAGCAGCCCAAACACGTGGCGTGAAGGGCTGAGGGAAAAGGCTCCATTAAGTTCTTAAGCTCATTGACACATATATAGAAGGTATTAATAATACCAAGCACCTCAGTGCCTATTGTAGCCCACGTTCAGGAGATGAAAGATAATTTCTGGGACAAGGAATTTATGACAGTGACAGCTTTTTAACAGCTTGGTGTAAGAATAGGAGCTGCACAACAGGACAAAGAGCAATGATTAAAGAATTTGGCACAAAGGAGAGAGGGCTTGGAGAGAGCTGTGAGTATGGAGGACAGGAGAGTCCTGTCAATTGCCCACACTGAAAAAGCAAAGGCTGTGCTGGGCATGGAGGACAGGAAGGTGATGTGGGAGCCATCCCGCTGGGGCTGACTCACAAATGCTTCCCAACTAAGAGAAAGGGGTCAGGGTGCCTGGAGGGGATGAAATGGGCTCCTCACCTTAACGTTTAAAGGAAGTTTGGCCCCTGCCTGGTGTGGCAGGCCAGGATGGGCATGGCTCAGCTGGGGCTGCAGCCATACCAGCAAGCGGCACGGGGACAGGCGATGCTGGGGAGCAGGGCAGGGAGCTGAGCTGCACTGCTGGGCACAGGCCAGGGAGCAAACACTTCAGTCAGGGAAGGGGGGGTCTGGCATGGGGCAGGGTAAGGAGGGAGCTCTGCTCCCTGAAGGCCAGAGCTGGAGAAGCAGAAGTAGCAGACCCAGCACCAGGACACTCAGGGTGTAATTATTACGAATATTCTCAGTGTTCCCTTGCACACATACGTACTCCCCTAATGTACACTGCACATGTAAAAACAGCCTCCTAGTGACATTTGCATGCCCAATTACATCTGCATATAATTGATTTACATGCACAGTTGGAGGGCGTTTAAAACACTGGAGCCCGCTTTGCGCTTTCCCACGGCCACCTCCCCGAACCCATGCCGGAGGAAAAGCCCCTCATGCTGGGGCCAAACCCCATCCCAGCCCCACAGGACTGGTGCCACTTGGTGTCCCTCCCTGCGGCGCTGTGCCACGTGCCGAGCAGGATGGGCTCACACCCATGCCCTTCCCTGCATCTCCATCATCTGCAGTGATCCCAAACCCAACCCCAAACCCAGCCATAGCATTTGCTGTTTGCTCAGCTCCTCTTATAAGTGACTGGCACCATTCCAAAAAGGATTAAAAGCAGGGAGTGAGAAACATAAAAGCTCATGTAATTATGTGCAAAAAAGCCCCTTAATAATTTATAGAGGGAGAGGGTAAATATCTTCGTGTGTTATTCAAGTGTAGCTCATTGTCCCGTCTGGCTAATACCCAGCGTACACGCATCACAGGCTTTATCCGGGAGGCTGTTTTGCCTTTAATACCTTTCATAAATTATTGAATTTATAAAGAGGAAAGCAGGTGTCATGTCACTCCTATAAACAGCTCGTTAGTTAAAGCTAACGAAGTTGGGGAGCAACAGTTTCTTCCTGGCTTGTCTACCTCCCACCTCGCTGTCTGTGCTGTCACCTGTGATGCAGCACAGACCCTGAGCTGGGGCAGGGGAGTGGCATTTGCCTAAAAAAAAGTCTGGCAGCAGATAGATGGCCTGTGGCACCCCTACCCTCCGGCTTTCTGAGCCCTGCTTGTGCCCTTGTGGAGGTGTGAGGATGCAGGTATGGAGAGGATCCTTTTTTCCATTCCCAGCTTGCCTGCTGCAGCATCACCAGTTCCACATCACCTGTGGTCTGGGCGCAGCAATGGACCATCAGCTCCTGGGGGCGCCTGGGGATGCTCTGGGCACTCTGCTCCTGGCAGGAGGGCTACATGAGGGTGAACATGAGGGCAGGACGGGGCAGAAGGCAGAGATCTGTATGGCAGGAGGGCTGAGCACAGACCTGTCTCTGCCAGGGGCATCCTCTCACCCCAAAACCCACGCCTGTCCCACTTCCAGCAGCCCAGGGCCAGGATGAGCAGCCCAAGGGCTGCAACTGAGTGCAGGGGATGTGTTTTCAGGCTGGCTGGGGGAAGCACAGCATCTCCCTGGTTTCTGCTGAACGAGGCAGGGTGTTAGAAGGCTGCCTCTAAAAACAGCAGAGGTGTGACTGAGTCAGCAGCACGTGTCTGCGCGAGGGAGTCGGTCCAAGCTCAGGAAAACCAGCGTGTGAGCGCGGCCACGCAGCCCCCGCCGGGCAGCCGGGCCCCCCCAGGCTGTGCCCTCCACCCCTGCGCTGCGGGACGGAGCTGCTCAGGGAGCAGCTGCTTCGGAGGCTCTGCTTTTGCTTTCACACCCAGGGGAGAGTCACCGAACCCCCACACGCAGCCCCTCCAAATAGAATACATATGCATTAAAGAACAGCCACGGAAAGGGGAGCCATCAGAAGTATTTTAGACAGTTTCGAGCGAGTGCCAAATCTGGGTGAATAAGCTGAAGGCAAAGGACCCACGCGGAAAACGCTGCCGGCAGTGGCGGCATCACGACGGGCACAGCACGGAGCCGGGGACGCACGGAGCGAGCCAAGCTGTGACTGCCAGCAGTGAGGCACGTCTGAGCCACATGATGAATGCTGGCCCCCGAAGAACACCCAGTAGGGCCTTGCGGGCATGAGGAGAGGGAACTCAAACTATTGATAATCAATTAACTCCTTCAATTACAGCAGCCTAATGAGGTAGCGCCAAGTCAGCTCTAATGAACATCAGTTTAACAGAGGCAGTTCCTCAGGCGCTGGTTTTTGACTCAATCTTTACAAGGTAGGGAACACTGCAAAAGTATCAAGCAATTAATGTCACTAAATGAACATCCGCTCCCGGCTCTCCGCAGAGCCCACAGCTCGTGGGGGGCTGTTGTAGCACGGGGTGTCCCTGACCCCTGGAGAGGTCCTGCCTGTGCCCAGCTGGTCCCCAGCACCGGGAAGGGCCGGGAGGCCGCTCTGCTGGCAGCACGGAGCTCCTTTGTCTCGGCACGGAGCGCGGCTCCTGGGGCCGCTGCCGGACGCGTTAGTTGCTGTAAGATGAAGCGAATGTCACCGGGCCCAGCTCTCCCCTAGAGGCAGCTATTCCTTAGGTTTTTTTGGTGACGACAGCGTAAGTGACAAAACAAATGTCACTGCCCGCTGGCCCCAGTGCCTCCCTGGCAACCTGCTGGGTCCCCATGTAGTGCAGGGGGGGAAGGGGGGAGTGGAGGAGGGATGCAAAGCACCATCCCTAACACGTGCCCGTCACAGGGGCTGTGCCAGCACCCCACTGCACCACGGCTTGCAAGCAAGGCCTGGGGAAGCCCCTGCCCAGCAGGACACTGCCGAGCAGGAGCTGGGGTGGGGATCCCCAGGAAAGCCGGGATCCCGGAGGTGCCATCCCTTCGGAAGCACGGTGCTGCACCGACCGCTTTGGGGAGGGATTTACATACTAAGGAGCCTTCAGTGGAGTAAAAACAACCTGACAGCTATTTCGGGTCTCAAAGCCAAAGGCTGTATTTCAAATCCGCTAATCAGGTGAGAATACAGCAAACTGATGCAGAGCAGAGCTGGGAAGAAGGGGGAGCCTCTGGCTCCTGGCAGCATTCCCCCCTCCACAGCAAGGGCCCCATGGCAATGGCCCCCAGCACCCCATCAGCACCCACCAAACTGGGCTGCCAGGGGAAGGGACCCCTCGCTCTCATGGGGGCCCTTTCAGCATCTAAACCTCCATGGCAAGGGACTGCCAGGACCCTGCCTTCACCCAAGGCTGTCCAGAGCTGAACTGAGCTGCTGGAGGGGCACTGGTGGCCCGGCCCCACTCCCCACAGATGGAGCAGATGGAGGGCACAGGCCGGCTCCCTGAGCCCAGGTGTGTGGTGCAGGGGCTGCCTGTGCCTCCAGATGCCGTGGCAGATGGAGGTGGATGTGAACTGCCTGTGCTGCCTGCTGGGACCACACAGGGGCTTGGCCACAGCCTCCCTTCCCTGCTGATGGGCTCGGGAGCAGGCTGGGGCACAGTGGATGGCCAGAAGGGCTCAAATGACAGGAGCGGCACAGGTCAGGTAATTCACCCACGTGGATGTGTCTGTGAAAGGTTCTGGGTCTGAACACCATTCCCAGGGGTGCAGTGTATGGGTAGATGACCTTTGGTCCAGCTTGGGGAGGGTAGAGGGAGAAGACATTCCTGCTCTCTCTGCCATTCTGGGGCAGAGCTGGGCCACACTTCCATGGGAAGAAGGACCCAGGATCACTGGTGCTGGCCAGGATAAGCCAGAAGGGAAGTGCAAGAGACATGAGTAGAGATCTACAGGGAAGGTAACAGCCCTGCATGCCTGGCACACCCACACAAAAACCTGAATCTGGGCATCTCCAGTTCCCATGAGCAACTCATCTGAGACCAGTGTAACCAGCAACAGCCCCCAGCCCCCACCAGTCCAACAGCACTGACTGCAGATGCCAACCTTGGGGGTATTGGACCCTGTGCCCACAAGGATCTGCACAGATCCCCCTAGACCTGTCCAGCCTCTGGATGAGCAGGGGGTGCTGGTCCCTTCCAGTCCTCCCAGTGCCCATGCACCCTGCAGTGTGGAGGGGACACAGGGCGCTGGCTGTGGCTGGCCTCCCCCAGGCCACTTTGTCACCATTCCTAAGGGCCAGAAAAGCTGCTGAGAGTGTCTCGGGAGTGTGAAGCACCGGGGGTGATGGGTGCAGGCTGCTGCTCTGAGGATGCTCTCTGAGCTGCTTTAATGAAACAGCCACGCAGCTCCAGGCACCAGAGATTATTCTCGTCTCTTTTCTTGTTTGGTCGACTTATTCAAAGACTATTAGTGGATTAACTAAAATTCTTACGATGCTGGGATCTTCGCAGGCGTTTACGGAAGCGGAAGGGGCAGCTTTCACGGGCAGCTTTCACGTTACCCCGGAGCAAGTCTGCAGCTGGGTGTGCTTGCCAGGGGAACAAGAGGAGGCTCAGAGTCCTGGCAGCAGCCACTCTCTTCTCCAAGCTGGCAGTGCTGTAGAGGAACTGTCTGGAGGGCAGCACTGGCAGGGGCTGACAAGCCCTGTGGTCCCTCCTGCTCTCTCATGTTTGCCTTGCAGCTTCTGGGCTCCATTTCACAGGGAGGGCTTGGGGACACAGGGGACTGAACGCAGGGATGGGGGAAGTCTCTCCACACCTTCTGTTGCTACGGCCTCCATCCCACAGATAACTCCCCCACTGGGGGTGGTGCTCTTATAAGCTCTGCTTCTTCGTCCAGAAGGTCCCAGGGCCGTGCCCTGGTAGCCCACAGCCCACAGACAAACAACCTCACAGCATCCCTTGTTTTCCCAGGCTGCATCAGCACGTGTGGCAGAGTCTTCCCCCTTCCCACCCCCTCCTCATCAACTGGCAAAGCCCCAGCGGTTTCCCCCGGAGAGCGTGCGGTGAGACACAGCATGAAACAACTGCACATAATTAGAGGATTGAATGGGGTACGGGAGCAGAGCAGGGAGCTTGCAACATCCATAAATAGCTCGTCTTGCCGAGCTGCTTAACTCCTTGCTTGTTCTTGCCAAAGTGCAGACCCCAAAGGGATGGTGCCTGTGCATGAATAGGGGTGGAAAGTTCAGAAGCGTATTTTTAAACCATTCAAGCTGTACTCGAGCTGAGTGATACGTTATTGTCTCTGTGTGTCACTTGAAATGTCTTATGAATGCAAGAAATAAAAAAAAGCCACCATTTTGCTTCTCTACACTCCCACCCCTCTGCTTCTACCCAAATAACGTCAGGCTAGAGCTGACAGGCGAAAAGAAAGCACCACAGGCTAAGGCTGCTTAAAAGCAGCACGAAAACCTCTTCTCCGGAAGGAAGAGCCCCTGCTTGCGGGGCCAGAGGGCAGTGGAACCGGCAGTGGAACCGGCAGTGGAACCGGCAGCAGGCACAGGTACCCGCCGACAGCAGCGTGCCAGAGCCTGCCAGGAAAATACTGGGCTCCCCAAAGAGTCCCCAGCAAGGACAGCAGGGCTGTGTGCCTAGCAGCAGGGCGTTAGGTTGGATATCAGGAAGACGTTCTTCACGCAGAGGGTGGTTGGGCACTGAACAGGCTCCCCAGGGAAGTGGTCACAGCAGTAAGCCTGACAGAGTTCAGGAAGCGTTGGACAACACTCTGGGGCACATGGTGTGACTCCTGGGGATGGTCCTGAGCAGGGCCAGGAGTGGGACTCGATGATCCTTGTGGGTCCCTCCCAACTCAGCGTATTCTGTGACTCTGGGTCAACTAGTCTTGAGTATTGTCCCGTAAGAACGAGGGACTTACCCTGCTACCCCACCCTGGGTCAGTGTAGGATGGCATCACCTCAGTTCTGCCCACCCTGAGCTCTGGGGCCTCTCTGGGTGGCTGGCACCTGGTGACAGTGACAGTCCTCAGTCCCTGGGGCTGGCAGCCAGCCTCAAGCTGTGGCTGGAGACAGACATCCCGAAGAGCCTGACAAACAGCTGGAGCCATGGTGAGATGCAGCGGGACAGAGGGAAAACAAACCAGAAACTCACTGGGAAATCATTTTTCTCCTAAATGGGGCAGATGTAATTAAGCAGCACGGGCTTTATGAATGATACCAGCTCTGCCTTGAAACACATCATTACCTCTCTCTGTTAGAGCAGGGGTTTTAAATACATATTTCCTCTTCCAGTGCTGGAGGAGAAGGCTCTGTGGCTAGGATGCTGGGATATTTTGCCAATCACCTCTTATTTCACCCAGTGGCAGGGAAGTGCCGAGCTCTGGCTTTCCTGCACACACACCTCTGCTCCAGATCACTGCTGGGCACTCTCCTCTTCCTCTCCTTTCTGCCACCACCAATATCAGAGGGGAGGATGGCACTGAACCTGCATCCTCCAGCCCCAGAGGGTTTGAGCCTCCCTGTGCCAAACCTGCCTGGGATCCCGGTGCCAGAGGCCACCCCAAGCCCCTCTACCCAAGCTATGTGAGCCCCTCACCATTTTGTTTTCCTTGTTTTACAGAACCTGGGGCTCAGGGGGATGAGATATTTCACTGACTGCTGACCCAAGTTGGTTTCCCCCATCTGGCACCCCCTCTGCACCCAGCAGAGTCTGGGTGTTCCTCTCAGTTTGGTGCAATTTGGACCTTTCTGTTCCCAGACGACTCCCCCAGCCTATGCCATGTCTGCCATGAGTGCTCACTGCAATGGATTAGAGAGACCCGAGCAAGAACGAAGGGCTTTTGTACTAGAAATTGAAAGTTGATGGAGTGTGTCATAGGAAAATGACAACAACCTACTGTACCTCGAAAGACAATTATTTTTCCCTCATTGGAGTGATTGAATTTCTCCATCAGTGACACTACCAACATCGTCGACACCAACAGCTCTCTTATGGAAAGGCTCTTTCCCAGCTGCACACCTGAATTTTCTTACACCTGCCCTCTCCTCCCTTACCTGCTCTGCTTCCTGTGCTTTGGCAGGACGTGCTCAGCTCACAGCCAGTACAGAGACCACCCTCAGCTGGGTGTGCTCTCCCTCCCCATCCCCACACTCCTGCAGACCCTTGCTTCCCTCAGCTCTGCTCCTCTGGACTAATCCTGAATATTCTGTGATTCTGTGAATATGCCAGGGCTGGAAATCACAAAATTAAATCGTGTCGCTTCACTGTGATCAGCTATGGTAGCAGGACCTGCATCACAGTACTGGGGCTGTGCTCAGTGTCTGATACAGGTACTCACACTGGCAAAAAGAAAGAGCTGGGAGACGTGGTGACCTTTCCAGAGACGGGGAAAAGCGTGAGGCAGCACCTCCACCTGCTGTGGGACTGGAGTGTCGGACAGCACCCTGGAGAGCCTGCTCTCCCTGCAGACCTGGAGCACCGTGCCATGGACACCTGTGCTGGACGCTGGCCCGGGGACACCCTGCAGCCACATCTCACCCCAGGGTGAGGGGTACAGCCAAAAGCCCCTTTTCTGAGTGATTTTGGCCCAGAATCTGGAGTAGCACAAGCCCCAAGGGCTTTGGGATAGGTTCCTCTGTGTGCCTGGGGCACAGCTGTGCTTTCCACGGGCTCCTTCCCGTTCCCAAGGTGCTTCCCCCGCAACCCAGCCTGAGTTACTCCCTGCTGGCAGAGGGCCAGCCTGATTTATTAAGACACATGAACTAATGAACGAGCCACAGCGAAGCACCAGGAGCCTGCTACATCCCATTGCATCCACCTGCGCTGCGAGCTGTGCAAGGCTCCTCACAAGCCTTGTCCTTCTCCCAGCAAAGACCAAACCCTGAAAACCTGGGGAGCACGGGAGGGTGCCACCACCCCACATGCCTTTTGGGGGGACAGCGGTGACAGCCGGGACCGTGTCCGCGCTGTGCAGGGTGAAAATCCCACCGGGAAGGAGCGGGAGGGCAACGGCAGGTCAGGATGAGTGGTGAGGCTGGCGCAGGCAGGACGTCACCCCGCCCCGCTCCGTGGGTGCCACGCGAGCCGGGATCGAGGAGCGCGCGCGCTCCGGTGGCGTGCGGAGCCCCATATGTTGTGTGGGCTGAGAGCACATATGTTAGGTATACACACATCTACGTGTGCCTGCGTATATATATACACAGACATACATGAGAGAGACTATTATAGACACAGATTTACATAGATAGTCAACACCAGCCATTACTGCGGGATTTTGAAGACAGCAGAATCAGCCCCAGGTATCAGAAAATGCCTATCTTTATCCCTGCCCTCTGAGCCTGTGCCTTTGGCTGGGCTGGCGAATTCCACGTGCCAGAGCCCCAGCTGGGGAGGGTGCTGGGGGGAAGCTGGGCTGCCCATCTCCCACACCTGCACTCTGCACACTGCCCCAGGAGGGAGCAAAGCATCTTCCCTGGCCACGCACAAATCCTGCAGCCCAGCAGGGATCCAGGGGGATACATCTGCCCAAACACAGCCTGCATCCACGGACAAGCTGGATGAACTCCTGTATCGCTAATGGAGAGAAAAGGCCTCTCAGGGGCAGGATTAATCTCGTTCTAAGGTGGCTGCCTGAGAAAGGTCAGATGAATTTTGCCTGGACGTGCCTTTTTTCTCCCTGCTGACTATAAATGTCATCCAGCCAGTGGGCTCCAAGGCAGGTACCTACAGAGAGGCCACACGCAGACAGGTAACAGGAACTCAAGCCCATAGCTGCTACCCTGGATCAACCCTGGTGCTACACGCATCCACAGGCGGCACAGGGAGACAAAGCCAGCCCCCAGCTCAGGATCTGAGACCCTGAGATTTCTTCCAGACACACAGCTCAGCTGGTAAAAAGTTCATCTTGGTAAGTGAAACTTTTCCATTCATCGTCTGCCATAGCCCCAAGCAGCATCACCCAGCTGTAAAGTACTTCAGAGTTGACTCAATGTCACATTTAAGTGCTGGATGCATCAGAATTCAGGATGCTTCAGAAAGGTTATGTAAACCATTACATCAAATCCTGGGAGAGTTATTAAGGTGAGCGGCAGAGCATGGGAGAATGGGTGATTATCTCACAGCAGTGCTGTGGAACCACACCAGCAATGGCCAACAGAAGGATGTAACTCATTCTCCTTACAAGCCCAGTTTTGTTTTCCCCTAATGTGTCTTTAAAAAAAAACTCTGTCCACCAAAGAATTCTCTACTCTGGTATACAATTATTCGAGAGAGTCTCCAATTAAGCAGCTAAGGCACTGGGGAGATAAGAAGGTTTGAAAGAGGGAAAATTTCTAACTATTGGACAAGCCTTCTATTCCCCCTCCCCTTTTTGAAATGTCGTATTTCAAATTCAGTGTGGTCTATTAACTCCAAATTTATTTTATTCATCTGAATTTGTGCTTCTGAGGACTTGGGGGAGGCCTACATGGTTAATTTTGGAGTTATTTGCTATGGACTCTTGCACCTCTCAGAAGTGCATGGGCTCCCCAGGGAGGTTCTCCAGTCGGCAGAACTCGTCCTCAAGGACATGAAAGCATCTGCAGGGGCCTGCAATTTTTCAGAGTTTGGAATGGACCCAGCCAGATTGAAAGACATTTAGAAATCTTCAGGATCAGCAAATGTATTTTGTAAAGCACGGAGCTGACCTGTTTGGGTTAAATAATGGTAAGAATTTTGTGGGGGCAACACAACTGGGAATTGCAGGCCCAAAGCAGGCAGCTGAATGACTAACCTTAAGCCAGGAGTCATCACGCTGAAAACCTTGGTGCTGGTGGGATAGAGCAGCCAAGAAATGCTAATTACAACAATATCCCTGATGGACATCCTGCAGCATCCTGCCCAGAATGCTCCCACATGGCAATGCTGCCTCCTCCTCAGAAAGCCACAGAAACCACAGGAAGACAGCCAGAACTCTCTTGTAGAACTCCCAATCCCATGGGATTTATACCACAGGATTAACTCACCCCATCTCCATGCCAGCAGCCTGCATCCACCTCTGGGTGAGCCACTGGGATGTTGCTGCTTTGTGCCCCACCAGCAGGGTGAAATGAGGAGCAGATCCCATGGCAGACTGATCCCTAGCACACAGCCCCAGTCCAAAAGCTTCCATATTGGAGTCTGAGAATGCAGGGAAGTCCATACTGAGTCTGCACACAGGAATGGGGATGGGGGTGTGTGCTGGCAGTCACGGCAGTCCTGGCAGCATCTCCTGCACGGGACACAAGGGCTCTGCCTTTCCCAGCCCCTCGGGCAGAGGAGAATGAGGCATTGCTGAGTAACTGGGTGAATTCCTGGGCCAAACAGGCAGCGGGAGCAGCACTGGGGCTGCCATAGTAAGGTTCAGCCCTATGGCTGTGCTGCTGTCACCCCCTCTGGTGGGTTACGACTGCAGCACGTGCCACTGGCTTCCCTTTCTCGGTGTGCCCAGCGGTGCGTAGCTGGTGTCAAACACGGGGCAGCGACTCGCAGTGGCTCTGGCAGCACGTGGTCGGTGTCCGGGCTGAGCTGTGTGACAGTCCTGGAGAGCTGTGCCTTTCAATGCCACTGTACTCCTCACATCCTGAAAATGCTGCTATTGAATAACCCCTGGACACAGGCTTGGCCCAGCCATGCCCACAGGGAGCTCTTTGGAGGGTGCTGGGGGTCCCAGTCACGTTGTGAGAAGGTGCTGTTAATTAGTAACTCACCCAAACCCCTGAAGAGGGACATCTTGTCCCTGGAGGTGGCAGGGGACCTGTGCCCACGGGACACATGAAGGAGCATCCAGGCTGGAATCAGCCTCACCCTGCTCTGTGCACAAAAGGAGCCCTGACTTTTGGGCTACCAGCTGGCACCTTTCACTGTTGTTAACATTCATTTAAGAAAAATTACAAATACCCCCAACATGGGCTAATTAGCTAATGACGTTATTTTGGCCTGATGTGCCATATAATTAAACAACTAATAAACGGCAAGAGTCCTGTGTTGCTGAGGCTCCTGAGTCAATACCATGCTATTACCACGGTGTAATTGAGTTTACTGAGAACCTCAGCACAGACATCCCAGAGCCCATGCAGGAATGGTATTGAAACAGCCACCAGAGACCCACCTGCTGGATAAAGGTGGAGAAAGACAAATCTTTTAATCTACAATACAGCCTGGAGTCACACACGGAGAAGACAAGTTTGTGCTTCACACTGTGGTAAATACATTTGCTAGAAGAGGGTACATGCCTCCCAAGAGGGGCTACCTGTGCAAGAGCTGCTCTGGCAGCACAAGAGGCTTCCAGAGCTCCAGGGAGGGTGGGATGAAATGTGGCTTGTCCTCACTTCCACAGAAGTGAGGACTTCCAAAAGTCTATTTCTATTTACATTTCTCCATCAAAAAGGTGCCTTTTGGATGCATTTCTGACGACAGAACCAAAAGGTGCATTGGGGCTACTGAGAGGTCTCAGAGGTGGCTCAAAGCTTCCTCCTGCAGCCCTTTGCAGACCAAGTGCCCCAACCTAATACTCTGCTGGTGGGCTGAAAATGGGCCCAGAGCTGGATTTAGGGCTGCAAAACCCTCTCTGAGTTTTTTTAGCAGTAGTAGGAAAGAAGGAGAGGAGTAGGTTGGCAACCAGGCTCTCATTTGAGTCATGAAGCCTCTACAGATGTCTCAGTATTATTTGCTGTCCCTGGGGAGGGGAGGGTGATTTTGAGGTGCTCAGAGGTGATTTTGCTATACGGACATGTTGTCAGGCAAGGAACACACGACCTTTGTGCACACACACACACACACAGCCCCCACACACCTGAGCCCAGGCTCCTCTCCCACATGCTCTCCTCCCCGCTGCCCTGCTGCTGAGCTCGTGTCCCCAGATGCACCCGTGCTCCAGCTCGCCCTCCTCTTTCTCCTCACCTCCCTTCCCTGGCAATGCCAGGCAAGAGCTCCTTCTGCTCCCTTCCACTCTCAGGCAGAGCCTGGGAGCTTTGCCGGGGCACGGCAGCATCTGTCATCCCAAGGCAGAGGCACAAGGCTCTCACCCCGTGCTGCTGTCAGGTCCCTGCATGGCAGCAGCGGGCAGAGCCGAGTCCTGCTGGCAGGCTGAGGGCTCGCTGGCCCCACGGTGGGACCTCCTGGTGACAGTGCAACAGGAGGACAGGGCACTACAAGGGATGGACATGGGGCTGCATAGCCAGGAGCCATGGCGGGGCTGGGGACCTGCACTCTTCACACAGGGTGGGACAGTGGCTGCAGCTCAGTAGGTCCAGCTCACATCCAGCACCTGCATTCCACACTGGAAACAACTAAATGCAGCCCAGAGAGAAATGCAGCAGGAGCCTGGGCAGGCAGCCCCGTCCCAGGGGTTGCAGCCACAGTTGGTGCAGCCTCAGAGCTCCCACAGAGTTTCTGGGAGTGTGAGCAGGACTGACAGGCTGCAGCTGATGGGCTGGGTGGGCAGCATTGCTCTGAGCAGGGCCCTGGCTCTGCTGCCACCCGCATCCCACCATGGACCTGCTCCCGTAGCTCATCCTCATCCCACAGAGCTCCTCAAGAAAAGAAGGCTGGAGACAGAGAGATGAGAGCCCAGAGGGACCACTCTCAGCCTATACTCCCAGCTCTTGCTTAGCACAAACTACACCATCCCCAAGGAGCTCCGAAGCAAACCCATAAGGGTTCCTCGCTTCAGCCGCTGTCGGTATTTAAAGCAGACAACTTCAGGAAGGAGGTTGGAAGCAGACTAAGCCTTGATCCTGGTGCATGAGGAGCTCCCCAGGACAGCGGGAGAGGGATGATGGCTGGGGGACGGTGGGCAACAGGGCTACATCAAAAGAGGGGCAAAACCTATGCTTGCAGGAGGGCGGGGAGCAGGTGCCTGCCAGCGCCACGGCCGCAGGCGGCCACGCGAGAGGCGCCAGGAGCCGAGGCTGGTGGAGCCGCCGGCAACTCCGGGAAGAGGTGGGTGTACAAAGGCTCAGCGACGGCAGAGCTGCTGCTGACAGTGAGAGGCAGCTCCTGTCATGAGCGTGAGCCAGGCTCTGCCAACACAAACACCCAGATTGCTGAAAACAAGATGTGCGGCCGCACGTCTGGGCTGTCAATCAGCAGCACGCAGGGAGCACGCTGCGGCCGCTCCGGCTGCAACGGGGGAGGGCTCGTGCTTTCCCTGAAATGCCTCCCTGGGGGTCGTGGGCAGCCCCACCAGGGTCTGGCCAGGAGAGGACGGCTGTGCCCAGGTGGCAGGAATGGTCTCCATCCTCCCTGCCAGTCAGGGAAATCCTCCCAGCTCCCTGGCTGCAGCTCGGCTGCTTTCCTCCCATGCCCACAGCTCAGGGAGGGACCGAGGAGGAACATCAAAATCTGCCGCTGCTTTGGAGAGGTGCTTGTGTGGAGAGTGATTCCTGCAATCAAGAATTACTCACAGAGCACTCAAAAGGCACGCCGAGGGCAGGCAGAGGTACCTGCACAGACACGAGCCCATCACCGTGGGGCCACTGCCTGCCACTCCCAGTGGCTGCAGCCACAGGACAGCCTTGTCCCCGTACTGGCAGAGCAAAGAGGCTCAGAGCAGCCACGGCTGCCTCCTCACACACTAGAGCAACACCAGGTGAATGCAGACCTCCCCCAGGGCTGGCGTGGACGCATGGTGTGACCCCAGGGACCTACCTGTGCCGAACACCAGTTCAGCTCATGGTGGGAGAAGACACCCAGACTCCAACCCGCTGGGATGGATCCTGGGGAAAACAGGTGGAGAAGAGCAGGTGGTTTGCACACCAATGCTGGCTGGAAGTCACCATTGGAAGTGCACCCATCACAGGGCAGCATTCAGACCCCTGAGGCACCACCAACCCCCCCGAAATGGCCTGCCCATGGCTGAGCTCCAGTTCCTTCCCTCCGAGCCACACCGCTCTGCTTTGCTGCGAATGCAAAGTTTAAGCAGCCCCTGTGTCTCCCCTTTTATCTTTCATTTCTGTGCTGACATTTTGAAGGAAATTTGCTCTCCTCCTTGAAGTACGGAAATCCGTGTCCAAGAGCACTCGGGCCCAAAAAGCTGGGAAGATAAACATATTTGGACGTGTGATTTCACAGTGGCTACGTTGATAGCTTTCAGAGGTCGGGTCCTGTCCATCAATTACCCGCAATGTGCATCCAGACGTGATACGGGAGAACAAAAACCGACTCATTAGAGGGGAAGAGAGGTGAGTGAACACCAAGACTGGTTAAAGAGAGCGGCTCGTATTTCAAGGAGTACAGGGAGAGACTTTTCTCCTGCCCTCTTCCCCCACTCCAACAGAAGGCTACAACATCTGGGAGACACAGCACAGGCAGCACAAGCCCACCATTTGCCCCACAGAGCATTGCCACGTGGCACGAGCATGACACAGAAGGCACCAGCAGAGCTGACTTCTGGGCACGAGATGTGGCACGGAGCAGAATTTGCAGAAGAGACTTTGAAGTGGAAACATTTAGAATGGGATTTTTAAAGATATTCAAGCCCCTCTCTTCCCTCTGGCCGGCAGGTACTTAGCAACGCTTTGCACATAAAGAATTATTTGTCTAATATATCACGTTAGAATGCAAGATGACATATCCAGGACAGACTTTTGTACAAAGCAGAGTTTTAAAAGCAGAATTTTAGCAGTCCCAGGCGGGACCAGGGCATATAAAGCATGCGGTAGAACGAGCAATGATTTCTGTGTAGCCCAGGCAAGGATTTTTGTTTGAATTCTCTGTCCCTGGGAAAGACAATTATCACTGGCACCTCTGAGCCCAGTGCAGCCCCAAAGGGAGGTTGCAGAGAGCTGTGGCGGGTGATGGGGCGGTCCCAGGAGGCCACAGCAAGGTGGAGGGAACTGGATGTTAATTTCAACACTTCACGGATGGAAGTAACAGGCAGGGAGTGATGGAAGTTGGCTCTGGTCCTCCAAGCCACTTGCCTCTCCTTTGGCTTCCAAGATTTAAGCACTAACTTGACAGTGGGATTAAACAAAAAGAATAATCACAGTCTCAGCCTCATCACTTTTCCCTGGGGATGTGACAGGTGATGCAGGACAGACCACCCTGTGCAAAAGGGCCCCACAGAGTGTGGGTGGGGCTGCCTGACTTGGGCACTCCCCAGGCAGGGGATGGACTCCAACCCCATCCCCCTCTGCCATGGTGGGGCACCTTCCCCTCTGTGCTTTGGCATCACCCCATCTGTCCCTTGGCCCCAAACCTGGGGCCAACATGGCCTCGACAGACCCTCTTTGCAGGTCTCTCCTCCTGCCCTGCTCCCTCTTTCTCCTCTCCCACAAGTGTTTCTCAGGGTGTTATTTCCTTTCTAGTATGCTAATCCCTCTCCTGAGTACAAACTCCTGCAGTCTTTAGAGGGACAGGGAAATATTTCTGTTCTGCATACTCCACAGATCCTCCTCTGCATGGAAATGGACACTATCATTATTGGGATTTCTCTTTTTAACATCTCGGCTGAGGCAACTCTTTCTCCTATTGAGCCTCTGCTAAGCAGAATTGAGGGGGAAGAGATGTAAACCAGCCAGGCTCCTGCAGCGAATCTCTCCTTCCTGCCACTCCACAGGGAGTATCCATTGCTTTCAAGGTGGAACTCCCCAGTGGAGGTGGCACGTGACGTGCCCAAAGGCCCCGTGAGAGTGGACAGTGTGGACAGAGGACATGAACGTGCCCAGGATGCTGTGGCAGGGCAGGGGTGCTCAGCTCCAGGAGCAGGTGGTCTCCATGGCCCTGCCGTGCTCCTGGATCCTCGGGGGAAGTTGGATGCTGGGATCTTGCTTGCAGACCCTCAGTGCGAGGGGGTCCTGACTGAATGGCACCTGGGGTTAAGACATTTCAACGGCCAGTGCTGGCGGAGATAATGCTGCATGAGGGGACACAGCACTACCCTTCCAGGTAAATGAGAAGACACTCCATACATATATATGTGTGTGTGTGTGTGTGTGTGTATATATGTAGAACTGAGCACTCGGACCAAAACAAGCCCACAGGAGCCCTCCCCTCACACCAGCAGCCCCCTGGAGTGGGGGCAAAGGCTGCCCTGCTTTAACAACCACAGCACCGACCCAGATTAAAACTAATTCATCAGCAAATGGATTCATTGGTTGAGGAATTTAAATCACACACATCCAGGCTCAAGTGCCCCAAGGTCAGGCAGTGCCGAATGGTTTTGCCCACTCTGGACCTGCATGGATTACCCTGGCCAGTGTGGGGATGGATTTACGGGAAGAACTCCCAGATCCGCACCTGGCAGGGAGCGTTTTGCAGGCAGTGCCTGCAGATAGGCAGGTGGCTGGTTTGAAGTTTTGAGCTTCTCAGGTAGAGGATCATATTACTCTGGAAATGGAGGATCAAATTATTCCATTATTCCCCAGGGAGGGGATTAAATTACCCTGGAATTAGAGGATTAAATTACTCACCAAGGGAGAGGACTGAATTACTTTGTGAGTTGTGGGATTAAAACACTCTGCAGGTGGCAAGCTCAAAATAGACCTTCACACAGAAGGCAGGATTAAATTATTCTATGGCTGGTCAGGGAAAAAAACCCCAAACCACCATACTCTGGAGGAAGCCATATTAAATTATTTCTGGAGATTAAATTGCTCCACAGGCTTGCTGGATCCCAGTGCTGTGGAGCAGACCATCTGCTTGGGAAGGTGTGTGGATACCCAAGCATGAACAGCCATATGATGGGGTCCCGCTGGTGGTACCCAAGTGCCTCCTGGCACCGCAGCACCCGGCGCCTGACAGTTTTGACTATATTTATTTGCACGTCAAGGTTGGGAGCCTGGCAGGGCTGGGCTCTGCTCCCCCGCACCATCCGGGAAATCCGGGGGGATCCCAGGTCACCTGGGAGCACGAGGCAGACCCGGGGAATTGAGCCAAATCTTAATTTGGTTTCTGAAGGGAGGTTTTATCTTCTTTTCCTTTTTGCATTGATCACTCTCTTGAGCAACGGTATCACTGTGTATGAGGGGCAGCAGATCAAAGCCCTCCTTGCTACCAGCCAGGACCAGCTCTCCTCCCCCAAATTCCTAACTTCCACCCACCACCTCCTCTCCCCTCTCATCCGCGGGCTCAGCTCTCCACCTGGCATCTCCCACAGGAGCCGGTCAGCAGTGGCTGGAGCGTGCCGGCGCTGTCAGCCCTGACTCACTCTGCTGTGTCTCCTTCCCTGGTGCCTGTCACTGCCTGTTCCCGGTGATGGTGACAAATTGGCATTTGAAACTTGTATTGGTATTTTTTATGCTGATTTCTTTCTGAGGCTCCACTGCTGAGATTTCAAGAGAGAGAAAGAGAATGAGCATTTTAGGATAATCTTAAAAGCAGAAAAATTATTACATGTCAAACACCGAATGGGGAGTTTAAAAGGCTCCCAGGTGGGCTGCAGAATTAAATGTTTGGAGGCTTTTTTTCCCCCAGTGAGGTAAGAAATGGCAATGTCACCATAGCAACTGCAGGGCACATTCTGGGCAGCAGCTCAGGAATCCAGCCCCTCTGCACAGCCTGTGGGGTGCAAGGGGCTGGGGTGGCTCCAACCCTCACACATCTGAGCCCTGGAGCCAAGGCGTCTCAGGAGCCTGCAGGTGACTGGCATGAGATACACCGTGGTCAAAAGCTCCCAGAGGCCCAGAGATGGGACAGGGTCTGTGTTCCTGGTGAAGGACCTTCCTGAGCACCTCAACCCCTCCCGGTTTCTCCACCCCACCTGCTCTGGTCCCTTGCACCAGGGCTGGATGCTCCCTGCATCCATCTGGCTGGGTGCTTCCAGGGATGGAGAAGCAGCTGGGACCTGACACTCCTGACTCAGAGAGAGGCTCCAAGGTGCCCCAAATCACCAGGCAAGAGCAGCTGAAGAGCTCAGTCGTGTAGCCTGGGGTCCCTTGGCTTTGTGGCTCCCGAGCCACACAGGAAGGTTGTCACCTCCCCAGCTGCTCAAGAGGCTCATCTGCCTCCTGCCTGCCACTGTTTCCTTCTTGACTTTCTGAAGGCTGCTGTGAACAGGGGAAATCATCACGAACAACCAGGGGTTAATTGAGTGTTAGTTAACTCCTGGTGCTCTCACCGGCCTGCCGGGGTTACAGTAATTAGCATAACCTGAGCTGGCTCATTAATGAGCTTGCAGGAGTCATAGGTAGCAGGGGGGGGTTAAACTGGCTTGATTACTTCTCTTCTCCATTAGTACCAGCCACTGAGAAAGGATTTGTGGGAGGGAAACTGGTTTCTCTCCGGATGAAGCAGGATACACCTGGGGAACAGGGCTGATCCCATGGGAAGGGACGGGGACAGCAGAGCTTTGCCCACGGCGGGTGAGGAGGCCTCAAAACCAGCTCAGCTCTGGGCTGAAAACTGCTGTGATCCCTGACAGAGCTGCAGTTTAGCTGCAAATGATGATGATGAAGGGAAACGTTCAGCAGTTACGAAGGGCTGTCATTTTCCAGGGGCTCCAATCCAATTTGTGATCTACACCCAGGAGCTCGCATGCCAACAGCAGCCTCGATGGCTCTGACCACGGCAGTCCATCAGGCAGAGGGATCACAGCCAGAGACCAGCCTGACATCCAGCTGGTGGCCACCAAGTGAGAAGGGTGGCCTCCATCACCACCTTCCTTCTTCCCCCATAACACACGGCTCCACAGGCTCCCTGGGAAGCTGGATTCCAACTCCTCCTCTGCCTGCCTCGGAGCCAGATTTCTCATCTGCTGGGAGATTACCCTGAACACTGGGTCCTGTGGGGAACTCAAAGCCATGCTGGGTATCCCAAACTCGCTAGATCCACCACTTGGCCCCAGCAGCTGCTCCCCAGATCCCATGTCAGTTCCTCTACTCTCCTGCCCTGCTGCTGCAGACCCTGGCAGGGGTTCACTGACCCCAGGAGGAACCTCCACAAGCAGCACAGGGGATGTGGCAGAGCTGGGAGCCAGCAAGGCCAGCAGCAAACCCGAATGCTGCCCAGCAGAGGCAGGGAGTGATTAAAGCCCCCCTTCCCTTGCGGGTGGCTGGGCTGGTCGGGCCGTGCAGGATGGATGCTGCTGTCTAGAGGCAGCAAGGAAGGTTCCCCTCAGCACCAGATTTATAGTGAGGCTGTAGATCAATTATCAGCAGCCTCCGACCTTGAAAGCAGAGCCACAGAGGGCTGTAGAGCATCTCCCTCCTTTTTCTGGGTGGGAGGAGCCCATACTGGAGGTGATAATCCATGGGAGGGCTGCCAACAGGAGCCCCACAATTCCTGGGGGGGATGCCCACATATTAAGAGGTTTCCTCAAATGCCACAGACGCACATGCTTCTCCCTCTGGCACCCCTGTACCCTTGTTTTCCTCCTCTGTCATGCACCCAAATACCCTGACTGGCCCCAAATCCCAGGCAGGGGCAGGAATCCAGCTCCTGAGCCTGTTGCAAAGCAACTGACTGAATGGCGTGGCACACAAGATAAGAGATCAGGCAGAGAACCCAACATGGGTCTACCTTCCCTGAACTTGCTGTAGACTTCAATGAAACCTGATTTTTGGAAGGGGGTAGAGTTCCCTAAGTCCAGGGATATCCCTGATGAAAAGGGGACAACTGGATTTCAGAAATACTCATCCTAGGGTGAAACAGTATCATTTGTTTCAGAAAGCAAGCACTAGCCTTGGTGCCAGCAATGGGCAGCTCCTCCTTCCAAGAGTGTGGTGGAAGCACAGAGGTGGGCATCTTCTTGTATGGATGGTGGGAATGCCATCCCTTCTCCCAGCTGAAGGAGGGGATAGGGCACCCAGCTCCCCCCCCGCCACCTTCCCAAACACTGGGGCCTCAGCTCAGAGGGCTTTTTTTTTTCTCATGGGCAAACAAAGTGGAAAATGAATTCCTTTAGATAGCAAATGAGTTTAATAGAAATGGTGATGGAGTTACGCTGTGCCAGGAATGTTAATCCCGTACCGATGTGGCCGGACTCTCAAGCAAGGCAGTGTGGGAGGAGGAAGGTTGCAATTAAAAGCAGAAACATGAGGTCTGTGTCCAGAGAGTATCCCCAGCTGCTGGTCACACCTCGGCAGGCCCTGGGGGACACCAAGCAGGATGGGACCCAGCTCTCCAGCCACTCTTCCTCCACCAAGGCCCAATACACTGAGACAAGTGATGACAGCTCGTTGGTCCTTGCCTGTAATCGGTGAACTTTGTATGGGGAGGTCCGGAAGAGAAGCAAGTCCCGGTGCAGCAGGAGGGACACGGGGCAGGCTGGGAACTGGCCCTGGCAGAGCCTTTGCTTCCAAAGCCTGGGGCTCCTGGGTCACCAGGGAGGGGACTTGTGTGCAAAGTGGGAAAACCCGCTGCGTGGAGCACGGCAGCTCTGCCAGCACACAGACAGCTCTGGAGAGCATCCAGATCCACCCCGGGGCAGCCGAGATTTCAATCGAGGTCTTCGTAAACAGGGTTACACAAAAACAAGATGTGAATGTCCCTACTTCTACTGCTCACTGAGAGGTGACCCGAGGCCAAGCCTGAGCACAGCCCCAGGGCTGTGGAGCTGGCCACGGCACTACACATCCCCTGGATTCACCTTTGGGAGCAGCAGGTTAAACAGCATGGGACACACGAGCTGCTGGAGACACTTGCTGGACCTGCAGCTGCCCTTCCCTCTGAGGCAGACACTGCTACCTCTGCAAATCTTCACCTGAGAGCAGCTGCCAGCCTCACCCCTGTCCTGGCACTGACAGGTTACCTCAACCCTCTGCTCCTCCTGCAACAGCCCTGTCCTGCTCCGGTCCCAGCCCAGGAGCGGGGACACAAAGGAAGGCACCACGGCGTGCTCCCCTTTCCCTGCAGCTTCTGCTGCCAAGGTGACGTGTCCAAGTTCAATAAAGCCTTTCAAAGGTGGGCTGGCATTTCTCTGCACATGGTGTTTTTCCTCATCCTTTTCATCTGGGTAATTTATTCCCCCTTTCCCCAACACAGCTTTAATTGAGTTCACAGCAGGATCTCGGCTCTGGAGCAAAGAACCAAACACCATCAGCTTCCCCAGGCAGGGACCCCACAGAGAGCTCCCGGGCAAGTGCGGTGCCTGGCCACGTCCTGGCTCCTTGTGTCCCACCGTGCATCTCCTGCCCCTCTCCGCAGCCCCCCAGGCAGGGCAGGGGCCACTCGGGCTGCCAGGGCAGCACAGTTTGGCACAACCTGGGGCTGCTGCCACACAGACCTGGTGAGCCCCACTTTCCCCCCAGCTCCTGCCACACCGCTCGGGATCAGGCCAAGCACAGCCACCCACATCACCCCTTTTCCAAGCAGCCCTTCAGGGAGCAGGAGGCTGGGGCAGGACAGCCCCATGCACCAGGGCACGGAAGAGCAGGAGCTGCTGCTGCTTTCCTCTCCACTCAGAGTCACCAGGAAAAGCCCACGCTTCTGCTGCCAGAGCATATTTGATTCTTCTGCTAACCTGACCTTATTTAGTTCATTATAAGCCCCCAGGACATTGCAACTGTAACTTAAAAGGAAAAAGAAAAAAAAATAGCCTAACAAAAACACAAACCTTTTCTCTGATCAATAGTGCAGGCAACTGGAAAAGGTATAATTCAATTTGTCAGCACACAGTTATTAGTTACTGTGATGGAGCCCTTCCTCCCAGCCCCGCTTCCCTTGACGCTCCCAACACCGCTGTCCCCGGGCAGGGGAGCAGCCCGTGATGTGACATGGAACCAGGGGAGAGCTGAGACCCAGCACAGCCACACAGGAGCTAATGGAGCTGTGACCTGCGAGCTGAGGCTTCACTGCGCTGGGAGAGGGAAAAGGCAAGGAGACAGAGGTTCCTGCGTTAAAGGCAGCGCTGTTCCTCGTCCTTCCATCGGCTTTGCAAACTCCCCTCCTGGGGCACCCACAGTGCTGAGGGGCTCCCACACACCCATCCTCTCCTTTAAACAACACTGCTCTTCCCAAGCGTGTCAGTCCCGCCTTGCCGCACCCCTTTGGGATGTTAATAAAGCCACACCCATCCTCAGCAAGAACCATGCAGGAGACTGGTGCTCTAAAGCTCCCCCGTTCCTTTTTCCAAGGGGTGGCCGGGGCAGGAGCCAAAGGAGGGGAGAGAGCCAGTGGCCCCACAGGGCTCTGCTGCGGACCAGCTTGTGGCCAGCAGGAAGGGAAACGTGCCAGGGCATGCATGGCCCCAGAGAAATCAATTACCACAGGAAACAAGGGGCCAGAGGCCTTGGGGAGCCTTATCACACCCCTTCCACGGCTCTCCATCGGCAGTCTAGCCTGAAATTACCTGCCCTTGCTCCCGAGAGCAGTGAAAGTGAAAGGAGGGCAAAGATGCAGAGCCATGGGTAGCTGTGAATACCAATGGCTTCTGTGTGTGCTGATCCTCCTTGTCCATCCCTTGGCACGCTGCTTCCTGAACCACTGGTACCAGGAGCCCACCATGGAGCCGAGAGTGGCCATCAGTCCCCACGGCACCGCCTGAACCCCTGAGGAAGAGGCACTTCCAGCAACACTCAGCTCAGCTCCCTCCCCGCTCTCCTCCCCCAACTCCTTCACCAGGGAAACCTCCAGATATGCATCCAGAGATGTCTCTTTCCATTTGTTGATGTCGACAGGCATATCACACACACATTCATTATTTAATCTACCTTTGAATTGGGCTAAATAGTTCTAACGATAATTACAGAGCATTTGTATTTATAGAAAACCGTCATGCACGATCTGCATCCACACGGATAACGCCGCTGTGATCTATAAATACGTAAGGGATGGTGTGGGAAGGCAGACGACGCTTCCAGTCGCCATGAAATGCAAAACGCACGGATGGCCTCACTACACAGGCAGCTATTACGGTTCCTCTCCTTCGGATCACGCCGCAAACAGAGCCGAGGTGCAGCTGAGCAGCCACACAGCATCGCAGGGACAAGGACGGGGCAGGAGCACCTGCCATGGGGCACAGCGAGGCCAGAGCAGCAGAAGAGCAGCCACAGGGATGCAGGACAGGGAGAGATCAAAGGGAGCAGGAGCAGAGGGAAAGGGGATGCGCTCAGTGCTGCCTGGCACAAAGGCTCAGAGCCCTGGAGGGCGAGCAGAGCCAGAGCTGGGGAGCAGCATGGAAGGAGAGAAGGGAGGGAGGGAGGATTCGCTGTTCCTCTTCCCACAGCAATAAAAGTTTTACAGCAGCGTAGCCAGCACTTACGATTTTATTGCCAGCATTACAGAGGTAGAGCTTCTCCAAGCCCCGGCCCCTGGAGTCAAGTTAAGAGACAGGAAGCTTGGCTTTCATAAGAAACCGAAGGAAGAGGAGAGAGGCCAGCGCTCCCGCCTGCGCAGGAACACTGGGGAATGTGCAAACACCCAGCTCCAGCTCCAGGCAGCAAATAAAACGAAGCCAATATTTTAAAAGTTACCTGGTTTTAAAATAATTTTATGCCTCTGGAGTGAAGGCATGCAGAGAGCAAGGAGCTGGACAGTCCTGTGATTTGGGAGGACTTGCAAGTGGCAGCACTACTAGCACTACCTTGGTGAGAGTCTCTATGCATATCCTTGTGGTCCCTGTCCACCCCCCGACCCTCAAAATCTTTTGATATTTCTCAGGCTTTAATTCCCCACTGGCACAGAGCCCCAGCTCAGGTGTGATGAAGAGACACCCCAAATGAGCCATGAAGCCATTTCGCAGGTGAGCTCCAGAAGGGCAGGGCCATATGGAATGCTGCTCAGCACGGGATCAGGTACACTGCCTGTGCTCACACAGGCACACACACAAATTACAAGTACTTCTATTGCATTAGTGCCTGGAAATTTCATTCCAGTCATATCCCATTCAGTGAGATGCTGCACAGATACAAGACCAAGCAGCATTTTTTTTACCTAGAGAGAAAAGCTGTTTTTCTCTGCATATTGGTTTAAAGCAAACACAGCCAGAGGCTGCACACGCCTGAGTAATGGCCCGTGACCGTGCCAGTGAGGAGGGCAGAGATGACAGTGCCATGCCCGGGCTCATCGGCTTTGAGATCTCCTTGTGCTGCCCCCACAATGGATCCACCCAACCCTGCCGAGGCCGTCCTGCACAGGAGGAAGAGTCCAATCCAGGCGCTGGGTTTCTTCAGTTTAGGGCTTTGCATCGCCTGTTTCCCATTGCTAATTTATAAGCAAATATTTGGCCATCTGGCAGCCCTGTCCAGCGGGCAGCAAAGCGAACTGCTTGGCTTTGCTGCGGAAAGGGCGAAGCTGACATTAAACTTCTTTCCCTGGATGCTGGGCACCCCCTTCCGACACGGCTTCCACCATTTGGCAAACCGCTCCTCTGCCATCTGCCTGGAGAGCTCTCCAAAGGGCACGGAGCCTGCTAAATATAGCTGAGAAGCTTAGCAAACATTTGCAGCCAGTCTGAGAAGACTTCTCTCAAAGTTACGTCTTCCCCGGCCCATCTCCCTTGCCTGTGACGTCTCAGATATCCTTAAACCACCTCTACGTTTTTCAGTCCCATTTCCTCTTTGGAGCCTTTCCCTTCCCCATTCCCTTCTCACTACCACTCTTCACCGCTACTTTTACAGTTGATTTCTCCCAACACTTCCCTTCACGCTCGGAGGAGGGCTCTAGATGATGCCAGTGCTCCTTTCCCAGCCCACGGATCCTCGGATGCAGAGTGGGAGATTGCAGAGCCCGTGGGCTGACTCTGCATTCCCTTTTCCAGGACCAACTTCTGCACACAACACCCCAACTCTCACTGACAGCCCCATGCAACTGACACAGGATGCACACCATGTAAGCACGGGCTCCCCTCTCTCTGGTGGCCCAGCCAGCAGCAGGCAGGAGGCTGATTTTCCCACCTCTGCCTCAGCAGCTCACCTTCTGTCTGACATGAAGTACAGGCAGTGCTACAGACTCTGACCTTCACATCCATCCCCAGCTTAGCAGTCCCTTACTCCTCTTTTTCCACGAAGGTACAAGGCCAGCTGCCTCCTCTCTGGCCCAATTTTAACCTTTCCCACCAAGAACAGGGACCAGGAACAGTATCCCTCATGGCACAACTGACCTGCTAAGAATGAGGAAACCTATTGTAGTGCTGGGCTGAACCACACTTACAGACTTCAGGCAGCTTGATCCCATCATATCTGTTCCCTGGAAAAGGAAGAGCTGTCTACTTGTGTTTTATCATGGCAAACAAACTAAGCACAGAGAAAGAAAACAAGCACCCATCATCCTGGGCACGGACAAACTCGGCACGAAGACAGCCCTTGCTGCTGTATGGGGCTGTTAACAGTGCAGCACCTGGAGTTTCCTCCTTGGGGAAGTAGAGAAACGGAAAAAACCCTCAAGAAAACAAACCCCCTTTAACAATGAACTCTCGTGTTCAGTCATACGTGAAAGACAGGAGAAGGGGAGGGAGGAGAGAGAGAGAGAAAGCGAAGGAGGAGAGACAACAGAAGACAGAGTACTATTTCCTCTTCAAATATTTATTTTCAGGTCTGCCTTGGAGTGCTGCTTATTGAGATACAGAGCCTTGCTGTGCTGCAGTGTGTAAGCTGCTGCTGCACGTGTTCATGGCACTGCTTTAACTGAATGGCCGGAGCCACTGGGAATTCCCATCACCCAGTGCCAGACCCCACAGAGGGCAGCTCTCCTTTGGGTCCCACTCACCCCCAGGCATCCCACCGTGCTCTCCAGCTCTCCATCCAGAGCCCAGCACCTGAGGCATCTTTACCTCTTCTAGTGCTGTGCTTGACTCTACCTGAGACCTCAGAACACACAGTTCAGCTCCAACCCTCGCTTTCTGGCCAAGGCACAAAGACAGGCTTGGAGCTGGGGCCTTGAACTGGCACCCCTCAGTATTTTGAACTCCTTCAGTACTCACCACTGCCCTCAGGGGCAGCAGAGGTGGCCTGCATGGAGATGGGAGACTCTCCAGCCAGTTATTCAGGTGCGCTGAAAACAGTGACCAAAGCAAGGTGGCAGTGAGAACCAGCCTGCTGGAAGTGACAGATCTTGGAGGAGAGCCAGAGCTGACATCCTGATCACAGACAGCAATTAAGAAATTAAGCTATCAGAGAAGCTTTTTGAGAGGGATGAGTGTCTGTGGTTTGGTCAGATGCCAGAGCAGGTCAATAACATTTGTCCTTCCCACTGCAGATGGAGATCCTCCTCCACCCCTGATCCCGACACGGTGGCACAGCTCCCTCCTCCCACCACGGAGGAGCAGAGAAGGAGAACATCAGGACAGAGGGGAGAGAGGCTGGACAGAAACCACCTGGAGAATTCAGACCTGGCAAAACCAGCTTCACCTGCCCCCTGAACCCCAGCTACAGCATCCTGATCCTGAAACACATCCCTTCTGCAGGGAAGGATGAGAATCTCCAGCAATGCTCCCAGAGCAGACAGCAGGGGCCATTCCCCACACAGCCTGCGTCCTCTGGGCAAGAGAAGCACTGTGGACAAGGACAGCCATGGCCAGGATACGCTACCACAGGCTGCACGTGTGCATCCAGATCAGTCCTTGAGGTGGACAGCGAAAGCACCCCATCCATTCACTCTCAACCACTTCCATCCTCCACATGATGGGGCCTGTGGGTCATTGGGAAAATCCTTCACTCTGCTAGAACCCCTGATTATTCCCATCTCCCGGCACAGCTCAGCTCCACACACCAGGTACCAGAAACCAGGACAGGCAGAGCACACCTGCTCTGCAAACAAGCTCACAGCCTCTCACTGGCCGCTAAATTACACGTCTTGAAACAGGAAAAATTGTGTTTCCTTCTCTAAAAGATTGTGCTGGAAACCCCACAGAGGGAACCCCAGCTGTGTCACACACCTGAGTAGGATGGACTCACCCTCACACCTCTCCTGGAGCAGCACACACAGCACCAGCACTGCAAACACCGTGTCCTTCTCCCCATCCTGGGTCTCAGCGCTGTTTCTCTGACACCCTCCCAACCGCAGCCTCATGTGTGTGCACATCTGCACTTGCATGCCTGCAGCCACACACAGACAGCTTCCTCTCTGTGCCAGGCCTGAGAAATATTGATTTCTTTCCCCCTGCAATATTTCGCTTGGCTGAGCAGATTTAGAATTGAAGAGTCAGACTCTGCCTAGAGACCAGAACCATATTTAATTCCACGGTTTAAGAAGCCCTGGAGCAGGTTATTCTTATTTTAAACTACTAGTGCATTTAAAAGCAAGTGACATTTCAGGGGGATGGGGTGGGAGATGGCTGGTGGCCTCTGCCTCAGTCCAGCCAGTGCTGGGAAGAGTTTTGCAGCTCCACTGCATCCCCACAGCCCCATCAGCTGCTCTGCCTGGGCCAATGAGAGGCGAGGGGTGATGGCAAGCTCCCCAGCAAAGCCCGGGAGACCTGCTTCCATGTTCTTCTAACTGAGGAGAAATGAGGGGAAAAAAGAGAGCAGAGAAAGGCAAGGTGTGAAAACCTCTGATGAAAATTGCTCGGTGCATTGAGGTTTCAGGATTCATATTGCCTGTTCCTGTACCAGGCTCTGCTCCTGGAGCCAAGGCCTCAGTAAGGAGCAATTTGCAGACAGAGAACAAAGACATGGTGCCTTGGCCAGAGGATGATCCCTCACGGGGCCTGATCATGGAGCGGTGCTGCTGGAGGGCAGAGCCACCCCCATCCCCCTCCTGGACAAACACTCCCTCCCGGCTGCTGGAAAGTCAGCACAGCCACTGCTCTCCACAAGCACACAGCCTCAGCACAGACTTCCAGAGGAGATGCAGTGGACTTTTAAGGGAGAAGCGGGGGAATACAATAGCAAAGGCTTGCCCAAAGCATCTGTGAGCCTCTGCCAGGTCCAGGCACGTGAGCACATACATTACCCCCTCCAAGCCACACAGAGCATGTCTGCTACCCTACACAGTGGCAGAAAAAAGCCAAGTGTCCGCAGGATGAAGAGTCCAGCTCAACAGGAAGGGGTCCAGGTGAGGTAAGCCCTGCCAAGGAATGGGTGAAGGTATACTGGGGAAGAAGAAGGGAAACAGATCCCTACACACTGCTCATCTCCCCACATCACATCTCCAAGGACTTGCAGCACAGGTTCAGCTACACGGCTGTCACCCTGCCCTGGCTAAGGTGGTCTGAGCATGCAAGCATCCACTGTCCCCTCTGCCCTAGGCACCATCTCCAGGTCCCTGCCACTTCCAGCCAGCTGGTCATCCCCCAGTGGCCCCACAACATGCCCACGGAGCGACAGGCAGAGATGCTCTTCACAGCCTCTAAATAATGGAGATGAAGACAGCGGGTGCCAGACACCTCAAGGGCGCTCTGGTACGTGTGTGCCCATGTGCACAGATGTCACTGAGCAGAAAGAGATCCCTGACGTGACAGCGCTGCTCCCAAGGCCCCTGCAGCGGGCTCAGCTGGGCTGCCGCGAGCTCCCGGGGCTCCCGCTGGGAAGGCAGAGCACCGGAGAGCCGCTCCCCCGGCCGGGAGTGGAGCCCGGCAGGGCTGTGGTTGGCAGCCCGGGAGCTGCAGCTCCGCGGGAGCCGTGATTCCCAGCGGGGCGAGCTGCGGGCTCCGGGGGCTGCGGCGGGGCCGGGACAGCTGCGGTCCGGGGAGATGGAGCGCCCGCCGCAGCAGCCATGCATTAGCTCGCTGCGGCTGGCCCTGACACTGCACCCTCTTAGCTGTGGCATTGTATTTTGACTGAAGCAGACAAGCAGGGGAATGAAAATGGATCCTTTTATATAAGCTGCCTGCACACACTCTAACAGCTCTTGACATCTTTGCCCAGCTCTGCTCCTCGCTGGTGCTCACGCACAGGCCAAGCTAGGATTGCACGGGGATTGCAAACTGCTCCTAGCAGCGAAAGCATCCATCTGGGCACCGGGCTAACACCCCACGGGGACACAGGCAGAGCGTGCCTTGCTCAGGAATGGGACAAGAAGCCTGGTTTGGACCTGGCGCTCAGCTGGCCGGTGCCAAAGGCTGCAGGTATTGATGCCATGGGGCTCCCAGCACAAAGGTGTGTCCTATGGCAACTCCTGGACAGCTTAAGGTCCAGCTTAAACTCAAGCTCATCTACCTGGATAATACCAGGCACAGGCAGCTCCAGCAAGACTTGGTGAGTTCAGCACACAACAGGGCCAGGGCTGCTGCAAGTTTGGATGCAAAGAGGTTACATATGGGGGGCTGTGTAGGGACCCACTGTGCCTGGGGAAAGGTCTGAGTGAGGAGGAGACAGGAGGAATGGATGAGCACAATTAGCTGTAGTAAAAGCCATGGCTGTGAAAGCATATTACCATTAGTGTAATTATTGCAATTATTATCTTTTCATATTTTTGACAATTCAGTAAGAATTAGCTTAACAGAAGAAAACATTTTCTGTTAAATGCTGGTGGAATCTAAAACATAGAGAAGCTAAATGACATTTCACTTTACATCTGGACATTTCCAAGGATTTACCCAGTTCTCTAAAATAAAAGTGAAGGAATTTCCCAACCAAAGTTTTCTTTCTAAAGGAAAGCAGCAATTGCTTTATAGAGAAAGCAGCACAATGAAACCCTGGGATATTATCCTTTTTCTGCTTTTCTGCCCCAAGCAAAAAATTCAGCAAAACAGAGGCAGGTCTCTGGGGACACGGGTTAGCAGTGGGCTTGGTAGTGGTGCATTAGTGGTTGGACTCAATGATCTTAGAGGTATTTTCCAACTTAAACAATTCTGTGATACCTTGTCCTGATCTGAGACTGGCTGGTGTCACCAGAGCTACTGACAGCTTTGGCACATGGGTGCAGCTGGGGTACCCCTCCTCCTTCCCCCATCCACCCAGAGAACCAGCACAGGCAAGAAACACCCATAATGAAATGGCTTTAAAGAACAAAGCGTATATAAGGACAAAGTTGGAATGAATGAAAAAGTAGTATACAAAAATAACAAAAAAAAAAAAAAAAGGCATTGCAATTAGCTAAACTGTTAAACGAATAAAAAGGTATTAAATAAAGTTTCCTGAATGTCAAGTTGACACAGTTTTTTTACGTTCAGGCAAGGAAATGAGTCCCTTGAGTAAATCTCCCTGCTCCAGGGCTGGGCATTAAAGGCTTTCTGGTGGATGTTGCCGGCTGAGGTCCCTTTGATCTGGGCTGCTGGATGCAGCTCACATCTCCCAGCCAGCGTAGGCCTGAACACAACCCCTCCTCCCACACCCACACCCTGGGGACAGCACTGCAGGGCTGGCCAAAGCCAGGGCTCCACGGGGACAGGGAAGCTGAGCCTCTCCAATGCCATCCAAAAGCTCCCAGCGAGTCTTTTCATCAGGGTGCCTTTACATCCTGGTTTGCCATCTCTCCTCCAAGTAGGACAAAGCAGCAGGGCTGCTCTCTGTCACACCTCCACTTTCACCTCTCCCGCAGGCACCAGCAGCAATTTTCCCTCTCTGGGGAAAGCAGCTTTCTTTAGCAGCATGTTACCTGTCAAAGGCTCTTCCCTCAGTGCCTCCCGAAGCAAGTGAAACCTTTCTTTTTGGGAATGAGGGGAATGCTCCCTCCTGTGGCAAACACAGCGCCAGCCCCGCTTTCCTGGTGTGAGGAGCCCCAAAAGGGGCCTGGCTCCCTCACTCCCTGGACCTACAGAACAAACATCCAGCTGCTCAGAAGCACCACGCAGCCTGGTGACATTATTTCCTGCCTGCAAGGTCATTTATAGGAGATAACCACGGATCCAGAGATGTGTATACATATGTATGTATTTCTGTAATTCTCCTGTGCTTTGTATATAATAATGAATATATAACCCAGGAACTTAACCAGTGAGGTACCGACAAAGCCATCAAATGAAGCAATTTGTCTCAGACAATTGCCTGAGCTGCCTCCGATGTCGCTGTCTCACCACTGACAATAAGAGGCTCTTAAGTGTCCTGAAATTGTACTGCGAGCTCCCCAATGCTCTCACCTCCGCCTTCCTTCCTCTCCCTCGAGCTCCTTCCCGTGTTTCTCCAGCAAAACACTTTCTTAAGCAAATAAACATGCAGGGAGGCACAAAAGGCATTTTGTCTAGGATTTCAACACAACCACGTATTTCTCATTCAAATATTCAGCTGTATCCTTCAGAGATCAAAAGCACAGCACTGAAACGAGGCGAAGCACGAACATCCCAAGCCAATAGCTCAAGCTTCCCTTACATTCCTGCTCTGGCTGAGGAAGCGGATGAGAAATCCATCACTGTGGTGGCTCCCAGGTGTCACAGGCCCAGGACTCCTGTGCCCACAGGTACAGCTCTCTCACATCACCCACCTCTGCACAGAGCCCTGCCTGGGATTATATTAATGGCTATTAAAGCCTTTATGAGCACTGCCTGTACAACCAGCAGGTGACCTACGTGCTGCGAGGTCTCCAGGGCAGTGCAAGCTCAGGCTGGCACAGCCTGGACCAACTGGAGAAAGCTCGCTGCTCCCAGATACCTGGAGGGGGGTCTGGCCCAGGGAAGGGTCGCCCTGTGCTGCACCAGCACCCAGGGAAGCCACAACCCACTGCACAGCATCCTCCAGCACAACCAGCACCGAAGCATCCCTGCCACCTTCACACAGGGGAGCTATAAAGGGAGGAATGGATAAAGTAGTGTAAGCCTGACCCAAAACATGCCCACAAGCCCCTCCTGCACCCCTCCCTTTCAGCCAGAGCCCACACCTGTACTGCACCACAGGCTCAGCTTTGTTAACAGGGACCAGCTTCCCTGCACAACCACCTCCGTGACCGCCACCCACCTTCCATCCCAAACAGCCTTTCCCCATGGGAACACGTTGGGGTAACAGGGCTGAGCCCCAGCAGCTGCCCACTGCTCTCTCCACCTCGGTGAGGACGGTGCTTAGCAGAAGCCATGGGCTTGGGCACGTTTACTGTATAATATATGAACTCATACCAGTTTTATAAGCCCCTCCTGGCTCAAATCACATTGTAATTCTGAACAGTCTTAAACTAATTTAAATCCTAATAAAAACACCGCCCTGCATTTGCATTCGCTGCTTGCAGGTCCCTGCGGCTGCTGTGACAGCGGGTCTGTGGAATTGGTAATGCTTGGATGCTGCACACCGGAAGCCATCCCTCACAGGAGGGGTCAGGACGCACACTTAACAGGACAATTAAAAACACAGATCCAGGAAATGGACCTCCAGACTGACCCAGGATGATTGACAGAGCAGTTGTGTGTCAAAGCTTTCACAGTAACACAGGAGAGCAGCAGCACCAGTGTGGAAACCTCAGTGTCCCACCTCCTCTGGAATCCCAGAGGAGATCCAGGCCAGGTATGTGGATGCATAGGCACAAGGCACCTGCAGACAGCACCACGAGGGGGTTTAAAAGAGAACAGGGAATGACTAATGAAGCACCAGCAAACAAGGCTGCAGGTGCTGTGGGAAGTGTGTGCATGAACCACACAGGTGCCCTAGGGCAGGTGGGGACAGACCCAGCAGAAACCCACCCTGGTTCCTCACACATCCCAGTGTGCTGGAGGCATGGCGGGGTTGCTGCCAGTTTGGGGGCACATCACACCCTGGGGAGGGCACCGGGGCTGCACCTCAGCACATCCTCCACCCCAGGGCCACGAGCACGAAGTGCCCGTCTTGCCCTCCCCTCCTGAACGCAGACCAGCTGTGCTCCAGCTGTGCCAGAGGATGCAGCGAGGGGCTGGCTGATGGCAGCCCCACGAGGCCCAGCTCCCCTCACCAAGCCCACGCAGCTCTCCCACCCCACCACAGGCACAGCAGTGCTGACTCAGGCCCTGCCCATGGTCTCCTTCCCCAGCTCTGCTGCCCCACTGTTCCCTGCTCCACAGCCTCTTGCCTCTCCTCCAGGTTCAGCCCTGCTCCATTCCCATCCCTCCGCCCCACTCGCCCTCCTCGGCACTTGTCCAGTGCTTTATGCCTGCCTGGTTTTGGCAGGGACATTAATAGGCTCCCCTGAAACAGTGAGATTATGAGCTATACCCATCCAGCTACAGAAATACTAATTATTAGTAACTGTATGAGATAAATGGAAATATCAATGATGAAAGTCAATATTATTGCCTTCTTTGTTCCTGTTTGTTTTATTTGTAGACAAAAGGACCACTCAGGCCGTCTCCCCAGGATGTGGCCGGGAGCTGGAACAGCTCCTCTTGGCAGGCTCATCCAGAGCTGTGCTCCGATAAGAAATCATACTGCACACATGCTTGCAAAGGGCTCTCTAAATCAGCAGCCCTCAAAAGCAGGCATTGTCTTTGATTGATTCATAAAACTGGAGCTGCTTCCATTCCCTGCTCCAGAACCAGGCAAGGGAGGGATTTAAGGAAGGGAGAAGGTGTAGTGTGGGTGGAAGTGATTAATTGTGGAACATGGCACAGCACTGGGAACGCTCCTCAGTTTGGCTGGGTTTGATGCTCACGCCTTCATCCTCCTCACACGGTGGTTTAGGCACCAAGATGGGAACCAAGGACCCCTCCCAGGCTCTGGCAGATTCTCAGGCAAGTCCCAGGGCCCTGCTGTGGCCGGGTGAGCACTTACAACATCAACATTGCCTTAATCAGCAAGTCTGCTCCCTCCGCATGTTCTGAGTCAGAGCTGCTGATTTTGGTGACAAGAGACTTTTTTTTTTAAGCCCTATTAGCCTCGCAGAGCTAACACAGCTAAGAGCAAGTGAATGGGATGCTAATTTTGGATCACACCTAACAGCACTGGGAGAGCACTTCCTAGAGCAGCCTGCCTCCACAGACAAGCCACGTGTTCCCCACAGCCATGGGGAGGCAGGACACAGCCAGGAGGGAGCTGTGGGGTGCACCAGGGACATTATCCTTGTTCCTAGTATACCCCAATACATCATTAAACTGCCTCCATTCCCTTCCAAGCCCTCAGTCCATCACCAGCAAATATTCATGGAACAAACCAGCCCTCTGACTCCCAACTCGCCCATCTCCAAGGGTCAGTGCAGTGATCACTTCCCTGCAGTGAATACAAACCATCCCAGCCCCTCAGTGCTAACCAGGACAAACACTCCTGCAGCCTCTCTCCATGTGCAGTGAGATCAGGAGAAGTGGAAGCCTTGCAGGAGTAATTAGAACAGTCTTTAAAAAGCAGTCAGCCCATCCTGAATATTTCATGGAAGGTAATTTTTTTTAAAAAAAAAGCTGCTTTAAAACCCCTCCTTACCCCTTGGTGCATGCCAGGGTGCAATTAAGCAGAAGGTATCAGCACATAAACCCAAAGAAACAAACTGCCATGCACACCCACCTCCATTCTTGCTTCTTCCCTGTGGTTAACACTGATGTGACATCCCAAAGCTGCGTGAGCACGGTATTATCTCCCACCCCAAGACAAGGGAGAGCTGGCTCAACTGCTAGAAAACCTCAGAAGCCTCCCAGTCTCAAACACAGTGCCCAGATTCCTGCCACAGAGAGTCCTTGATGGTCCCCACCAAAGCTCACAGGTACTGGAAAGCATCAGGAACTCTGCATGAGATCCCACCAGTGGGCTCTGCAGAGCTGCTGGACCATGATGGTGGCTCCCAGCTTTGTCCCATGGGCTGGCAAATGCACTCATGGTGCCACCCCTTGGGCTGGGCAGCCTGGCTCCCTGCCTGGCTTAGTAGATTTTTTGCACAATTAATAATTATTTTTAACAGAAAAATCTCTTAATAGCTTTCTCAGCCCTCAGAGGGAGATGTTTGAGAAGAAATCTGTTTTAATCCAGAGAGCCAGGTGGGAACCAAGAAAGGCACAGAACAGAAATTCAGGGCTTCCCTTGGCCCTGCTGGGGTGAAGAAGCCAACCTTCCAAAAGAGACCACAGACACCTCTCCCCCTCTGGGACGTTCCTTCCTCCAGCCTGGTTCTCCCTCTCAGCTCTCCCAGTCACACTGTTTAACCACAGCATTTGGGTCAGCTGAAGACAAGAGTGGCCCTGGTGTCCCCACTGTCCCTGGGAACAGCCCCAACACTGCTGCCACTCCTACATGTCCCTCCTTGTGGGGACACCAGGCTTTCGATGTAACCCTGATGCTGAAAACTTGCTTTTCAATAGTGAAAATCCAAGACACTGCACAGGGGCTTAGTGGAAATTCTACTGCAAGTCTGTGGCCACATCACCAGAGCCAGCAACACCGGAGAGGATGGGGGATTTTTTGGGAGCATTTATGGCACATGCATTCAGAGAGGAAGAGAAACATCCCTCGGAAACCACAGCAGTTCAAAGATCTGCTCAGTTTAAACACTAAAAATTCATGCATTAAAAATCCACTCAGGCTCAGAACTAAATAAAGCCTCTGACCACATCATCCAGCCCAAGGTTTGCAGGCTCCTTGGGGAGAGGGCTGATGTGCCTACTGGCTGCTCAGGCTGAGATCCCTGCTCCCAGCACCTTATCCTGCTTCCCTCCAAGCTTCTGGGCCAGGCAAGAGTCTGTGGGGTGTTCGGGACCCCAGTTGTGCCTGGCTGCCCTCTTCTTGCACTATTTAGGGGACAGAGCAGCCTGAGAAACCGACCACACTCCCCTCCATTATACCAAATTCCCTAGGAAATAACTTTTCTCCTTTTCTCAAAGGAAAAAGCAGAAAGAAAACCAAAACCACCTCATTTTCTAAATACTGTTCTCAGGAAAAGCCTTCAGTTTTTGCAAAGAACACTCTGAAAGAAAATACCCAAATCCAAACACAGAGCAGATGGCTCTTGGTGCTTACATTTTCAGGGAGGACTTTAACCAGCAGGATCATTTCCCAGCAGAATTTTGTTTTAAGAGAAAAATCACTAAAAATAAATACACTTCAGAGCTTGCTGTTGAAAAGGTATTTCGATAGAAAACTGCTATTTCCATGGTCCCTCTACTTGCTCTGTCAGCCCTGACACAGTGGGAGCTCCTCCTCGGAGCATCCTTCACACACAGCTTCTCCCAGGGTCCAATCCACAGAGAGCACCCGTGGGAGCAGGGAGGGACGGGCATCTGGGCTCATTCCTGATTACCATAAAACGGGAAACAGCAACAAGAAGCTACAAATCCCTCTCTGCAAAGCTGGAAATGCCTCTCCACAGGCTCCTCTCACGTGGGAACGTGAGGCAAGGTAAGGACAGGTCCCTTTTTTGCATGCACCAGGTTGAGCCTATGCAGCCTGCTCTTTGCTTTGAGCAAAGAACAACATAAGGGAGAAATTACCTACCTGAGTGTGAAAGAGTTCTGCATTGCTGTTTGGATTCTTTTCCCTGAACCAGGCATGGAACACTGCCCCTGGGCAATCCCAAGGGAGCCCCTGGGCAATCCCAAGGGAGCCCCTGGGCTCTGCCCCAGGTAGAAGTGCCCCACCCAGTGCCACCACTCCTGTCGAACAGAGATCCCAGCACTCTCCTCCCTCTCCTACTACCTTGGACAACATCCAGTTTCAACAAACCCTCCCCCAGCTGTGGCAGATGAAAGATGCTTGAATCA
>VWZW01006249.1:5070379-5243621 GCA_013397115.1 Edolisoma coerulescens
TTTTTCATTAGGAAACCAAATTCTGCTCTTCACCGAGAGATCCTTTTTATTCTCTCTCGAGGACTGACATCCTGGGAAATTGCCTCAACCCAGTCAGCTCTGATGTTTGCTGTCTCACGCATCTCCTGCACCAGGCTGACAGCTCCCAGATTTCAGCTGAGGAGGGGGATGTGCAGAACAAGCCAAAACCCGCTCCTGTCTCTTTTAACTGTCCCGGCAAGAGCACTGGGAGGAGGCTGAGCCGGGGGAGAGCGGGCAGGAGCCGTGCAACGGGAACAGAGACATCTCGGAAAAAGTTGCTTTTTGAGGACCCTCTCGCCCGCCCTCTCCTGGAAGATAAAACCACTCCTGCCCAGCATTCCCAGGCTGCAGCGTCTGGCTGTCCATGCTGAATCACTCCACGTGGGCAGTGTTTGTCCCTCCCTGATGGAACAGGAGTTAGAGCAAACCTACCTAAGCAGAGCCACACGACCCCAGCACAAAGCCCTTTCTCAGAAGTATCACCATCCAAATATTCATTTTAGAGGCCTCTCCCCGGGTAAAACACTCTCCTGTGCAAGCATGATGGATTGAACATTTCCTACCTGCCCCAGATCCTAGCTGGAAGCTACATTGCCTCACCCCCACCAAGAGGCCTCACCCCCCCAGACTAAGGGGGAAGGAAAAGGCGTTTTTACCACGCTGTTGGCAATGGAAACCAGTCCAGCCCTGGACTCAGCACAACAAATGCATGTGAGTGTCACACACACCAATGCTCCGAGCTCGGGTGCACCTACCTGGGTCAGATGAAGGCAGGATGCTGGGGGATCAGATGCCAGGTGTGCACTGGGCTTTGGCCTCTCCTCTGCTTTCCACTCATGCACTGTGAGCAAAATGAAACCAAAATTAGGGCTTTAAACCCGGCATTTGAGAGGCGAGCAAGAGAGAAATTAAAAAGCTGTGAATGCTTTTCCCTCTCTCCTTCCCAAAACTGAGCTCAGGCAAGCTTAATGTTCATCCAAGCTGATATTTAAAAGTTATAAATCAGGCTGTAACAGACAGAAAAACACAACTACCAAAATTTAGTGGCCCTGCTGCTGGAAGGCCGAAAATGAACTGCTTAAGAGAGCCATTTTCCCACAGAAATAGAGCAGGTCTGTACTTAGTAGAGCATTGATCTGCTGACAGCTACCAGGACAGATTTGGGCCAGAGCACTTGGGAATCATTTGCAGTGATCTCTGAAGAAGCACATGCATGCAAAACCCCTTGGAAAAACACTGTTGTAAGACAGTGCTACAGCTGACTACAAGTCCAGATATTGATGCCTGAGGTGGCCACCTGAAAACGGAGACTAGACAAGCATAAGAGAATAAAAGGAGGTATTTATTTGAAGGGCCTTCAAAGGTACACCCTGGGCAGTCAAAAGGCTACACCCAAGATGGGACGCCGAGTCACAGGTTCTTCACCCTTTTATAAGTTTGGTCCATCTGCATATCAGGGTTAATTCCCCAATTATAACTTTAGTTAATGATGTAATTTCCCCAAGTTTACCCCCCCTTCTTAAGATTTTAGTTTACACATTTTGGGCCTAGGACAATCTGGGTGTCCTTGGAGAGCAAACTTAGAGAGGCTTGTTATGTCTGACCAGCATGAGAGCAGTAGCTAACGGGCCACAAGAAACTTCAGAGTTACACACTAGTCAGTACAGGATTTGAAAAATATAGAAGTTAAAACCTAAGGCATCAATATCACTCACTGGTCAGCACAGGCTTACACCTCCTTCCATAAGCCTCCCCAGGCAGCTCAGTCCCTGGCTGCATCCCTGTATCCAATGCTTCACAGAGGACAGGAATTGCAAAACATCTCCAAAGAGCTGCAAAAGGCTCTCGCAGCTCAGGACCCCAGCAAGGGGGCACAAGGCTCCGACTGGGGAACACTGCATCCCACAGCCCCAGGGGGCTTGAGGGGGCTCTCCCACTGATGGACTGGGATTTGGAGATGCTGTGTTACAGCCAGGGTCAGCCCAAAACACTGCCACAAGTCCTGGTGACAACAGGCTGGGCCCTGAGAGATGCCAGGAGCTCGGTCCAGCTGAGGGGTGCACAGGCTGCCAGCACTGGGGTGCCCCAATTTACCCAACCTGGGGCTCCCTCCTGCTGCCACCACAGCCAAGGACGTGCTGGAGATAGAGGAGGTCAGCTGCAACCCTCCTGCAGGTGTGGAAACAAGTGCCCCACATTCACATCTTCTCCTGCCAGAAACCATTTCCCATCACAATTTTTGCTGTTTCAGGAGATGAGGTCAAAGCAGGGGGATGTATTTCTCCTTGCCTGGCATAAAAGGTGATTTCTCTGAATCCTGAGCCACTCCACAAACAGGGGCCACAGAGGAGCCTCAAGGAGGAGGTATGAACGCTGCTAGAGGGGCTCCAGTCCCACATGGGACTCTGTCTTCCCAGCACAGCGACACAGTGTTGGGCTGGCCCGGAGCCTCTCCCTTGCCCACCACCTTTCCTGAAGCAGTTATCACCCCAGATAAACCAAGAAAAGCTAAAGCATCTCATTTCCAGAGGTGTTGAGTGCTCTTGGCTCTCACCAGCTTCAAACCCAGGTGTTGCTGCCCCAGCCCTTGGCTAATTCTCACCATCACAGGGCCCCCACACGAGCAGATGACTTGGCAGACGCGTGGGCAGGGAGGGCAGAGGTGAGGGGGATGCAGTGCTTGCCACCTGCCCAGCCCCCTTATGCACACAGCTCCGGCACAGACAGGATCTGTTACACCAGTTAATGGTTCTTTGGGGGGTTATTCCTGTTACTGTCTACTCCTCCTCATGAACTCATATATTAGCAGATCTTACAACAATCCCCAAAGCTACCAAAAAAAACCCTTCTGTGTCAAAACTGGGAGCACACAAATGCCTCTACTTTAGGTGAGCAGAACCTGCCCAGTCATGCTCCAAAGGACATCTCAGGTCCTAACATTGCTCAAGAGCCTGCAGAAGGCATTGGAGAAATGGGAAATTACTTATTTGGTTTATTTTTTGCTTTCACACATCACTTATTTTAAAAGACTAAAAACATGTTTATGAGTTTAACATATTTAAATGGATCAAAATCTGTTCAGCAAGGATGGAAAACAACTCTCCCACCCCAAACTTCTTGTGGGCTGGGACCTGCTTTTCAATCTTCCACCCACAGCAAATATTTCAAATCCATTTTTAAACTGGAAGGCTGGGGACAGATCGGGGAGAGGAGCTGTGTGGGGGGCTGTGCCACTGCTCTCCAAGCATCACCCCAAGCACCCCTTACCTAGAGTCACTCAGGGACACCTGGGCAAGGGATCAACTGGGAACAGGGGACAATACCGGCATCTGTGTGTGGGGAGAGCATCCAGAGAAGATAAAATGAGAAGCTTTCCTTCCTCCTCCTCTTCCATCAGCAGCTTTCCACAAGGAGGATCAATGCAGCCCACTGTAACTGCACCGTTGTTCCATTTTTAATTAATGAAAGAAAAAACTAATCATTGAATTAAACTTCTCATTACTCCAGCTGAATACCCTCTAAGTAAATTTAATTACTGTACGAATTGGGTTTCTCCCTGCCTGTTTCATTAGCTACTGATAAAGATGGAGGGAGGGGGGAAAAGAGGGAGAAATGAAAACAGAGAAAGAGAATGGAAGGTGGGAATACTAAATGCAAACCCAGAGGTACATGATTCAGGAGGTTTTCAGAGGTTTCCAGTAAGGGCCTGGGGAAAGACCCTCCCAAAGCAGGGTGGAGGGATTCCCTGTGGGGGTAAACCCACAGGGACAAGGTCCTACCACCCTCTCCAACATTGCCACTCACACAACCCTGGGGTCATGGCAACCTGCAAAACAGCCAGCAGAGGTTTGGGCACAACCAGCTCCCCTCCAAACAAGGGCAGACACTGATTCCAGACCTGCAGCAACCCTGATCTCTTCTGATCTCACGTATCTCTGAACAGCCAGTTTTTTCCTCTGCAACAAAGGCAGCAACCCTACAACACTTCAGCAGGGAGCCAGTGCTGACAGAAGCATGGGAGCACATGTGAACAGATCTCCAACACCTGCTGTCCCACCACGCTCCCAGACACCTGCCTGGAACGCTGTGTTTGAAGCCTTCCTGCTGGAGTGGGAGTCCTGCATGCCCAGGCTGTGGGGAGCCAGGATGTGCCAGCAGCACACTCCTCCCAGGAAATCAGCACAGGATGCCTTCCTGCAGCCCCCCCGAGCTGCTGCACAGGTTTTGTTTATGGCTTGATTTTGGGGCTCTCCTATTCCCCTTCTATGATTCAGCCCTCCATTCCTCCTTCCTGACAAAGGGCACGAGCCAGCACAGCCCCATTCCAAGGAGTCCAGCAGCACAGCTCCCTTCCAACACTCGCCTGCACATCCAGCAGTTCTGTGTGACTGGGTAAGGCCACATTTGGGATAGACTGGGGGTGGAGAGGGTGTGGTAAATGAACAGCACCGCTGTTTTCTCTAATTGGGTAGACTCAGCTGAGCTGGGTGGTGGAAGTGCTGCCCAGGTGCCAGCAGTGATGGGATCTGGGACATATGGTCAGATCACCTCCTCCTTCGCCATCAGGGGGCCAAGAGGAGCCCATGCAGCTTCTCCTGCAGCCCCACAGGGAGGGTCTTGTTCTCCCCCAGTCCCTTCCTTCTCTCCTCCATCCCCAGAGTGGTTTCTCCTGTGCAAAGAGAGCTACAAAAACCTTCTGGGCAGACCAGAAGGTCCCTTCTGTTTCGCATTTATCTCCCCAAACTGGACTTTCTCAAACACCAGATGGAGAAAACAGATAACAGGCACAGATGCTGCTCTGCAGAGAGGGAATGGCACTGGGTGAGACCTGCCACGCACCTCTGGCACCCGACACAGGTTTGGACACTGGGGCCACCCCCACAGCCTGGGAGGATGCTGACTCCAGGTGGGCTCAGCACAGCATGCTCTCCTCTCTAGCACAAGCTTTCTGCCGTAGCTAAAATTGGCTCCCACAGGCTCCTGCCATCACCAAAGTCATTGGTACAACATGTTCTGCCACCACAGGCTCTTCCCAAACTCCCACTCAAAAACCCCCATACTGTGTGCTATGGGCCCCACAGCTCCCACTCCCTCACACGCTTGTCTTTTGTCCTGGTGATTAAACAGAGAAAAGAAAGTAATTCAGGATGACCAAAGTGATTTTTTTTCTTTGCCAAATTTTAAAGCCAGTAATAATCTGGGGCTGAATGAAACATTTTGTTTGGGCTGAAGTGAAGCTTTCATTTTGTTTGTAGGTGGCTTCCCCCCCCACACTGGAAAAAAAAAAAAAACCCTAGAAAAAATTCAAAATGAAATGTCATCTTGAAACAGATGGCTGAAAGGTTTCATTTTGAAAATGTCAAAATCAAACTTTTCAGTGTTTCACTTTTTTTTTTTCCCAGCCAAAGCCACTTGCTAAATACAACCTGAATTCGTGAGCTGAGTCTGTTGACTGAAACCTGAAGTTTTTTGGTGCATAAGCTGTTCCCACAGAGCCTTTTTCTGCAGGCCTGCGCACGCGCCCCATGCTGTGACCCCACTGCAGCCGGGGGACGCACGTGGAGTCAACAGGAACAGCGACCTGGAGCACATCCTTCTCCAGGGAAGTGTCCTGGGAAAGGAAAGCAGAAGCCCAGGACTTACCGTGGCAGCAGCTCTCTGCAGCTCCGCTGTGGGGGCTGGCGGGGGGTCCCGTGCAGCAGGGGCAGAGCCGGGTGCTGCGGCCCCGGGCGTGAGGGACAGGGCGGTCCTGCCCGTCTCATGGGACCCAGCGCGGAGCAGGGGGCACCTGCCTCAGCCCCAGACACACAGCCCTGCAAGACAGGAGGAAGGGGACAGCGTGAAGAGGTGCCGAGGGACCTGCCCTCTCCAGAAGGGACTGCTCACTCCCACTGCTGGCCATCGCTCCCTGCAGGGAGCCCACCCCGTGGCAGAGTGGGCTTTGCTCACCTTGCTCCAGGAGCGATGATGGCTCTCCCAAAACTGGTCAAAACCAGATCCCAGGGCTGAGGTCTGACTACCAGGCTGGTGCTGATCACATCTTACCAACAGCAAATCCCACAGCCCCTCTCCCGTGCCCTGGGTGCCAGTCCCCACAACTGCCTTGTGCCAGCACCGCTGCTGGGTGACTCCATCCCCACGCACAGGTGTCTGGGTGACAATGTGATAATGGAGGGCAACCACACACAAGGCTCTCACTCTCAGCAAGCAGGAATCAGGTTTTCATTGCCAAGTTCAACAGTCCAAGAGTTTTCAAGCACATTGCAACACCTCTAAATTCTGCCTTGAATTTGGGGCCTCAACACACAGAAGGGGAATGGAAGTATTTTAAATCTGCTTTACATTTGCTATTGATTCCCAAAGAGCCACAGGATTCCCAGGGCACACTGGCCAAAGCACAACTGGCCAGATCCAGGAGGGTGCTCTCAAAAAGCCCACCCCAAAGCTTTAATGCAACACAAAATCAGAGTTATAAAAATCTGGTTTATGCTCCACAAGAAGCTGGATAAGGAAATCACATGCCACAAAACCCTATGAAAGCAGGAGTAGACACCTAAACCCAAAATCTACCAGAGTTCAGGTTAGAAACTTGTAGGTTCATTTTCTTTTCCCTTTCACCTCTGGTTCAGCTCAGGGGCAGCAGCAGAGATGCAGCAGGACCATCACCCTTGCAGCATGATCACAAACCACAAAATACCGAGGCTGGTGTCGGAAAACCTGTTTGTAGGAGATCACCAGCCCGATAGCTCCCTGAAAGAGGATTAGATGGAGCTTAGACTAAGCATCTCAACAGTATCAACCCATAAGAAGATGCTCAGCTGTTGCACTGCTAAGGTAACGTGGAGACAGATTTATCCACTGAGACAGAAAATCTTACTTCTGAGAGCCTCTCTCGTCACAGAGAGGGGAATTTGCTGGGTCCTTGGCTCCGTGTCCGCAGGGGCAGGGCAGACAGGAGCCTGCTGGATGGACTCACATGGAACAAGAGGCAGACTGGCTCCCAAGTTCAGGGGGCAGCAATCGGAAATTAAGCCCATCTGTTCCTAAAACACTGCACTAGTGGAGAGGTAAGGAGGCTGAGAATCTGAGCTCCAAAAAAACTAAAAGCATAGAGAGACAGAGCTGCCTGTCAGGGGAGGGATGCTCTGTCTCGGGCTCACCACTGCAATGAGTTTGGGGATCTCAGCCCAGGCCTCAACTAAATGTCTTGAGCAAGGCAGCTGCTGCCAGCACCAGCCCACCCTGGGAAAGGGAGAGATGAGGCAGCTGAAGCAAATCTCATGAAAAAACTGCAAACAAGGGAAGAATAGATTACATATTAGGAAGGAATCCTTCCCTGTGAGGGTGGGGAGGCCCTGGCACAGGGTGCCCAGAGCAGCTGTGGCTGCCCCATCCCTGGAAGTGTCCAAGACCAGGTTGCACATGGCTTGGAGTGACCTGGTCTAGTGGAAGGTGTCCCTGCAGGAGGTTGGGACAAGGTGGCCTTGAAGGTCCCTTCCAACCCAAAACATTCTGTGATTCCATGAAGGGAAACGGAGGCAGGCACCAGGAACAGAAGGAGCTACCACAGCCAAACCCACCAGCAACAATTCCAGCCTGGAAAACTGGCCTTGTCATGTGGAATGGTTTCACAAAGAATATCAAGTGATCCATCAGCATCAAAGCAGCCAGGTTTTATGTGTTTGAAAGGAAACATCACCTTTTTTCCCTCCCTCTGAGCCCATTTTTCATTTTAAGTCTCCTCATTTCTTTTCTGCCCCAACCTAAACCAACACTGCTGTCAAGCCCTTGCATTTTTGCCACACATTCAGTCAAATAATTTCAAACCAAACCTCCACATTTTCCTCTTCTCCCTTTAAATAACAATGCTAAACCAAGAAACATTGTTTTGCCCAGTTCCTGCTAAAAGCCAGGACAGCAGGGTGTTGGCTGGGAGCAGAGGCATGGGAAGTAGCAGCCAGGTGGGATTCGGAAGTGCTGCCTCCAAAGCACCTCTTGGCTCCAGGATGTTCAAAAAAGCAATTTTTTGCAGATCCTTTATCCCTGAGAGATGGAAATAACAAGGGAGCAGAATTGGATCAGGCATGGGGAGACAGATGGATATTTAAGAACCGATCCTGAGCACCACTCAGGTTACCCAGGGTCAGGGCAGCAAAAGAGGCAAGTGATGATTCCTCCAGCATCAGGAATAGGGCAGGAGTACCTGGTCCCTCATGCTTCAAGTAGTAAAAACTCAGATTTAGCAAAGAGTATTTATGAGTATTGAGGGGGAAAAAAAAAAAAATCCATGCCACAGGGAATAACAAGGCTTTCTTGTGGCTGGCAGCTGAACAGAATAAATCTATCCACTGGGTATAAATTGTTTAAGCAAAAAATCCCTCTCAACTGGAATATTTTGCAAGAAAAATAGCAACCAAAAAAGGAAGAGAACTCTGAACCCTCATGATTTCTCTCCTCAAGGTCAGAGCTGTTATCCTCTTTCATGAAGGAGAAAAAAACCACCTTTCACCGGGAAGTTTAGCCAAAAGAATTGAAACATTTAGGATGTGAGTGCATTACTGCCTGGACTGACCTGCCCAGCTGGACTAGACTAAATCTCTCTATTTTACAGGGAGTTATCTTTCAAAAGCAAGTGGTGGGGAGGCTGAGGCACCCAGGGTAAAGGAGACATCAGCCCCTGGGACTACAGCAGTCAAGGAGAGCGCTGTGTGTCAGGATCTAGAGCCTCTCTGGTTATTATGCAGAGGCTGTGCTAAGGTTGCTGCTTTAGTGCACTGCAGGCACTAAATTAAGGGGACATTTACAACCCACAATGCAGAGAAGCAGCTGCTAAAGGTGGCCACAGTGAGTGACTTCACCTCTGGGTGAAAGGCTCTTTGAAAGAAATCTCAGCCACAAGGAATCAAGATGGGAAAACAAGTCCTTCCTTCCACTCACCGCCCTGCCAGGCAATGCCAGGACATCTCTGGGCACCTGGGGCAAGGGGGCACCAGGAGCAGCCTGCTCTGCTCAGCACCAGCCAGGGTCTGAGACTGCCCTGTTTGGAGGGGATGCAAAGCCCACAAAATACTGAAGCTTGGCCCAGTTAGCAGCGTTCTCATGTGACAAACTGCACCATCACCACCAGGACAGCACTCCAAGGGATCTGCTCCCCAAATACACTCCCAGACCAATCCCTGCCCAGACTCTGCATGACACAGACCAAGAAGGCAGCTGCCTACAGCATCAAGCAGTTTCTGGTGGCAAAACAAGTCCTGGTGCCTGCTCGGCCTTTTAAACTGCACTTGACAGCCAAGCAGGCTGGGGCTGCCAAAAAGGGGGTGACACATGGTGACAGCTCCTGTGGCTCCTCCTGGGAGCAGTCAGCACTGCTCCCTCCCTCCTCCCACACCCATGCCAAGCCCAGCTCACCAGGGCTTTCCACCCAGCACTGCGCTCCTTCCTCCTCCTCCATGCTCGACAGGAATAGCCAATTTCAGCACAGGCCAAAACCCAATGTGCTGGCACAGACGAGCAGGCCCTGCCCTTCCCCTCTTCCATGGTCCTGTGGAAGTGCCCAGCTTGTTTCCTGATGAAACTCACCAGGAGCTTTTCCTTGCAGGTCCAGGGACGTCCTGTACTGTGCTCAGCCATGCAGGGAAGGGGATGGCTCTTGGTGGGAGCTGGCACAGACCTATTCCTGCCCAAGGCACAGGGCCCAGAGGCAGCCACCTCCTGGAAGCAGCCAAGGGAAGGGGAAGCAGAGGAAGAGCAGAGATGATCTGACAGACATGCAGGAAAGACAAGGAGAAAAGGATTCACTGGGAGTGGATTTCAAGATCACAGCACACACCTTTGGCTTGTGTTGAGAATTCCACGTGCTGCATTGTGAGCTCAGCTGTGAAGGGGCTGCAACTGGGAGCACTTCTAACCAAGCAGAGGAGGCAGCAGCAAAGGGTGGGAGCGCACCCCTGGACACTGCCAGGGCACTGCATGGTGCTGGGCTCCAGGGAGACTGGCCCACTGGAAAGCACAGCTGGCATCATGCTGACAACCCTGCAGCTCACGGATCTTTTGAGAAAATTAACTGAATGAATTTACACCTAAATCGCTCCAACTGCTGGGTGTTTCCTGCCTGTAGGGATTTACAGCCACTATAACCACCTCCTGTTTGCTTGGAGGTACCATGTGTTGGAGAGATTCGAACTTTCAGTCACTGGGACCAGCCCAGGCAGTGCCCATGATCCTTTGTGCAAACGGGCAGTGCCACCCCATGCAGGCCCAGGCACTCTGGGAGCACCTCTTACTCAAAGGGATTCCTCCAAACACCCCAGCTAGGAACAGATGGGAGCCTCATGGAGACTCCTGCTGCCTGCCAGCAGAGCCAAGACCCTGCAGCTCCCGTGTCGTTGGGAACCACATGCCTGAGTGCGCCCAGAGTCGCTACACTTGACAAAGGAATCAGCCAGGGACAAGTTCTGGCTTCTACTGCAGAGCAGGTCAGACCAGAGTCATAAATCTACTCTTCTGGCCTTTAAACGTGCAACAGGTAGAATTCAGAGGTCTTGAACTCCTCTGATAGATGAGCCCTGAGCCTGGAAGGCTGCCCAGAGCAAGGGATCCTGCCATCTCAACCCAAAGCCTCCAGGTGAGCACATCGCAGGGTGAGCATCCGATGAGCCACAGGGAAGCCAAAGTCACAGCCAAGGCCAGTTACAGGAATAGAATTGGCTCAGACTGAGCAAATGTAACTTTCCATCACTTTGCAATCAGCCATCCATCCTGGAGGCCAGCTGGCTGCCATGTCAGAGCACCTCCCATCCATTTCAACTGTCCTGAGAATGCCGATGCCTCACAAGACTAGCTCAAGAAGGCTTGGGAGAGTTATTATCCAAAGCCAGCTGGCTGGACTTGACCCAAATCTTAGGCAAGTGATTAGAATGATTGGCATTTTTTTGGAAAGCAAACTGCTGTGCTGTACCTGCCATCCATCTTCAGAAAACTATTAACTGCACAATCACCAGACTGGGCACACCTGTAAGGCTACAAAAGCCCTTGCAGACTGATGAGGCGCATCCTCACCTGCAGCTACAGGGAACCAGCCACCCCTGTAGGCTCCAAAAATGGGGTGCTCTGGCCAAGATGCTCTCCTTGAACATCGTGGTACCACACCCAGACAGCTCTCACTGCAGGATCAGGGATGGGATACTGAGTCATGGGGATGAGTGGTGAATCGCTGGACTGGGATGACTTTCACCCTGTGGGTGATGTGATGAGCCTATTCTGGCTGGGAACAGATTGTCACAAAACTGCCTTTGCCTGAAGATCTGGAGTCAGGTTTTACCCAGGCTCCCCTGCTGCAACGGGACACTGCAACACCACCAGCCAGCAAGGTATCCTTCTCCCCCTTTGCCTACATATGCCAAAAATAGGCTATTTTCTTTCAGAGCAAAGGACACGAAGGGCAGCAGCACTTCCAGGTGAGCAGAGCACAAGAGCAGCTACTGAATGACACCAACCAGATCCCAGCCTCTGCCCAGGGCAGCCCCCAACCCCACATCCACCCTGCTAGTGCTGTCCCCACACCAAGGCAAGGTCAGGAGCAGGGAACACTGCTCCCAGGCACACTGGGATCTCAGCCCACCTTTCCTGTATGCCAGGGCAGGGGGACTACCCACTCACTTCTGGTTCAACACCAGAACCCCAAACTCAGCTGTTTCAACCCAACCCCAAAATTGCAGATAAGGGAATGAAGAGAACAACAAGCCATGTTCAATGAATCAGAACAGATCCAGCACCCCGGATCTATTTGTTGCAGTTTGAGCCACATTGCCCAAGGACTGGCAACCCAGGATTTACAGACTGAGAACATTGTGTGGACTCATGATTATTTTGCATGTCCTTGTCCCTGGAGAGCCCATTATCCAGGAACCCCTGAGAAACTAAGGGAGGTCATACAGTTTTATGTCCTGCCCATTATGTCCAACCCCTGCCAAATGCTCAGCTGGGGCACCAGCACAGGAGCTGCCAAACTTGCTGCACCAAGAAGTTGAACTGTGCTTAGAGAGGGATCCCAAACAGGGTAAAATCTGCATTTAATACCTATTATCCTAACATCTCCCCATCTGTCCACATCCCTCACATGCCTGTAACTGCAGCGTGCCAGGGCTGCCTCATATCAATGGCACTTTAATTTCATCATTCCCAACTTATTTAGAGCAATTAGGAGGCAATGAGCACACGCCAGGGGCCAGGATGCACTTGAATAGCATCCAAGGGTTACCGCAGTATCACAGGAGACTTTCAGATGGAATTATCAGCCTGAAAAAAACCTTAAATAAAAAGGAAGGCAGTCCCCAGAGGGAGGATAAGGTTCTTCTTGGTCCTATAGGTCCCTTTTTAATTTGAAATCAACTGACAATTATAAAGAGGTGATAGTCCTCATTTTATTAGTGAAGAGACAGCATCTCAGGTTGGAAGACAGAGATAAATGCTTTGCCTGGGCAACTGGCTGAAGAAAGGATCAGAGGAGCAAGGCAGGGATTCCTGCAAGGGCAACTGCCTAATCCCACTTCAGGCAAGCAGGTTTTGCTGTTGACTTCTCTGGCAGAAAAGGTAAAAACCTGAGCCATTTTGGAAACTCTGGTCAGAAAGATGAGGCAAAAAGTGAGCTGCTTCTCCCTAGTGATTTCTGCTGGGTGGTGGGAGCAACGCATAAAGCCAATGCCACTAAGCAAGCTACCAAAAAAAGCCATCCAGCCTGCAGCCCGGTTTCCCAGCGGCCCCATTTCATGGAAGGCAGGTGAGGTGCCAAAGGAGGGGACAGCTCCTCACTTCTGATTTAGCCACATGCCCACACTCCTCCCGCACAGGCTCTTTAAATGCCTGCCTGCGTGAGGAAAGCAGTGGCCTATTTTTTCTGAGCAGCTCAGTACAGCCTCCACCTCGGAGCACAGCGCACAGGTCTTATTTAGGATGCTTCAGACACATCCGGAGGGACACTGGGAACAGTCTGTGGAAAGAGAAGACTGAGTGGGCAACCTGAGTCACTTCATTGCTTACAGAAGTGTACACAAGCACCTTCCATTTGAGCAAAGCCCAGCACAGCTCCGTTGGCTCTGGGGACCAGAGGGAAGTGCATCTTCTCCAGCACACTCCACCGATGCAGAATGACTGCACACCACCTTTCTCATCCAGGCTTACAGAAAGAGGGATCATCCCCCCCCAGAGCTGCGATCCAAACCTCTGATCCTGGCAATTCTTCTGCAGCACTGGAGGAGCTGGAAGCTGCTCTAATCTGCTCTGATGGGTGAGGTCTGCAGAGGAGATTAGCTTCCTTCCAAGGAGGAGGAAGCAGCACAAGGCATGTGAGGGGAGAGGTGCAGTGCACATGCCCTGGAGGGATATTTTTACAGCTGGCTGCAAAACTCAGCTCTGAACCCCTTGCCAAAGAGCCTGACTCATGCAGACAAATCAACACCATCCACTGCACGTGGGGAGAAGGAAGAGATAAGCACAGGAGTAACTGGAGACCCCAGCCCACAGCCTTTTACCTTGAGTCCTGTCCTCAAGGAAGTCACTTTAAACTGTCAAACAAGGGCCTGTGCAGAGGCCCCATAAACTGGGGCTGAGAAGGATTGTGCTGATGCAAAGCCATGCCCTGACCCTCACATTACTTCTCCTCATCAGTGCTGGTAAATGGTGCTGTTTGGGCCCCGAAAGCTCAAAGCCTCTGCTCATCTACCCAGAGGCACAGCCCAGGTCACACAGGTGTGCTCATCCTTCCAATGAACCTCTATCCAGGACAGGAGAGCAGCCATGGGCTCCCTCCTTATCTCACTTTTCTGTTCAGGCTGGTTCACAACAGCTCTGTGGTGTCTGCCTGCTTGGGCATCCTGAGTCAGCTCAGAGAGAAACCCTTCTCATTACTGCTGCAAGATGCCAAAGGCTCCTGCTTCTGCCCTGCAGTGACCAGCAGCACTCCAACCTCTCTCCCTTCATTTCCCATGGGATAAAAGCCACAAAGTGACATCCAGCACAGGCAATATTATCTCCCAGGACGACTGATGGTGTCAGCAACCACATGCACAGCAGCTCCCTGGGGCAGCAGGGAAGGGAGCTCGTGGGAATCCATGGAAAGTGCCAAAATATGAACTGCTAATAAGATGTATTTTCAAATATCACCACGTTATGATCTATTGATCTCACACTAGAAACTTGACTTTTTCTGTGTAACATTAATTTATGTCACTTGCACATTCTGGGAACAGCAGATTGAATGAGTGCCATTACACTAAAATTAGGTATTGCAGTTATTAAGTGCCAGGGGCCCAAATTGTCGAGGTGCTGAGGAGCCAATCCAGAATAACAGCAGCTCTACAACCCACAGGGAGCACCTCCCACATGGGAGCTCCAGCACCCCAGTGCTGTGATGTGGGACAGGGGCACAAGGCTCCCCACAGCACAGGCTCTGTCCTTAGGGTAGCAGCCCTGCCCAGGAACAGCCTAAATGATGGGCACAGCCAGGAACAAGAGCCAAGTCCTGCCCTGAATCAGGGGAATGCCAGCCAAGGCAGCGCTTCCAACCCCATCCAACACATGGCTAAGGCCTGATGACACCTCCCAGGCTGGCTAAAGCCCTAAAAAGCACCTGCAGCTCCTCACAGAGGTCATCTGAAACCCAAGAGCCTGATTCTGGTAGGAACTCTAGAAACAAGTTGTCTAGCAGAAGGTTTTCACAAAAGCTGAAAATGCTCCAATGGGACTTTGGCCAAATATTTTGCTCCCTTTTAAAACAGGGCCAATCCACAGTCAATTCTAATGATCCCACTGCCTGTTGTTCAGAGTGCTCACACAGACAAGTTGTCACCTTTAGACCACTATATCATGGCTGAGAGCATCAAGTGGGGAAGATGATGGGCTTGGAGAGGAAGAACATCCTTCCTTTGCTCCACTTGAGCTGCCTACGGGTGTGCCAGAGCTCTCTGAATAGCATTACATTAGTGCTGCATAAAAGCAATAAAGTCCTAAAACACCCCATTACATATTTACTGAACTACACATCACACAGACTGTCCCCAGGACACCACACGAACACTTGGAATAACAGAGCCAAGGGCTGTAAAAAGCACCAGGCTGGGCAGACATCCACGGTGCCCACAGCTGGGGTCAGGGCCCATACAGGAGCTGGGCACACAGCTGTGGGGAGCCCACAGAATAATCCAACCATCATATCTAACCAGAAAAGCAACATAAAGCACTGTCTCCTCTGCCAGAAACTTGCCCAAGTCCCAATTGCTGGGCACCGAGTCTGCAGAAGAATCAGCATCCAGGGTGAGACCTGCTGCTGCGCCAGTGCACAGCCCTGGCTGCTGCCTGCCTGGCACCAACATGCACTTTCCCCCTGCTGCTCTGGTTTCACTCCCAGAACTTAAATTTTTACTGTTAAGCTCAATGAATTGTCATTTCCAAATGCCTCCTGCCCCCAGGAAAGGGAGCTGCACAAAGTGCTGTTTGGTATTTCCCAGTGACCAACACTGGGGCACAGGACTGTCACGAAGCCTTCAGTGTTGCATTGTCATGACAATTCTGGTGAGGTGAAATGGTGTGATGGGTTTTAAAAGACCTTTTTCTCCCTCTGCTCCCAGCACCTGGCAGGCATACAGCATGTTTCCATAGCCAGGCATATGGCAAGATCACTGGCCCTGCTCTGCCACCACAAAGGCCATCAGATGCACCTTGGCTGGAGAGGTGAGGTCCCCACCAGCCGGTGGGCTGTGACAGAGGACAAGCTGACAGATGTGCTGGGACAGAGCTGAGGACTACAAGGGGTCAGAGACAGAAAGGGGGGACTCCCCTCTGTGCTAACACTGGAGAAACGGAGTCAGTTTGGGAACTTTTGGATGCTTGTTCCCCACCCCGCCACAAGGCACAGGTTTGCTAAATCAGCACAGCTTTGCACAAGAGCTTTGCCCTGGTTAGCGAGTAGGAGGGGCACAGGAAAGCCGCAGCTGACTTGGAATGCACTCTCAGCTGCTGGCAATTAGGGATGCACCCACAGCCCCGTGCACTCAGCAGCACCAAGGACTCTCCAGTAGGTCTGTGGTCCCTGCCTGTGACACCTGGGGCACAGATCCAGAGCGCAACACTGAAACAGCCTCAAACAGGCCCCTGTCCGCCCAGCTGCCTGCTGCTGGGATCATGGCAGGAACCTGCCAGCAATGCCAGAGAACACCCCGGCCACAGGCTCGCCTCTCTCTCCACAGAGATGAAAGCAAAGCCCACGTTCTGAAGGCTCCTTCTGGACAAGGGTTTCTCCAACCCCGCTTGCAGAGGTGCAGCCAGTGTGCCAACCCACAGAGGCCCTGGCACCCTGCAAGGCTCAGCCCTGCCCCAAGAGCACACGCAATGCAGCCACCACCCAGCCGCAAGCCCACAGCCCCTGCACTCGGGCACGCACCCAGGGGCTGGCAGCCAGAGATGCAACGCCCCAGAAGTTTTGTGAGTTATTGTGTCCCCACCAAATAGCTCTGACCTTTTCAATATTCCATATTTTTATTGGCTGCCCATTTCCCCCCAATCCCCACAGGCTCATTAGAAGGCGAGCAGCTTCGAAAGCAGCTCTGCAGCCAATGCTGTCGCACAACACTGAAAAGGTCAGAGACATCGAGGCTGAGCAGAGCCCTCTCCAGAGGGTGCTTAGAGCAGGACAGGAACACTCCTCAGCCAACACAAGCTGCAGACCAGGACCTGCTGCCCGGGGACCCTCCAGGGCAGAGCTCCTGCTGCGGGGTCCCTGGGGCAGCAGGGTCCTGCACCACGCCCATCCTTGCTCCCGAACACACCAGCTGGTGCTGCAAGAGGACCTGCCCACCCTGGTACAGGTCCTCCGATAAAAACCTCATATCCCAGGAAAGCACAAGCCAGGGCTGTGCTCCTACAGCACAGAGGCCAGGGCAGGGGGAAGGCTGCAGAAATGGCCCGGACTGGTGCCACAGAAAGCCCCCAGACTGCTCCTCAGGTAGGGGAAAGGACCGAGATCACGTCCCCGAGCCTCTGGCGCACACACACGGGAGAGAGAAGGCAAGTACCCAAGGTGATTATCAGCCATCTTCAGCAGCTGTAAGAGGAGACTGCGAGTCCAGGCCTCCCTCAAGGCATTGAGGGGAGCGAAGGGAAAAACCAGCCCTGCTGGCCGGCTGCAGGGCAGGGCAAGCACAGCATGCAGCAGCAGGGACAGCACAGCTGCTTCCCTCCCAGCCTTTTCATCAACTCCTGTCCAGCAATGCCATTTTACACGAAATGAAGCATGACTCCCCCTCGGTATAATACTGGCACTCCCTCTGCCTGACCCCGAGGCAGTGGGAAGCCCCAGGAGTTAACCTTTCTCACAGACAGGGCTTCAATAGCAGGAGCTCCCCTACTATGGAGTCAAAACTCACCGGGTGGCTTCAGAAACGTGTCCCCTCGAGCACGAGGGTGCAGCACGGGCTGGCTGTCCTTTCAGGGAAGGCAGGCCAGGAGCAGAGGGTGCCCTCCCTGATGGGGTACATGCCCATCGTTCCAAAAACAGCAGGAGGTGGGAGCTGCAGCCAGGTCCATCAACAGCAACAAACGAGGCCCCAAAATCCACAGGCTGGAGCCCAAGAAGACACATCCACCCACGTTGAAGCGCTGCAAAAGTATGAGCGTGGCCAGCCCTGAGCTTAAATAGGGCTCTGAGCAGGGGTGGGGGCAGCTCCAGGTGTGGGTGATTAGGGCAATTAGGGCAACAGCGGCTGTAAACAATTAGCGTGACTCGCGGCAGCTGAGCTCTCAGTGTCCTGAGCTGCTTTGTCAACAGCAAAACACGCCCAAAAAAGACCCCGACCCAGAGGTAGAAATAATAAGAGACAGAAATGAAGAAGCAACAGCCAGAAACACCCTAGGAGAGAGCAGGAGAAGGAGGCAGAGCTGCCCAGTGGGGGCAAGGGTGGGGGGAGCCCTGGGGATGAACACCGGGGGTTAACACTGCAACAGCTCCTTCCCCAGAAAGGGAACATATCACTGCTCTGGCAACACGTACTCAGATTTTTCTAAAATGATGTTAGATTTTTATTTTTTCTTTTTAAAAAATGGATCTGGGCAAAGGAATGCCTTGACATTAGTGACAGATGGGATGGAAAAATTTTTGTTTGGAAAAAAAAAAATATCTTCATTTGAGTCACACGTATGCAGAAAGGAAAAAAAACTTAACCCCTCCGAGCCCCCTCCAGGGATGAGCTGTATCGTGTCAGCAAAGAGCCAAATCCTGACAGGCTTCAGGGACAGCCCCCTGCCCTTCAGGTCACTAGAGACCACAGCTGGAATGAGTAGAGATGCGTCTGCCCTACAAAAAAGGTGTTTTTCTTCCTCGCTGGAAGATGGGGAAGGCAAACGGGCATTCAGCCCCTCCCTGTCACACCAGATGGCTTTGCTTGGGAAAGTTGTCATCCCGCAGCTGTGGCTGTGGCACGTCCCAGGAGCCCCATCGTCACGTTCCTGGCTCCACTTGGCCAAGCCCAGCCCTCAGTGCAGGGCCCACAGTGGCCCCCTGAGAGCACCCACCACGTGTTATCGGCGAGAGCTTCGCTCAGGCTGCAGACACCAGGAGCTTCAGAGCCGAGCCCTCGGGGAAATAGGCTTTACCTCGGGAAGCACAGCAACACGAGGAGCTGTGCTGGCCCAGGGAAGGCGTGGAGAAGGGAGGAGTGAGGGGCAGGGGGAGGGCCAGGATAAGGAGCGGCGCAGGGGAGGGAATTACAAAGTGTTTGCCCTTGTGGCGAAACCGGCTGGAGATGATCTCCCACTGCTCCTGTTTTGACAGCCCAAACGCACTTGCTCGCACAATATCTCAGTCTCGTTAAAGGTAATTACAGTTCTTCCTGTGTAATGAGATGGTTTTTAAAGGCCATTCAAAAGAAATTTTCTATAATGAGGTTAAGGGTTTTATGGTGTTATACATCAAGGGAGCTGGTAATTGGTCGGATCCAGGCAGCATCCTGAAGCAGGGAGATAGGAGGTTCTGTGAGTAATAGGCTAGCACAGAGTGCAGAGTCTCCAAAATATTTTGGTTCTGCAGAGGAGGGAGAATAAAAGTGAAAGAAGGAGGAAAGAAAAGAGAGAAAGGAAAAGGCCGAGAATTGGATGCTTCCGGATCCTGACTACGGTGTCTTCTTCCCTCTTGCTCTGAGTGGGTTTTGAGAAGCTTCAGGAGTGAAGAAGGTGCAGCGTGTGTGTTCCTGGCTGGGAAATGCTGCTCTGCTGGTTGGCACAGGGTGGCAGCTGGCTCGGGCAGGCAGGGCCCACCTGCACGACAGGGCATGGCTGTGAGATCTGGCTGGTGCAGACTTGCAGCCACCCCCACCCGCTCCATCTGGAGGGAGGGAGAGCAGAAGGCTGTGACCATGCAGGGATGTCCCTACTGCACACAGAACATGGCTGAGGTGGGCACAGTGCCACGTGGGTGGGGTGTAGCTCCTGCCTCTTACTTCCCTCCAACAAATCCCTGGTCCCTCCCTCAACCTGTGCAGGAAAAATCCCCAGCAGACCTGTCTCCCAGCCCTCAGATCAAAGCCTTTCCCTGCTGGATTGTTCCTTGGTTATTATTGCTGTTGCTGCTGCTTCCGCTCCCTCCTGTCTCCTCTGTTCTTCCAGGGCCTCCCAGCAGCAGGATCATTATTCCAGGGTGTTTAGCAGCAGCTCCCCAGCGTAGCTGCCGAAGGCCTGCAGCATTTCTCCATATTTAGAAGCAGCTGATGGTGGCTCAGACACTGCTGTGGGTGAACAACAGGGAGCTGAGCTGGAAGAGTGGCTATTTTGGTGCCACCCCCAGCCCAAGAGCCCCAGGCAATAGCAACTCCATAGCAAAGCTTCTTCCCTTGGGATCTTCAGCCCGCTTGTTCAGCTGGAGTGGCATCAGAGAGACAAGTAACTGAACTCTGGGCAGCTTGAGTGCTCCTCTGATTGAAAAATCAGCCCGTAGACATGCGGAGGTTCACCCACCACTTGTGCTGGTGACACTGGAGTGGTCGGACAAGTGTGCTGGAGATGGCAGGGGAGGATGCTTTTCGCATCACTGCCACCTTCCCAGGGAGGGCTGCTGGTTAGGAGGTCATGACTGAACCCCAGCTTCCCCTAAAACCTCAATGTGCTGTTCCTGCACAGCTGAACCTCCTGTGAACTTCAAAAGGTATTTGAGTAGGGTTTTGTTTGTTTTAGTTTTCCCAAGGGTTACCTGCCCATACACCCACTGCAGAGTCCATCACTTGCCCATAGACAGGCTGAAGCTCTTGACAGTGATTTCATGTCACAGTGGGGCAGTGGAATTGGCTTCCCAAGGCATGGACTGACTCTGGGACGCGTGATGCTGGAGTTGAAGTCCTTTGAAACCAGCTGGAGGTGGGAATTTGTGGGCAAATCCTGCAATATCCTGAGTGGATGCAACTTCACCGTGCTGCACTGTGGCTGGAGGAACTGCCCTGGGACTCAGACCCCTGATTTGGCTCTGTGGCTTTATTCCAGTCTGAACTTCCCAGTGCTTTTTTGCCCCTATCTACAACTGTAAATGGCACAAAAACTGCTGGACCCTCAGGAAACAGTTTTTAATGGCTGGAACTCCCACCTCCTGCTTGGCTGAGGCCACCAGCAGAGGTTGGAGCAGGAGAACCTCTGATGACCTCGTCAGCAGACATGGTGGAGGGTGTGTAAGGAAGGCCCACATCCCATTTCCAAAGTGAAAGTCCCATGTTTGAGCACCTACAAACTCCATCTGGGAAACAAGAGCGGGAAACATCTCCCAGTCCCTTGGTTTCAAACCACACTAAAGTGCATTTTGCAGATGCCACCAGTCGTGGGTAACATTCATTACTCGCCTTACTCTGCCTGAGGAGTTGCATTTAATATCCTGCCTATTTATGTTTTTTAAAGACCAATTAAATATTAAAGGCATTTATCAAGGTTTAATGCTGCAGTGAGTCCAACAGCACGGATGCCAGTGATGCCAGTGCTTGTGGTTTCTGTGGGGAGCGGCAAGCGGAGTCATGGAGCTGCTCTGCTCCACGGCAGGGACACGGGTGGCCCAGGGGGACTCAGGAGGCGTCACTGGCACCCTTTTCAGCTCCAAGTCTCTGCACAGAGAGCTGGAAAAGTCCAACAAGTGCCCATTCTCAGGATGCATCCCCACCCAGGGTCTAAAGCTCCTTGTCATGTACCAAAACCTTCCTCCACTCTGCTCTGGAAACCTGAAATCACAGTAGCTGGTTTGGGAATTTGTCAACTCACTGTGTTTTCAGCAGTAAATACCAGTTTGTTGAAATTCAAAGCCTCCCCAAAAAGGATCAATTGTGACAAATTACCCACTTCACAAAAATCCTGGAGAAAGCCTCAGAAAGTCAAAATGTCCCACTTTTGACACATGTGAAATAAGAATCAATTTTTAGGTTAATAAATCTAAGGTAATTTATAGTTTGCAAAAAAGAACTAGAAACGAAAAGCAACTATCAAAATGTTTTGAAAGCATATTTAAAAACCCTTATTCAGTGGAATCAAAAGAGGGGTTTTCAAGTTTTTTTTTATCTTTTACTGCTATTGGAATTTTTCATCTCTGCTGCTGGTGAGAACTCACTTCTTTTCTATCTCAGGAATTGCAGGGGTGGGGAGATGCTTCCTGAGCCAGTTCTGGCCTCACTCACATGGCCTCAGTTGGATTATGGCTGTTAGTGCCTTTCCCAGATGCCAGAGGCCTCCAGAGGCTCCGGGTGAGCCTGTCTGCAGACATCCAGCCCTCTCCCACTCGGAGTGCCAGCCCTGGCACAGCGGGGGAGGGAGGGAGAGCCACCAGATCAGCTGTCGCTGTCAGGAGGTGCTGATGGCAGGGCAGGGTGCTGGGTACAGCCTGCGTGCAGGTCCCAGGGAGCCCTGGCTGTCCCCATGCTCCCCTCAGCAGGCAGATGGACAGGCAGAGAGCCTCTGGAAGCAGAGCAGATGATGGTGCTGAGTGGGGAGCAGATAAGGGGAATGCTTTCCTTGCCCTCCCCATCCCCCTCAGCCTGGTTAGGTGCTGTGCCCCTCCAGATCTGCAGCATCAGACCCCACGATGGAAAGCAAGACCAAACTCCTAGGCAGCATAAAACCTACACGCCTAGAAAAAGGGTATCCTGGTCCCCACCCCTCCGTCACATTTGGCTCCCTCATGCCTGTCCCACCAAGGGCCCTGTGCCACCACTGGTGTCCCCGTGCTTTGGGGTGGGCTGTGCCAGGGCTGTTTGGGGCTGGGGTGCAGGTGGACTTTGCAATAAGCATCTATGCAGAGATACAGGCAGCAGAAAGGGAAAATAAGCTGATAGGAGTAAAGCAGGCTGAGATAATGAAGCAACAGCCCATATTTCCCATGATGAGTAACAAGCACCCTGTTAGGGGTACAGTGAGAGAGGGAGACAGCCAGTCCCTCCCTCTCCCTGCACACTTCTCCCCCCTCTGCCCCCCTCCTCCCTTGCCCTGTTCCCCCTGAATTTATCTTTCATCCAGAATAACGTCTCTCTTCATAAGGAGAGAAAGAACTAAATATTTCACGAGACTGCAGTCAATCTTGCAGGGCCCTTCTGTTGACATTTCAAACATATATTTGACATTGCTTTCTCATTCCCTCCTGGTGGAGCAGGGAGCTCTGCAGAAAACCCTCTGCAGGGAGGGGACACTTGTGGGCTGATCCAGCCACCCTCATGGGGAATGAGATGGAGGGAGCAGCCCTCTTATATCCCCTCCCTTTCCTCCTCCCTCCCTCTCCCTCCCCAGCTCCCCCAAACCATGGGCAGCCCCTGTCCTCTGCTTTGTCCCTTCCTTCCAGCAAAATTTGAGCTGTCTCCTAGCTGTGCCCAAAACAGGACCTAAAAGCCACTGGTTCAGCAGTGCTGAGGGTTTGATAAAGCTCCATCCTGAGAGAATCCCAGCCCCTCTGCTGTGTGGTACCTCTAACAGCTCCTCCCTTGTGGGCACAAGGCAGAGTGGGCACATGAGGAAGAGGATATAGGCTGGGGTTCCATTCTGCTGCCACCCTCTACGTGTCAGGTGGACACTGAAATCTGTAAGGAGGTTGATAAGAAACCTTCTCTCCCAAATCTACATCCTCTGCCACCAGAGAGAAGAAAGCTTGAGAAGCATGAAGACAGTGTTAAGCAGCAGCAGCTACAGGGTCTGATTGTTCCATGAGAGGAGTCAAGGTCGCCTTGCCAGCCTGCTGGGAAAGGCTGGGAAATTGCCAGGAAAACCCTGGAGCTGTGCCATTCCCCAGACTCCTTGTGCAGGGAGTCTCCCTCACAGCTGGAGCACCAAAGGATGGGGAACCCTCACCCCCACGCAAGAAATAAGGGAGAGAAAAGGTGGAGGGACATCCCTGTTCCAGCAGCAGCACATCCAAGTGCCTCTCAAGCATGTAAGCCATCTGCAAGAGCTTCCCAGGTGCCAGAAACCCCAGCTGCTCTCTGGGCTGCTTCCAAAACCTCCAGTGTCCCTCTCCCATCCCAGGAGGCACAAGGCTGCAGCACGCCGAGCGCTCGCAGCAGGGCTGGACAGGGTGGGGGGCACCGTCCCACTGGCAGGGTGCCACGTCCAAGCTGTCACCCTGTTAGTGCTTCTCTGGCAACTGCCCCCAGCCTCTGCAGCCCCTCACTGTCCTCTCCCAGCCTGCTCTCGAGAGAGGGGAAAATGGCAAAACCATCCCCGTGGCTCTTCTGCGGCACCTCAAAACAAGGAGGTGAGGGCAAGAAGCCACTTTGCAGCAGAGACACAAGGTGATGTTTCCAGAGCAGAAGGAAGATCACCCTCAAAGTCACACCTCTGACCTAAGGCATCCACTGCTCCTTCCATTCCTTCCACTAACACGAGCCTCACGGTGGAACTGGTGAAACTGGGAGAATCAGAATTGGTTATGAGGAGGGACCCTGACTGCTTTTATACCCCACATGCCATCCCCAGGGTCCCAGGATGCAGCTTACTGCTGCAGGTTACTGCTCTACGGACACAGCAGCAAATCGCTGCAGACCAGAGGGAGAAGGAAGGTTCAAAGTTCTTCAGGAAAACTGGATGGATTTGCAGAGCATTCTCCTATTTAATGAGGTTTTACAAATCGTTTCTAAGGTTTCTACAACTCCTCCAGTGTGTCAGCTGAACAAATTCCTTTCTTCTTTTCAAGTTCTGTATTTAAAGATACATTTAATCTCCCTGTTAAAATATTTCCCAATTCCTAGTAAAATTACAGAACTAAGATTTTTGTCTAGCTCTACTGCTCTGACTCAAACTCTCGCTGTAACCTTCTTCACATCACCAGAGGCTGATGTTTGCAGATCAAAAGGAAATATTTATGATCCCTGGTGTTTCCCCTAGAAACACCCACAACCCTCACAAGCTCACAGAATGAGATCCAATGACTCCAAGTCAAAGCCAGGCAATTCCAGGCTGGGAAGACGATACCACTGGTTAAGAGCAAAGGAAATGGAGTAACAGAGCTGTTGGCTGAGGAGCATGATATTCTGCCCTGCAGGACCTCTCGGCCCAACGCAGCGTTGCCAAAAGCAAAGCTCTTCCCCTGAGGATGCCACAGGGACCCTCGGTAGGGCAGCAGGACTGGGACCTCCCAACACATGTGCTGGGGACCACAGGTCCAACACAGCCACCACGGGGGCCCCAAAGCCTGGCTGAAGCCCTGCAGTGAGCATCAGGCAGGAGGGTGAGCTGAGATATCGCATTGATTTCTGCTGGCATTAAAGCTCCAGGAAGAGAAAAATACCTTACGTTGCAAGGAAGCATTCTGCAGTGAGGCGGTTATGTGCCAGTTCCCTTCCCTGCTAATTTTTGCTTTGTCAAAGCCACTGGAAAGTATTTCTTATGACTGACAAAGCAGTGGGATTTATGAATAGGAAAATTAAGAATAAAGAGGGAAGAAATAAGTCTGTTGATAAAAAAGCTGAATAATTCAGTTGAGGATCAGTTACTTGAGTCGATTCCCCCAGAATTTGAATGAAATAATTTTTACTTAAAGTAAGTTTGTCTTTTGGTTTGAAACCCTGCGAGCCGGAAAGCAACATATTTGCATTTTGCTTTCCAATACATAAACCGAGACTTCATTTTGTAGGCTTTCTTGTTGAATAATCTGCTCTAATTTAATTGGAATTTGAATCCTATAAAAAGCATTTTCTACTTAGTTTTCTACTGATCTTGGGTATTGCGATTTTGTGATCTGAAAAAGCAATACGTCTGCATGTGCTGATTACCATCCTCAGAGGAGCTTCATTGTTTTCGTGTTTTCTGCTGAATAATCTGTTGAATCTAAAATGCAGTTTTGACTTAGCTCCTTATTGATATTTTTATTTTAAAATGCTATGATATGAAGAGCAATTTGTTTGTATTTTCTGCTGGGAAGTGTTTTCTGTTGAGGAATAGAAGAGCTGATTCTGTCAATGTTTACAGGAATAACTAAGTCAACAGAATTACTCACACAATTAGCTTTACTTGGCCCTAATGGCCAGATATTGAGACATTTAAAATGCGGGTCGGTGTCTACAGGGCAACGGAAGAGGGCACAGCCACCTCATCTTCCTCAGCTTTTCTCTCCATCTTCAACTGCCTAAGTACCTAAGGTCACTGGACTCAATAATACCTGGAGGTCCCTTCCAACTCAGGATACTCTGTGATGTTGTATGATACCTTTATAATTCTAGCCCAAAGTTCATAATTCTATAAAAAATGGGAGACTGGAAAAAAATAAGCGACAGTAAAGTTTGGTTTTGTTTCTAGATGCCCAGGAAAAGCCACTTGCTCCTGCCTGTCTTGGAGCAGACAATCCCTGGACATGGGGGCATCCTGGTGCTGAGCTCAAGGCCAGCACTCCAGAACTGAAACCAAGGAACTGCAGGCACTGAAATCCCTCTGCAGGTCTGGGACAAAGCCCTGCGTGGGAAAACCAGTCCTGTCTCATCTATCAGCCTCACTGAGCCAGGCCCTGCACATTATCTCTGCCATGGCTTGTAGTGCCTAATCACTACCAGGCTACGTACAACCTGGCACATCCTTTAATCACAGCAGCAATCATAAGAAATTAAAATAAATTTATATATGTAATAATCACTCAGCCCTGGGTTATCAATAATACACGAGCAGCTTGTGAGAGAGCAGGCGGATGAATGAATCCGTACCCCATCCCTGCCCTGCCACAGCCGATCAGAATTCCCGGCAGCAGGCAAGCACCGCTGCCCGAGCTGCTGCTTGGAAACAAAACGGACCGCAGGAGGGCTGGGGGGAATATAGCATTTCATTCCGTGCATCAACAGAAATGGATTAATATAAGACAGGGATCCTCTGAGCAATGGCTGGGTAAAATATCACCGTGAGGACAGGAAAGCTACATTGACCGTGAAATAATTCCAAAGGGCAATATCATAATTTTGGTATCCCGTCTGTCCCCTGGGTGTTATTTCACCACTCCTGTCATCAAAACAATGTTACAGACCAAATTCACAGCACTGGAGACTTGCAGACTGATTCTCCCAGCCAGGCTGTTGCACTGATGGGTGTCTGGGGGTCCCTGCTGCTCCCCTGTGTGAGCTGGGGTACCAGGGTGGAGTCAGCACGGCCTCGGCGGGCAGGAGATGGGCAGGTCTGCGTGTGGGTGAAGGGCACCAGCTGGATTAGCCAGATGCTGAGGGCATTGTGGCACGACCTTCAGCAGGGGAAGAAAAGACAGATTTGGCTCTCTTACAGGCAGCCACAAATCCCCCTGACCTCGGCGGCAGCAGGGCAGCCGTTCTGCAGGGCACAATTTGATTTCCAGAGTTTAGGAGTTCAATGCCAGCTGTTCAGACATGCATAATCCCCCACTTAACTACAGGCGACCACGTGCTGGCGTGGCCCAGAGGCCTTGGCGGGAGGAGCCTGGGATGCATCCGGCTCTCATCGGATGCAAATCCATGGGAGGGCTGTGCTGAGCCCTCTGATGTGCCCCTTGTCAGTGCTGTGGCAGTGAAATCCCCCTCCAAAGCCATCCTGAGACTCCCTGAGCTCATGGGGCTGCTTGTTTGCCCCAGGTTTGCTTTTCCACCTGCTTTGAGAACCTGATCCTCCTGCTGCATGCCCAGAGCCTGCCATCTCCAGCCACCACGCAGTGGCCCATCCTGGTGTAACCCAACAACACCCCAAGGTCTCTCCAAGCATGAAGGACCAGCCCCTGGGCAGAAGGAATCACGCTGGCAGCACACATTCATTGTGCATCCCTGGCACACGTGTGCGCACACCCATCTCTGTAAGACACAGCAGCAGAAAGCCCGTGCTCCAGACTTCAGTCAGTAAGCAGATGGCTCCCCAGCACTATCATTTTACAACATTACAGCTTCTGCTCTGTTCATGCAGTAAACATTTTCTGGCTTATTGCATGAAAAAGGGTGGCTATCATGGCTTTGCAAAATTCTACATTTTCTACATTATCTTTTTATCAAATGCTTTGGGGGAGGAGGGAGGGAAGAGCATTTCTATTTCCAATTTACATCCTGCAGGACACAGCTTTTTCCCTGGATCCCAGTGGGTTTTTGCTTCTTGTTTGCCTCCTTCCTGATTGTCATAGCTCTGTCACTGTTTGTGGGGAACCGGGAGATGGAAGGCTGTTATGCAGACATCAAGGGGTTGCAATTGCATGCTGGTAAACATGAGAGCAAGAGGGATTTCTGATGGTATTAGAAACCACAAGATATCTGCAGTTGTAAGTGTTCCTGGAGGCAGCGGGTCTAGCTGTTAGCAGAGCAATTAGACCTGGTGTTATTGCCAGCCCTGCCGCTGCCCTGTGAGTCACTGCGGAGGAGGGGACGGTGCCTGCCTCCCACCCACCTGGTGGCAGCTCCGTGGCACATGTGGGTCCCTGCATCCCACCCTCCAGCCACTGTTCACTTCCACCTGGGCCTTACAAGCTGGGGGAAGGGGGAAAGAAACGATCTGGAGGATATGGCATGGTGCCTTGCTTTACATGTACAGCAATTACCGTGCTGGCATTTTCCCTGTGTTCGGAATAAAAATGTCAATAAGGAACAAGTTATTACACCAGAAAGAGGGTGGAAATGGCAAGAGCTCATGCAGGCTCGAGGGCCTGGGCATTATTGCAAATGCTGCCCATTCCTGCTGCATTCCCTGAGCTCTGGGATCAGGCCCGTCCCTCCCTTCAGCACCATGAGACCGACCCACCTGCTGCTCTCCAGTCCAACAAGGCACTGGAATACACCGGGATGGAGGGTCGGGGACTGGAGCACACAGTGTACAAGAAGTTGGGTTGGCAGCCTCCAGGCAGACCTTACTGCCCTCCTCCGCTCTCTGCAATCCTGAGGCTGTTCCAGTAAATGAAAACGTATTTTTCCCTTTTAATGAGACCTTTCTGTCCTTTTTACTTTTGCTTTTTCCTTTCCAAGCCTTTCTTTGATGCCCTGCTGAGCTTTCTGCCTCCACCAGCCCCTCCAGAGGCCTCATCAAGGAATGACGTTTCCAAAGGAAGCAATGCAATTCCATACTGAACCTCAGGGTCCCTGCATCCAACAAGGCTCTTGGCAAAGGTCAGCCCCAGAACTGTGAATACCAGAGGAGACCCAACCATGACACAGGGTGCAGGAGGAGGGTGACAAGGGGAGAGGGATGCTCACAGCCAGAGGAGGGTATGTTTGCTCACACAGAGCCTGGCAGGCAGGATGAGGGCCGAGGCTGAAGGGCAGGAATCTGAGTGCCCAGAGCCCCAGCAGCAACTACTGCCCAGCCCAAGGAGCAAGGGCAAGCAGGGTGCCCAAGGCACCCTCCCGACCATGGATGGTGAAATGATTCTGACTGCACCTGTGCTATCCTGCACCTACACTGCCTTCCTTTCCCTGTTTTCAATTATGAAAGCAAAACAACACACACCAAAAAAACAAAACCAAAAAAACACAAAACAAACAAACAACGTTAAAAAAAAAAGCCCTCCAGGAATTAATTAATGATTCATGTTGGAGCCTTGGCAAACCTCGCTCTGCAGAAGTTCAAAGCAGGAACAATAAGTATTTGGCAAAGAAGGGGCAGTGGGCTCGTGCTTGGCGGCGTGCGGTGCGGAACGCTGGCAGCATCGCTCCCTCACCGAACCAGACACCTCAGGGACCACAGGAAAGGCTCTGCCAGGCTGCTCCGAGCCAAGTGTCACATCCAGCCCCAGGGATCAGCCACAACCCAGCTGTGAAAAACCAGGGACAGAGGCTTGGGAGGAACACGCCACTGCTGCCAATGGTGGCTGTGCCTGCCCTGCCTGCCTGGAATGAGGTGCACCCTCCATCCCACGTGCTCACACACACGTGTGCCCTCCTGAAAACCTGGGCCTGAGCCACTCCAACTCTGCATCCTGGAGATTTAGGATAATGAGAGATCTTTAATGCAATTAATAGATGTCATGGGACACGGTCTTGTGAGTCTAGAGCAAATGAGGCTTGGATAATTGGTGCTGAAATACATATATCAGGGAGATGATTTTTTTCCCCCCGCCAGAGCTGGAGGCGGGAACACGCTGTCGACTGATCCCGTACAAATGTGTTTGGCTATTCGCTGGCGGCAGCTTCCAAAGTTCTGGTGTGGAGCCTCTGCCAGGCAGGCCCGCAATCCTAGCAGCAAACAAGCTGTCATTTGGTTGTTAAAAGAACTGCCTGGAAAGTGCCTTTATCCCCACATGCATGCACAAACACCCGCGCACGTGCTCACGTGCACGGAAGCAGCCAACAGGCACCAGCAGCAGCTTTTCTGGCTGCCCTGAGCTCTGCCTACAGCTCCCCTTCCCTCAAGCGGGGTTCACTGGGGGTGCAAAGGAACTTCCTCCCAACACCATGGCACCCCCTGCCCTGTTATGGTCGCAGTAGGAGCAGAGGGGTCCATCTGCCCCACGGCAGGGGAGAGGGATGCACCCCATGGCATCCCACCAGAGGGATGTGCCACCACCCAGCACCGTCCCCAGCAGTGGACCCACAACAGCACAGGACATGGTCCTCCCCAGACACCTCTATCCCCTGGTGGTCTGGTCAGAGTCATAAATAAATCTACCTCTACATTGCCTCAGCAGCACCTCCAAACACCAGACAAGGACACATGTGACTTCCCCAGATCCCCAAACCTGCTCCAGGGCACATGTAACCAAAAAGCCATGAATTTTCAGGAACTGCCTAATAGAAACCAAGATCTGGTTTGTGCAAGGTTCCTAAATGAAAAGTTTTGTTTTACACTGAACTCAGTGAATCAAAATCACCTGCAGGACAGGACTCAGGAAAAACCCAAGCCCTGGTGTTTCACTGGAAAATACTCAGGAATTTTGCCACAGTAAGGGAAAAAGTATTTAATTTCTCAAGCACGCACCATAATAAAATGTTAAATACAACCTGGATATTAAATTAAAACATAAAAGTCAAAACACATCAAATCAAAGAGACACATTTGAATTTCCTGGACATTGTCAACAGACAGAAGCCAGAATGATTTGCTTCAATATTCTCCCACCTGAATGTTGGCTCCATGGGTACATGATGATTCTGATAATGTAGTTTGATAAAAAAATACATTTTCCAATGGAAAATTTTACCTCTGAATACCCTCTGCCTCCATTTCCAGAGTGTCTGATGGATGATGCAGGGGACAGAGGTGATGTTACTCCAGGGCAGGTCCCCAGCAGAGAGGGGACCAGCCTTGAGATGCTGCCCCACGCTTGGCTTGTGCAGGACCAGGGGAAATGGACCCAGCCTGCGCCCCTTAACGAATGGGAAAGCATTCCCATGGGTTATTAAGCATTTGTGTATGGGTTTGGAAACCGTAGTCGTGTTGCCACAATATAATTATGGATAAACACAAGGCAGGCCGTCAGAGAGCAACAGAGCACGAGGCTGCAAGAAGGACCCTGTTCCCTCCCCCATCCTCTCCCAGCGCTCACTGGGAACGATGGAGATGGCACTGGGCAGCCTGAGCCATCAGCCGTGCACCAGAGCAGCTCTGCCAACCAGCCCTGGGCACTCCTGGCTTGCCAAAACCAAGCTGGCTGGGGACCAGGCTGTGCCAAGGGTGAGAGCACCCTAGGGACAAATCACTTCTGACAGCAAAAGAGGGAATCGAACCCTGGCTGAGCCCACTCCTGGTTGTTACTGAGCACCTCCAGTGCAGCCCCAGCCCCTGCAGATGTATCTGTGGGGCTCCAGCCCCTGGGAGCAAACCCACAGCATCAGAGACAAAAAATAAAGGTGGGGAATAGCATGGCCTTGGTTTACTGCTATGCAGCCCTGTGCAGAGGAAGGGTACTGGGAGATGTGCCTGGCTCACAGAGCGTTTAATGAAGGTCCAGCACTTCATTAGGCAGCTATGGAGCCCTGTGAAGCCCACTTTCCACTCTGGATCAGCAGTGCCAAGGGCACCCAGCTGGTGCCAGGGTGTGGCGAGACCAGAGGGCCTCGACCACCGGTGGTCGGGGACCAGGGCATGGGGATGCCAAGCCCTCCTGCCTGGCAGGGCTCACCACAGGACACTGGTGTGTCCAGCCCCATGTGCTGCTGGCCCAGGGGTCCCCCCTGCCTGTTCTGCCTGCACCACTGCCCACTGTACAGCAGTACAGTACCAGAGCCCCCTGAGGGGAGCAGAGACCAGGGGTGGCTGCTTTCTGCAAGGCCAGGGCTTCCCCAGGGCCCTGGGCACCCCATGTTAGCACAGCCCACTGACACAGCCCGGCTCCAGCTGCAGAGCAGACGAGGCTAATGCATGCAACACCTTGGAGTCAGAAGTTAAAGAGCAGCTGAGAGGCAGCTCTGTGGCCATCTGCCAGGTGATGCAAGCAGCGCTTTCATAATTCAACAGGCAATAAAGCATTAGAGCAAGGTAAGGCCAGCAGCCTGTCTCAGGGAAGGTATCTTGAGAGCAGGGCTAGCACCTGAATCCTCAAGCCTGCAGGTGTGGACGTGCAGAGGGGAAGCACAGATGCCCTGCGAGTACCCTGCAGACCTCACTGCAGGCTCGGGTAAAAGCAGGTGCTTCTTTAAAGGGTTAGATGTTATTGAGATGAATGAGAACAGGAAATAGAGTTGGACTAATGAAGGCAGCAGTGTGGAAAGTCCTCAGCCCTTGGGGGCTAGGCTGAATAGCTGGAAAGAAGATTTACCTAAGATCTGCCACTTTCTGTTAGACTCGTAGTGCAGAGCACGTTCTCCTGCGCTGGGGATTCATCAGCTCCAGCTGCCAGTGAAAGGGAGACGGGATGCCTTCTTGAGGGGTTCCTCCAGTTCTGCCACAAGTTGTCAGCAGAGCAAGAGTTCCCTGTGCAAGCAGCAGGTTAGTGGCTTTCTCCAGATGTCATTTCTGCCGAGCACAGTTAGAGGTCCTGGATTTTGTGGCATCACAAAGCCACAAAGATGGCACTCGGCTGTCCCATCCTGAGGAGCTTTGGAACAGCCTGGGTCTCACAGGGTGACCTGCCAGACTCACCCACCATGCTCCCCACTCTCTACAGGCTGCCTTCCTAATCTCCAGCTCTGCTGACCCAATGAGGCGTTGGGACCAGTGGTGACAGAAAGAGAAAGAAGGTGGCAGCTGGAAACCATCCCTTAAGATATACCCAGAAACCACCATTTAAGATACAGCCCAGCAGGGGAATCCCAAAGGCCTGGTATTGCCCAGCCAAAGGGCGTTCATAGCTGGCACAGGCAGCTCCCCTGCCCAGGGAGATGGGAAGCACCAGGAGAGCCCTGGAGGCACAAGGAGGGTTAACTCACAGCCATGGGAGCAGAAAATGAGGTTCCAGTTATTAGTTGATTTATTGGTCTGTCCTCAGTTGGCACTCAGGACTCAGAAGAAAATGTTCCACTCCAAAGCATTAAGCATCTTCAAAGAGCAGAAGCATTAAAAATTGAAATCATAAAATAGACATGTAAATATAGCAGAGGTAAACGGGGCAGCGAGGAGAGGAGCAGAGCGGAGCCAGCCCCAGCCGAGCCTGCAGGGCAAGGAAAGGGCTGTGCCAGGGGGCTGGGGCCATGCTGGGGTGGCTGTGGCCCCCCAAGTTGGGGGAACAACCTGCAGGGAAGCTTTGGATAGCTTCCCTGAATGACTGCACTGCTCACCAAGATCTGTGGGCTGCAAACACACCAGAGGGCAGAGCTGCCTTGCAGGATGTGCGCAGGAACCTCACCCCACAGCCCCTCGCCACCCTCCCCTGGCCTGCACTTGATACGATAGAGCCTCTAGGGGGTTTTTTACTCCTCTTCTCCCACACCAGTCCTTCCCAAAATACTTCAAATGTGGCAAGAGAGGGGGAGTGGGGCTGCCTGCCAGCAGTTCACCAGGTCGAGCAAACCCAGTGAAGTCACCCAGCTCTACATCAGGAGTCACAGCTGGATGGCAAACTAATGCTGTCACCTCTTTGGGCAAGGGCTGTTGGTCAATGCAGCATTTCACAGTCAGGGACAAGCACTCACCTTCCTCCTCTCCTAGAGGAGCAGGGCAGAACAGACCCAAACTCCTCTGGCCAGCTACCTGCAGGGAAGAAGGATGGTGTCACCCTTCCCAAAGCACCTGCCGAAGGAGAGGGATCAGCAGCACTCAGCAGCAGAACCTGAGGATGGGCTGCTGGAGGGGCTGGTCCCTCCCTGGGCACAGAGGAAGGGAAGGGACCCAATGTAAGTCACTACCCCTGTGTAAGGGTCCCTTGCTGGGGAGTGGGAGCTAAGAACCGCTTCACGTGTTGTTGCTCCAGCATCTGGCCCAGCCTAAAGCACCATCTGCCAGCAGGGATGGCAAGCCAGGGGAAAGATGTGGAAAAAGGAAGAGGGAGGGTGGGGAGGACACAAAACCTCCTTTCCCACAGTGGGAACATGCATCTGGCTGGGGACTGGCATTTGGGGACAAGTGTGTGGCAAACCCATCCTCCTTATGAAGAGCAAGTGGTGCCTCCTTATGAACACCGGGCTGCCGGCTGATTGTATTTTCAGAGCTAACTGCAGAGATACCAAGCCCTCCCGATTTGCCACTGGAGGGTGGTGGATGTTCAGCCCCTTTCCAAACCCACACCAGACTGTGTTCAGGGGCCTCAAACCTCCACACGCAGGAAGTAAACAGCTTCAAGGACCAGCAAACCAGCCAAAGGACAAAACATGAGGCAGCCACACCAGTGGTCACGTGAGCTCCTAAGCTTTCAAACCTCTGGAAGCACAACCTTCATCTTGGGAAAGGTCTCTGGTGAGGAACTGGGAAATCACCACATCTTCCATAGTGCTGGAGTCCCCAGAGGGCCCCATCCCACGTGTGGTCAGCAAGAGGGACCACCACCACTGCCCCTCGCCACACTCTGGCACAAACCCAGCTCTATTGGCACCCGTACCTGTTTTTCTTCTACACACAATTTTTTCTTAATTGGGAGCTAGTTAATTATCCCAATACTTTGCAGAGGAAATAAACAGCAATTAGAGAAATAAGTGGTATTTTTATTCCCTGGCACTCTCGCAGAGCTCTGTGACGCCTCCCGTCCCCAGCTCCCACACGGGCACATGTTGCTGCCTGCTCCGGCGTCGCTGCCCGAGTGCTCTGCTCCGTCTGTTCCCCACGAGCAGGGCACTGTGCTGGTGGGCTGCCTTGCTCTCCCCCGGGGAGGAAGCGTTACTGTGTGAAAGCAGCAGGCTGTCCTGCTCTAATCTGTTTTAAAAGTCATAAATTGCTGAGAAAAGCCAGTTTTCCTGCACAACAGAAGGTTAGCGTGTTTAAAGAGAGCACTGGAACTGTTTTTATTAATCAGAACTGCCATAAAGAAAGCATTTTAATTAACATAATTATCCTGTTTGAGAGAAGCAGCCCGTACCTCACAGATACTTTTCAAACTAAAGATGCGGGCTGTCACAGTCAGTCATAATTAAGCAAAATGAACTGGTTTTCCTTGCTCTGTGTCTGCCTCCTTCCAGCCACACACTTCCCCTTTCCTCTTACACTCAGTACAAGGCGAGCAGAGACAACATCATGCCATGGGGGTGGCAGGGCAGGTCTCCATCCCTGCATCCCGGTCTCCAGCATGGAGCAGTTGGGGTTAAGCTCCATCCAAGCCAGCAGTGCCAACTCTGGGCACTGACCAAGCTGCAAACCATCAACCTGGAAGATGGAGGTGGCTATAAAAAACCCACAAGATCTGTATGACTCTGTTTGCAGCACAGTCTCATAGTCAACAGATAAAAGATTTATTCTCATTGAAAAAGACAAAAAGAAAAGCATAAAAAGCCTGGCACTGGGCTGCCCGCCAGCACCGAGAGAGAGGAGCGGGTAAGGGGAATAAAAGCTGGCACGGGCAGGCAGCTGTGTGGGTCTGGGTTTCTCTGAGCATCCCAGACACAAAGCCAGACCCCTGGAGGGCAGCGATTCGACCAGGAACTGCAGCCTTCAGCAGCAGCCCTCGTCCTTCTCCTCCTTCTGCCTGCAGCATGAGGCTCCACTACAAGCCTCGGGCAGCATCTTCCATTCCTCCCAACACAGTAACAGGCTCAGTAGCTCCCTTGGCACAGCCCTGCCCACCCTTTGCTCCTAATGCTGATATCCCCCTTCCAAAGGGAAGATGGGGCACACAGGCTACACAAAGCAATCGGGCATCACCTCCAAACCTGATGTTGGCTGCTTCAGCTGAGACCTCCTGCACCACCAAGGTGTCCTGGAGCAGGACACAGACCTAGGGCTGAAGGCAGCACCTTCAGCAACCAGCCAAAGTCCCTTAACGGCAGCACCATTCAGTATTTTAACAGGTATTTTAAAGGATGCTCTGCTATTTGGCAGAATGTGCAGTGTAATAGACTGTTAACAAATTGTGGTTTTAATTAAAATCTCCTTTATTTATAAAAGATGGTTCTGAGTTGACAGGTCTGCCCTGAAATAGCACAGCACTGCTGGAGGTGCTCGTGTCACATCTTTCACTCACACCCAGTGTCATCTCAAAGGGACCAAGGTCACCATGCTGAGTTCTCAGCCCCGTGTCCCCAAGGACTGCAGGGACAAGAACACCCATCCTGCCCACACAGCACCCAGTGCTGGGTGTCACCACCCCAGGGCAGCCCACGTTCCCTTATTGCCAGTCAAGAGCTGTCTGCAGGTAGAACAAGGCAAAAAAAATTGAAAAGAGGTATTTTTAGATCTTTTTTTCTTTTTTTTTTTTGTTGGCATGGTTTCCTTAAGAAAACAAGTCTTGTGCCATCACATGCTCCACGTGTTGTCTGTCTCCCCTAATTACTCTCCGACTCAGCAGTCAAATTCAACAGCGTGTGAGTGACAGCTGAAAATCTCAAAGTTATTAAATTCCTGGAGGTTTCATGGAAATAGGCAGACAGACAGAGTGCAGAGGTCTTCCTCAGCTCAGCTGAGCCAGGCTGCAGCAGGAGCCTGGATCTTGCAAGGCACCAGAGGATCCACATCGGAGAAAGGAAAAGCACAAAAGCCTCAGTGATGCAGGGAAAAGGCTGAATCAGAGGATATAGCGTGCTAGATATCCAAATCAGTCAATCTTCAGGTATTAGCCCCTGGAAAAGCAGCCTTCTGTAGTGCTGAGTGGCGTGTTAACAACCTGTTTTCAAACAGGAAACACAATTTCCATGGGAGATTCAGGGTTTTTTGATGGAAGAATTAAAATATTCAGGGAAAAAAAATCATCAAACACACTTTTCTTCTTTGGTTCAACACAGACTGACACATTTCAGGTGACTAAAGAGACATCTGGGACCCACCACAGAAAGTCTAGAAGCATCTTCTGCATCAAACTTCGCTGGGCAGGAGTCAGAACTCGTGTCAGCCTGCTCCAGGTGCCCCCAGAGCTGGCCAGACATGGAGCAAAAGGAGAGCACAGGGCAGAGGCAGCAGGGCAAAGCCTCGGGCTTGCTGCTGTGAAGGGCTTTGTGTGGCGCATGGGAGGGTTTTATTTCTATGCAGACTATGAAGCACCCACTTAGAGATGTTTCAAGACCTACTTGTAAGACCAAATAAAAATATCTCTCCTGCTTCTCGATTGTGTGATCTGGGAAGGAGGCTTCCAAAATTGGGTTCTCTCCCTGCCTGCGCAGAGGACGGGGTTGTGACACCACAGAGAAGCTGTTTGTAGGTCCCCGTTCGCAGGCTACCAGGCAGGCAGCGTCACCCTCCCTCAACCAGGGCATCTGCCTTCCCCAGCTCCCAGTCCCCGGCAGAAACAGGACTCCTTGCTGGAAGCGTTGGGGCTGGTGGCATTGCACGGCGTTGCAGCGGCTCTCCCAACCACATCCCTCCCTCTGTGGCCCTGTCCGGACAGAACCCAGGGTGGGGGAGCCTTCCCCCCTGCACCGCCCGCCCGCTCCCCTCGTCACAAACCAAGGCTGCAGCGAGATGAGGGGACGCTTCTAAACTCCTTAGCAGGGAAATGTTAATGAGCACTGAGCGGAGGGTGAGAAAAGCCCTTAATCGCATTAGCTCCGCTGCCAGAGCTGCTGAACGTCCCCCAACCGCAGCGCCCCGTCCAGACACGCGGCACGGGAGCGGCCGGGGGGAGCCGGACCCCGAACTGCCGCCCCCCCGCTCGGGGCAGGGAGGGAGAACAGTCCTCAAAGCCACACTGATCCCCTGCTGAACCTTGGGCTGATGGTGCCTACGCCGTGGGGCTCTGGGATCCCCTCCAGAGCGGGAGGCCGTGCCATGTGTGCCCGCACCCGCGAGGAGTCTCCGCTCCCACTGCATAAAGAAGTCACGCGTCAGGTTTTATACTGGGAACTCGGGTTTGAGCTTGTGTAACTCTCTGATGTTTTTCTTTTTTTTTTTTTTTTTTTTTACGGGGCCAGGAAAAAGCCATATAAAGTGTAAGTATAAAAATAACGATTTTCCTCGGCTAAGCAGCCACGTGAGCGGCGCCGCTTGCGCCGCCCTGCCTCTCGATGCCTGCGTACGCTGTGGGCACACACGTGTGTGCTGCTCCGTGACACGCCGGGACATTTGTTACGGTGACAGCCTGCCGCTCCCCCTTTGGGGGAAACGTGGTTTAATTTTTAGTATAACCTTAAAAAAGGAGACTGGCAAAGCAGCTCTCCCATAAATTTTGTAAGTGACATTTATTTCTCGGTGCGTTATCGCTAGTGATGGACAAATCTGGAATTTAGGGGAGCAGCCATCTTCTCCTGCCAGCTCCAGTGGGATGAGGCGGTTATCCTTAGGCTCAGCTCAGGCACTGCCCGGAAAATCTCCAGATGCTGAGCCCTCTTCTCCCTTCAAGATCTCAGCACAAAATGTAGCCCCTATGTGCCTTAGGGGCCTCTGGATACTCCTTTTGGTGTTTGGAGACCCCATCTCTAAGGAAGCTCCCACTCCCTTGCCCATGGCCTGGATACCAGCAGTAACACAGCAAAGTTTCCCACCCAATCTCACCAGCTCAGCCCATGAAAGCATCTCTGGCGTGCTCAGATCCCTGCCCCTCCTGGCCAAGGTGTGATGGAGTTTGCTTTAAGAGCACAACAGATCTTCCTGGTCACCGAGGTGAGCTCCCTGCTACCTAAGCCTGCCAAGTCTCAACTTGAATACATATAAAAGATCTCAACAGCTGGGTGTTTTATTACAGGGACTGGGAATCAGGGTCTGCAGAGTCACACCAGCTTATTTCAGCTCCCTGGAGCTGGCTTTGGAGCATGCCAGGGAAGCTGGTGCTTCCAGCTGTGTCCAAAAGCATGGTGGTTCAAGGAAACACAAACCATGCCAAACCCCCACACAAACCATGCACAACACCTCTCAAACCATGCCCAACTCCCAAAGGCTGAGCTCAGAGGAGCACAGGTGGGGATTCACAGGACAGCCCTCTCCAAAATGTGGGTGCGGTGTTTTGCACCACTGGGTGCCAGGGCAAAATGCCATTATTTGTGCCTGGACAGAGGAAAATGCAAGATGCCACTAAATCCATTACATCCATATGGATTCTACAAGAGACAGAGGGACAGGAGATGTCCCATTTACTACCCTGGGGCTGGACTAGATCCAAAGAACCACTTCCATTTCCTTCACACTGACAAAAGATCAGAGGAGCAGAGAACAGAGGATTGTTAATGGATATCGAAGTCTGATGTAATTTGTGGCACAGTTATTTGCACCTAAAAAGCAGGCTGGTGTCAGCCCTGCCATGACAAGTCCTTAAGTGTTGCCCTGCCTGCTGGTACACAGGGATCTGCAGAGTCAGTTACTTTGAATTTCTAGGGAACAGGTCCTTTCAGATACTGAACTCTGAGTCCTAAAAGACTTGGGCACCTCCAACCGCAAAGTGCTTCAAAATAGCCACAATAGGCTTTCCCCAAGCTCTAACAGAGTCTGGAAAAGCCTTTCCTTTGGGCAGACAAGCATTTCCCTCTGCCAAGGTGGCTCAGCATCCTTGGAGCATCCCATATTCTCCTGGGGATGCCTCTCTCTGCCGTTCCTGGAAGGGTGTTTGGGCTCCCTCCCAGCCCAGGGGATGGTAAATGCTGAGCAGAGCCAATAGTGGCTGCCCAGGCCTGACTCTGGCAGGAGGTCCTGCCCTGTCCCAGCACCAGCAGCAGCCCAGCCACCTCTGTGAGACCTGGGACTGACCCTCAGTGCTCCTCCTCACACAACGCAAGCAAAGGCATCTTTTGGAGTCTCCCAGCATCGATGTCCTGTGCTGCCAGGCTCCCGAGGAGCGCTGCCTTCCACGCTCTCAACACATGCTCTGGAAACCCGAGCTGTTATTTCCCAGGCTGTGTGATCAATTCTTGCACTGGTGGCACCACACATCTCCAATTCCCCACGTCACATTTCAGCTGCTCCCTGGCTCCTCCCCGGCCTCTCCACTCAATAGCGGACACAAGCCGGTCATGTTTTGGCAGAAGGGTGCCTACAAAACCTCAGCTGTAGCCCTGACTTAAAAAAATAAGAGCATATGAAAAAAAATAAAGCAGCCTGGTGAAGTAAGCAGCCTCAACAAGGCTGAGCAATGCTGACCACTGGAACCGATCACCGTGCACCAGGGTTAGGGGTGGCACCCATGGGAGCCCTTGCCTCGGCAGCGGCTCACTCTGAACATGCAACTGAGCCAAGAGGACTGTAATTCTTCCTCTGTGCTGACTGAAGGCTGCATCATCCCCCAAAGGCCCTGGGGGAGTTGAAATAAGGATGAACATCAGGTCGGACATGTCTCCTGCTCACAGCCATGCACACATCTGCCTCTCCAAAGAGCTTGGAAACAGAGTCACAAGCACAGCCCAGCCTCAAAATCCACTCTGAAGCATGCAGGTGAGGAGGGAGGAAAGCTCCTGGCTCAGCCCAGCAGGCTGCAGGGTCTGAGGAGGAGGCTCAGAGATGCTCAGACTGAGCTTTCCACTCTCTCTTGTTCAGCTGCCCATGACTGCTGGTACCCAGTGGCCAGAGACCCCATGGGGCCCTCACAGGCATAGGAGACCAAAACACCCTTTCTCCCTCCTCAAAACACCATGTTTTTCTGAACACCAGCTTACGGCTGATCTAAGGGAGTCCATGCCCTTGTAAGTTAAGATTTAAAGTTTTAACAAAAGCCATTCACTGTTTTGTCTGGGCAAGCTGCTGGGAGCACCAGCAGTTCAATTTTGTTGATAAAAGCCTCTTTTCTCTAAAAACATGGGACTGGTTCTCCCCATGACAGCAAAGCGTGAACAACACAGAGCTTCAGGCTGCAAAGGACAAGAGTTTTCCAGCATTTCTACCAGGCCATGAGGAAAAAACCCACATCCGACAATATCTGCAAAGAGAGTCGGTGTGAAACCCTCAGAGACCAGTGGGCAGAGCAGGTTTCCAGCCTCTCCCAGCAGCTGGGAGCGCAGCGAAGGATGCCACCAGTCACTGCATGGGGCATCTGTGTGTTGCTTTGCTTTGCTGTCCATTGTTACGCACCCCCGAGGAAGCACCTGCTGTGCTGTCAGCAGCCCCCTGCCAGTTCCAGGAGAGCAGCCCCAGCGGATCTCTTCCAAGGTGCTCCCATCGACCATGGGGGGACAAAGCAATCAGGAAGCAGACAAGGAACGCATGACTTTCCTATCGTGGAGGGACTGCTGGGATTTGCTGGAAGGCATCCAATTAGTTAACGAGCACTCCAGAGCTGAGTCTGGTTTGGAATTAGTAATTAATTACCACAAGACAAGCGAGAGTGAATATATTGGAGAAACCCACGTCTGTCCTAGGGATGGACTTAGGAGAAGAGAGTCTGCCCAGCAAACCCACACTGAAATGGAGAGGAGCAGCTGGCAACCAACAAGCAAGCAGGATGATGTGGATCCCAGAAAGATGCACAACACCAGGAGCGAACATCACAACTGGCCCCCATCCCAGATGTCCTGTACCAGGAACTGGCCCAGCTGGGAGCCCTCGACCCTGGAGCTGATTCTCCGTGCTGATCCCAGCCCATCACAGGCAGCACGGGCACAGTCAATACTTTGCTTCTGATGAGCAAACCTGGAGCAATGAAGTGAACAAGACACATCATCCTGGCTGGCTGCCTCCTGCTTCCAGCATCCACAAAGACCATGGCTTTGGAAATCCTGGAATACTTCCCTCATATTAATTTCCCTCATTAGTCTTCTGCTCTGGGTTCCCGAGCATGCTCCAGCGCAGGAGGACACATCAGCTCCCAGGTCCAAGGTGGCTCAGAGGAGCTGGGCTGTCACCAGCAGCATCGGCCCTCCTGTGCACAAGCAGTCTCCCACCAGGTTCTCCTGGTTGAAAACCAGTGGCTGTGCTGTGGGGAGGAGGAGAATGTGTCCTCCTGAGCATTGGCTCCCAGGCCTCCCAGCTCCTTGTCACCATCCACCTCTCCAGAGCATGTCCCCATGCGGCAGGAGCTGCGGAGCAGCTCTGCATCCAGCCCCTGTGATAAATTAGCCAGGGATTCAGGCATTTCGGTGCAGCTGCCTCATCCTCTGCCAGCATGACAATGTGATTAATTTTGGGTGCAGATGAAGCTCATTTATCAGAGGCACGTGATGGCTGCGCAGGCTGCAGGGGCGTGCGGGGAGCCCCAGGGTGCGGGGCAAAGTGGAAGCCAAGGCAAAAGGCAAGAGGCAGGAAGGGAGAGTGAAGAGCCAAGCCTAGGGCATCTCTCAGGAAGGCTGTTTGCTACGTTAGCTCATGATTAAGCATGCTGGGGGAGAAGAGCCCGCGTGGGAAGAGAGCTTTTATCTCTGCTAACACACATGGCCGCGTCTGGGGAGAGACGTGCAACGGGAGGGGTGTAAGAGGATTGGGGAGAAGAAGCTGTGAGCCGATTACGTTGCGTCGGGAGAGGCAATTCTACCACCATGGCCACTTCTCCCCCACTGCCCCCTCCTCCAGGCCATTTTCCACTTTCTCCCCTTTTTCTAGGACCAATGGGTCCTGTCTTGCCTGTCCCCACTCTGCAGCTACAGACACTTGCTTTTCACCGCTGGAGGGAGCGTGGCCAGAGCTGCTCCTGCAGGAATTGTCTGGGAAGACAGAGCTGTACGTTCACTTCCCAACGTAACACAGCCCTGACACAGAAAAATCACTTGATTGGTTCATCCACTTATTGGCTGGAGTTTCTCCACGTGGTGGAGTATGGCAGTGCTGCTTCCTCAACACAGCACAGCTCTCCCAAGGGCCTGAGCTGCTCCCAGCTGAGGCTGCCAAGGTCACGAGCAAGGCGTCACGGATCAGGAGTCTCTGCACAGTTTTGGAGTGAGGAATAGCTTTTGGAGTAAGCTCATGCCGTGCCCGATGCCCTCTGGTGAGATGGATGCACAAGGAGAGGACGTCAGGGCAGTTCCCGAGGCACCAGGATCCACAACCTTTGTTTGCCCCCTGCCATGGTTAGATATGCCCCAGACAGCGGTGTCCCCGTCGCAGAACAGCTCTGTCTCAGAGCAAGGTCATGCCAGCAGCACCCCAAAACCCTGAGATCACCATAACAACCCTCCCTTCAATAATTTTAGGCCCTAAGTAGTGAACCATTTGCAGCTAAAGAAAAGAAAACCCCTCAAGCTCAACGGAGCCATGCAACCTGGGACATCGGTGGCAAATCCTTGAGCGCATGGCTGATGTCAATGCCTTCCATGGGACTTAATTATCAAACCAACAGATAGCATTGAACAAAGAGGCTGCTTTTTTTGATAAATGCATGCTTTTTAAAGAGAACACGTCAAGAGGACAAAGGTGAAGATGACACAATACATAATAGCCATGCTGATTGCAAGACACTCCTGCTAATTTACCCCAGCACAGAACCAGGACCCTTTCTGCTGGGTTAAAGGTAAGGTTAGAAAACCCATGGGGACTTTAGAAGTGTGAAAACATCAAACACTGAATGGCACAGGGACTTGAGCCTGAGAAAGCCCAGAAATGTTATCCTTAACTGATTCCCCAGGAGAGTCAGCCGGGTGGCTGGTGGCAGAGCGGGTGGCCTGAGAGGAGCACATTCCTGGAAAGCCTACAGGTGACAACACTAGCTTGCAGCCAGGACTGCAGCTTCTGGCATTCACATTTCTTCCAGGTTCTAAATGCTCCTCTAAGCCTGGCTCCTCTGCAAGGGTCCCTAGGCAGGTTGTGCTCTCCTTCCACCCACCAGTTCACCTTCTTATTGTTCCAAAGGTCCCCGGAGTCCCACCCAGTGGCAGATACCTCCCAGCTTTTATTACAATCATCATGCCAATCACCAAAGTTTTCAGTTCCCATGCAACAAAGTTTACCCGGGAAGGATTAAAGATGCCCACACCATTTCCCTTCGTGGACTATGGAAGGGCACTGATAGACATATCTCAGCGTATTTTCACACAGAGGGGAAATAACTCTGGGGTGAAGTGCAGCAGGAACTGGCTCTTTAACAGAGGCACACTCAGGCTCTTCCACCTGCCTGGGGAGCAGTGGTGGTGCCCAGCCCACTGCCCCTCCAACCCCACGCGACACTTTAGCAACTGGCATGGACTCAGTGAGGAGAAAACACAACTGCACTTACCAGAGCTGAAATCCTACAAGGACCTGCTGGTGAGGCAAGGAACCTGGAAAAGAGGAGAAAAAGAGATGTGGTTCAATGGGTTGACTGTGGACAGCAGCAGGGGAGTGTGGTGTGGCCCAGCCCTGCAGGGGTGGATGGGGCAGCACGCTCAGACAGGGCTGTGGCAGGTGACCTACACTTGCGTTGCACCAGGACTATCTAAATTGATCAGGGCCACCAAAATCCAGCCAGCCCCACTCGCCAGCCTCTCCAGGTGCTCGGCTGGTGCTGGCAGAGCTCCGAGCTGCCGCACACGGGTGGAGTTCACCAAGAGATTTCCCACTCCCATGCTGGTATGAACACAGGGCTGCCCCGTCAGTGTTCCCCTCTCATCAGCTCCTGGAGCACGCCATGCAAATCTGCACTAAGGAGTCACAACAACGCACCTGGGAAACCATAAATATCTGTGAAAAATCTCCCCATAAATCCACGGGAAGGGGAATTTACGGTGCTCTCTTTGGAGATTTCTCCGGGTGTTCCCTATTAAGCCATTGTGCTTGTTTGCGTAAGTATTCCTCAGACAGTAAAGTCTTCTCTGCCATCAGTTATCGGCTCTGCAAACAGGAGCAGCACCAGGCGTGGGACGTACAAACACCCAGCTGTAAAGATGAGGGACTGGCTCCTCACCTTGTGAAGAAATAAAGGGTATTAATTGCTCGGTGTAACCATGGCACACTCCTAGCAAGGACAGGGTGAACTGGTAGCCCTGACATGTACAGAACAACTGAGAAAAGGGAAATGAGCCAAAAAACTCTCGGTATGCTCTCAGGGTATGCCACACAATGGCAAAGCTATGGATAGAACGAGCATTTTTCACATCATTGGGGAAAAAAGTATCAAGTGGAGAAGAAATACACAAGTGCTGGAATCAGCCCCAGCTACCCAAAGAAATTGCTGTCATATATTGTCCAGCCACATACCAAGGCCACTACAGAAATTAGGGAAGGAAATGCCTTGGCTGATGTAGCAGCAATGAATACACTTGTTAGTGATAATACATCAGTTACCAGGCTGGGTAGAAGCCTTTCCAACAAGAAAGGTTGACACAGGGCCTTATTAAGGAAGGTAATACCCAGGTAAGACACCTACTGGTCACATCTGAGGAATGGTTGACACAATACATCATATATATGCAGGAAGGGTTTGAAAATAACAGAAATATGCTCAATGGTATCAGCCTACACCTCTGGAAATACAGGTCCATGATACACAACCTGGAGATGACATTTTAATTAACATGTTCTCATGAAAATACAAACTGGAACCTAAGTGGGAAGCACCATATACCATCTTACTATGTTCCGATTTTGCTGTTAAAAGTTTAGGAAAAGAAAGATGGATACAGCATTCTCCCATCAAGCAGGTGGTAACTAGCCAGCCAGCTGACAAATGACTGACTCCTGGAAAAACTCACATCAGCTAAGAATGAATGGGACACCTCACTACTCTTGGTATTATTGACTCTGTTACTGCTACAGCATAGCTAAGGATAAAAATGATGGATGATCCAGATTAGTGGAAAGTTAACAAATCCAAAGGGAAGATAGTTTTCCTAGATTATATAGGAACAGGGTTCCCAGTTCCTGAAACACCTGACAGGAAGGCTCTTGCTTTCTGGTGTCCATCAGATAAGGTTTACAATTTAGCCTGGGCAGAGGTAAGCAGGACAGGTCTCATTGCCTCGATAATACGAGCTGCTGCTCAACACTTAATACCAGTTGTTGCATGATGACAGATAATAGTTTTAAGAAGTAATAGTATACAATTAACATCACTTGTGAAGTGTTGACCCAGGACTGATTACCCTTTCTCTGCTCATCCCCCTTCAAAGCAAACAAAGAGGGATGCAACTGGTATTATGGGGACAGGATTGGGAGTCCTTAATGGTATAGATGTTGAAGTGCTCCTAAATAAACTAAGTGCAACAACAAGTGATTTAAGCAAATTAGAACACCCATTGTGATCCTCTCTGTTAGCACTGGGGACTAATCAATGGCTCTTATCTGATATATTGCCTCTGTGGGAGAAAATTAATGAGAGAGACCACCAGCTGATTGTAGAGGCACTTGGAATGGTCCAGGGCAATCTTTCACCAGCTCTTAGCTGTATCCACACTCAAATGTGGATGCACTCCACAGTGGCAGCACTTAGGAGGGTAGGCAAAGAAGGCACCTTACCCACAGATGTTTGAAAAGTAGCTTGGGACAACAGAACTGAAAGAGAATTTTAATCCTGGTGGTATTTGGGCAATCATGACCCCATTAACAATAAGGTCACAGTTTCTGTCTTGGTAATACAATCCTTCAGTATACAGCATATGCCCAATTGTTGCATTAAATCACAATACAATCATCCTCTTTCCCATAGAACATAAAGTATGGATACCACAAGTGGACACATGTGGCCAACAGTACATGGGAACAACAAGGATTCAGCTGTAAAAGTAACACCATTAAACCCCAAGACATGTCTTGACATGAGCAAAATGTTTGTCATTTTGAACCACATGCCGATGAAATCCCTGTAACTGCACTTATATATATTAGAAAAGGATATGTTTTCTTAAGGACCCTTTGTGGTTTTATATTAGTAGGTGATATTATTGTAGATACAAGTAATCATTTGAATATTTGCATTCGTAACTTTGGTGGAATTATAGGGTATGATTTTAATTATACAGCTCCTGTTACGTCCTGCCAGTTGTTACAGTCTAATTACACACTAGTTAAAGACTTGTTACCTACTTCAACTGGAATTAATCTTAATGCTGGTAAGGAAATTATCACAACATGATGACTTACATCAAGTATTAAAACATATATGAATTGAGGAAAGAAACTATAATCACTGTCCACCATAATGTGGATGAAATGTGGTGTGTGTTCAAAAGAGGAAAAAGAGATGGAGAACACCACTGGTGGGAAACTCTCCTGGGGTGGTCACCTACAGACACCGGAATTTATAACCTCCTGCTCCACCCAGTGGTAATCGTAGTAGCTTTGAGTCAATTTGGTCTGGTGCTTGTGATCATTCTGTATATAAGATTATGGAAGCTGATCATGCTTTTTGAAAGGCTTTGCGAGCTTTGCTAAATGTATTAGCAGGGATGCTTAATAAAAACAAAGGGAGGGCTGGTAAAGAAGTAAAGGATATTAATTGCTTAGCATAACTTGCTTAGCATTAGTAGCTAAGATGTGCTGAAGCTTTAGGCCCCACTTTGAGCAGATTTCACCCTCACATCTTCTGCAAGGCTGCCTGGGTTAATTGCCAGGAGAGCAGGTTGTATTTCAGCTATGACATTTCTCTGCATGTTTAACGTATCCCTATCATGACTCCAATGTATTTCTGCATAGATGGGTGGGAGACAGGGGAAAATGAATAACACGTTTCCTTCCAGCATGAAATTGTGAGAGTGTCCTCCACTGAGTGCAATTACTGTGTATATGACTTCTGTAGTCTGGCTAATACTGCTAAGTGTACTGGAGATTAAGGGATTTGGGGCTGTGAAGTCCATTTCATCCATCCAGGCCTGAGCAAGGGAATGTGAGCAGGGAAAAAGACTTGCAGAAACCTCTGGACCAAGTAGGGTCTGGCCTGCAGGTGACCATCCCACCACATTCCCGTGCTGCTCTCAGACCTCTCCCAGGCAGCTCTGAGCTGTGTGGGGGACATGAAGGAGGGCAAATGTGGATGCTGGGGCCAAAGCACATCCCCAGGGCTGACCCCTCACCAATGGCTCCCAAACCCAGCGTGCCCCATCAAGGATGCTCCTGACCCTATGCCAAGCACTGCTGTCACGTTCCTGGACTGCTGAGCCCTCCCCAGGGTGGCATGTCAAGGACACAGGGAAAGACTTAAGCAGTCATGGTGCTGCTTCTGAGAGTGCTCAGGAGGCACAAAAGAAGAGCTGTTATCCCTGAGCTGGAGAGCCAACAACAACACCGGAGCATTTGTGCTTTGGCTGAGGCGATGGCCTTTCTCTGCCCCACGGAGAGGGAAGTTGCAGTGCTTCCCTCAGGGCTGGACTGTGCTGCCAGCCCCCAGCCCTGCTGCACCTTGGCTCCTCATCGGAGACTTGCCCTTGGGGGTGCAGGCTGAGCTAATGGGGGGGAATACCCTGCCCCAGTGCTAGAAGCTAAGGAAGCCTCAAAAATAACTCTCCTACTGAGCCAGCATCCTTCCCAGTTCAAAGCAGGTAGAGGCCAAGCCCCGCCACCACTCCTGCCCAGGGGGGAAGCCATGGCAATGTCCCTCCAGCTCTTCCAAGCCAACAGAATATGAAGCAGAGCAAATACTGGCTTGTTGTGAGAGCATTGAGGAGTGAAGCAGAGCAAGGAGATGGCTTTGAGTAGTAAAAGCTGCCCTTACGTTACGAGCTCAGACACAGCCTTATGCATCCCCAAGCAGCAGAGGAGCCATCTCCACTTTGATCTGGGTTTGATTTAAAATGGAGCATCTCCCTCAGCATCACCCACGGGGCAGCAGTGAAGCAACCTCATTTTCCTCTGTTTTATCCCTTTTGCCACCTGCTGTGTGCCCCAGGTCCCAGGGCCACGAACTCTGGCTCCCTGCACTCCCTGGCCATGATGTGCTGGGGCACAGCCCTCATCTGTGGGTGCATCCTGCTCCCGCCCTGCTCTGGGGTGGGGATGACCCAGCACAGAGCCAGGGAAATGAGAACTTGCTGGGGCATAATGCCAATTCAATGCCCATTAACTTCCCACAAATCCTCCACTCCACAGCCTTATCTTCCTCTGCCACGTCCCCTTGCTCCCCATCCTCCTCATCCTCCCAGGCTAATGGTCTTTTTGGATGTGGAGACAAGCGGTGTAGGTACCCTTGGCTGTGCTTGGGAGCCCTTCAATGGCAGTATCTGCAGGAAGGTCTGATAGGAGACACCCCTGACACCCCAGGCACCCACAGGCGATGGGATTGCCCCACACAGCACAGCTCATGGCCAAATGCTCTCCTGCTCTTGTGGATTGAATATCAGACTATGAACATTAACTTTTACAGTATAACATATCCAGCACCAACCCACATTGCCAGGAGATACCCCAAAGCCATCACCACATCTGGATGCGAATGATTGTTTAAACACCCCACACAGTCCTGTGCATACAGGATAGATTTACTGTCACTTCTTGTAAAATTAGGAAGGGATAAAACCAAACAGCTGAGCAGCAATGTCTGCTGGGCAAGGGGGGAGCGACACCAGCACAGCTCAAGGGCTTCGGCTAGAAAGGGAGCTCCGGAATAAACAGCACAGCTCACCATGAGGCATCTTTGCTTGCAGCTCCTGCCGGAAGAGTGGATTTGACCTGGGAGCCCTCCTGGCCTGCAGCAGCCTGGCAGAGCTCATTTGAATCAGCACTTTCTGCAAGCAGCCACGTTTCAGTGGTCCTTCACTGCAGGGCAGGAGGGGCAGGAGGGGCAGGAGGGGCAGGAGGGGCAGGAGGGGCAGGCAGCTCCCCTGGGAGGTCCAGTGAAGTTCCTCAGATCAACAACAAATGAAAAGCACTGACAGAGGAGCTCAGCCCAGCTGCCCTCCCTGCCGAGGCTCTCACTGCACTGCTGGCCGTGCAGGAATTCAGTGGCAACACAGAGCCAACAGCAACCCTGCCACTGCCCAGGAACAGCTTCAGATCCCTCCATGCCCCCTCATTCCCCTTGACCTGAGCTGTCGCTCCCCACCTTGTTCCCCTGGGAGCTACATCCATGGGCTCACAGCACTGGCTTTGCAGAGGAAAAAGTTCACCTTTTCAGCCCATGTTTCACACAACAAATGGAACTCGGCCCAAACCTTAGTCTTCCACTAGAAACTGTTTGCACAGGAGGTTTGTGTCCAGTCCTTTCCATCAAGAGGTGCAGCTTCCTACATGAGGAAGGGCTTTGGAATACAGAGCATTCCTCAAGGCAGCAGATAAATGCTGGACCAGAGTTAGTGGCTGGAGGCTGGAATCTAGGCAAACTTGGACTAAAATAAGGCCCAGCTGCTGGACAGTCACAAGGAATATTGCAGCAGCTGAGTTAGGAGCAAGAGGAATACTCAGCCTTCAGCTATGTCAAGGGAAAGAGAGGCTGTTTCTCCAAAGGAGGTGCCACAAGCAACATCCAGGAGTTGCAAGTTGAATACAGCTGTGGAGGGGCTGGTTTCCACCTGTGCTACAGAGCTCTGACATGGTGCTTGGGGATGGCACAGCCACCGTGGTCTCAGGTTTGGCACCAGCCTTTGCTTCAGCCAGCAGGTCACATCCCTCTCCAGCCATGCTGTGAGAGGCTGTGGGACAGGATAGGAGAGGAAATGCATTCCCAAGCCCATCTAACCTGCCTATGAGAGCTCATAGCACCCTTACATCAGTAACCGTAACTCCTGCAGCATCTCCCAGCCCTTCCAATGAAGGGGAAGGAAAATTCTCCTTCATTTCGGCTCCCACCTTTTATCTTTAAAAACCACAACAGGCAAGGTTAAAAAAAAACATGACAAATAATCCAAGGAAAAGAATACAACAGCCTTTGAAACCCCATCCTACAGTTGAAAGGGAGAGATGGAGGCAAGGCAAGAAAGCCAGTGTAAAACCTCATTACCATCAGAAATCCTCTCTCCCTGCCCTTACCTCCCTGCTCATTTCCATATCACAGGGGACACAATACCTTTCTTCTCTTGAAAAACATCCCATTTTTGCAGAGATCGGCTGTCCCCACTCCCAGCACTGGCTTATGGAGCTGGGGAACAAAAGCCGGGCTCACACCTGCCCTGGCAGGCGATGCCGGTGTGTGAGTCTCCAGGCCCTTATCAGCCTCAGGAGCAGTTTTTACCATTATTATTATTAGTCTACTTTATCTTTTTTTCCCCTTTAGCTTCAAGATCCTTTAGTCAGTCAAATTATACTCAGAGTAGCAGAAGTGGCAGAAAATAAAGCATTATAAGGGGTTCAGGAAGTTATTTTCATCTCAAGGAGCACGTAAGAAAGGTTGACAAGTCTTTATTCTGCTCTTATGGGATAATCTGTAGGTTCCCAGCTGATAGGGGAGAAAAAATTAAAAGCATCAGAAGAAATTGCAGGAAGAAATAAAACTGAGGCCTCTGCATAAATTGAAGTAATGTGCAGCTTGGCTGATGGCTGAAAGCAGTGGAGGGTGAAATGTAAGTGCTAGGAAGGAAAGGGGTGGCCGTAGGGTCCGGGCAGGGCTGGACAGAGGGTGCTGGGTGCAGGGCAGGAGGGTCACTCAGCCCCCTCCAGCTGGTCTTTCCTCCTGCTAAGTGGACCTGTCACATCTTTCCAGTCCAGAGCAGCACTAACAGAGCAGGCGGAGAAGGGAGGGGAAGCAAAGCAGCTCAGACGTCAGTCGGCATCCCCCATACTGCCCCGGATCGCTGGATTTGTCCTGCTCCTGTCTGGCTGCTCCGATAAAAGCTACAAGCATCAAGTCAGGCACAGCAAAATTTTTCTGCCAAGATTTCAGGCTCTCACATTTACATGCACAGTGCAGGGCCCTGGGAGCTCCCAGTATCCACCCAGCAAGCACCAAATGCAGGGCTGGGAGCGGAGCTGGGCTGCCAAGGAAGGGGACAGGATCACAGAGAGACGCACAGAGGGGAGAGAAGAGGTGGGACCGTCAAATCCTCTCCGAGCCATCGGCCCATGGGGATTAGAGATGGATGCAGGCAGTGCTGGATGGCCAAGAGAAGCAGGGACAGGCTGCAGACCAGCACGAGGTAGCGGGGTCCTGAACAGCACAGAAAAGGTGCACGAATGCATTTGTGGTGTGAGACAGCCTTTCCCCCAGGGGCTGTGCAGGGAGCAAGGGAATGGGATCCTGCTCTTCACAGCCAGGGCGTGGGGGTCCGAGGCAGCCCCCTCCAGGGTGGCAGGGCAGCCAGCCCGATGCCTCTCCGGCTGTTCCGCGGCTGAGCCACGCGGTGCCGAGGCGGTGCTGTCACCAGTGATTGATGGCACGGTTCGGGAGGAAATAAATTCCCAGGCTTTTGCAGGAGGTGAACTGGGGGGTGTATCCATCTTAAAGATGCTTAATGAATGTGCCACAGCCCGCGGAGTGGCAGCAGATACATCTCTGCAGCCAGCACTCCCCACGCTGTTCCTTGCGAGGTTCAGGAACAATTTAACAGCTTCTTATTGATTTTATTTATGTTTCCAAGGCCCTGGCAGTGTCTAGATTGCCCCAGTCCAACAAGAGCCCCATAGTCACAGAGGGGACCTGCACTTGATTTTCCCATCCTGCTCCACAACTCTGGGGACAAAACCTGGTGTTTGGCCAGAAAAGATGCAGTTTTAGGCTCACATGGGCTTCAGCTCCAAGAAAGAGGATAATGCAGGATAACTGGGGTGATAGTGAGCACTGGCACAGCACTGGGGCAAACACTGCTGCCACCCACCCCCACTGCCCCAGCACCAGGCTCTGGGTTGCACCTTTGGTACTCAAAGCAAAATAAGGACCTTTCCAAGATGGACTTTGGAAAGTCCTAGCTTTTATGTAGCTTAGCAGACCTTAATTTTCAAGGCAAGAAAAATGGCAATCAGCAGTTCTGGCATGTGACTTGGCTTTGTTTTTCCCTCTTCCCCTTAGGGGAAAAAAAAAAAGGAAAAAGAAAGAAAAGCAGCAAAGAGCAGCAGAGACCCAGCTGACCTTTCTGGCTAAGAGACCTTGTCTGAATCACTGGATGGTAACAATGAATGAAATGCCAGTGCCCTGCCTTATAAATACCAGCTTCCTCTAGGGGTGAAATGCCATCTTCCGAACATGGAAAAGCTGCAAAGAAAATGTCACCCTTGCCAAGGTGTGAAATGCCAGCCGGCTCCAAAATCCTGGGCTCACCCACGGGGAAATGGGCAGGCTAATGCCTGCTGCTGGATCTCCAAATTCCTCCTGTCCAGGGCCTTCTCCAAAGCTCCATGGCATGAAGGGGACGGGACTTCCATGTGGGACAGCCAGAGCATCAGTCCTCTGGCATTACCTCCAGCATCTCAGCAGTGAGCTACTCAGAAAAGCTTCCTTTGGGTTACTTCCCTTTTCCAGTGGCTGTGAGTCAGAGGGCCAGTAAGACAAACAAATCACATTTCAAGAATGGTTGGACAAGCCAAAACAGTTATTTCCAGTTTTACCAGAGAGATGAAAAAACAATTGAGCATAAGGAGATTTTGCCATCTAAAAAGTTTATCACAACCCGAACTCCTAGTTCCCAGCAAAAGCTGTTGTTGCTGGGTTTAATCCTATTTATTAAACATGGAAAATCATCCAACATACTGTCCTTGTGTGAAAAAATGCTTCCTGTGAAGCTGATGATATTTGCAACATCTCCTCTACCCTTCCCAGGGCCAAGTTTGGCTTAATCAAAGCCATGTTTTCCAGAAGCTCGTCCTCCCTTTTCCCCCCCACTTGGCATCCTCCCACCCCAGTTTCCCGGTACCAAAGCCCCAGTACCAAATCTGTGCCAGGTCAGGGCAGCACAGCAGGAGGGACAACTTGGATCATCTCTGGGAACTGCAGGGCTGCAGAAATGTAACCAAGCCTTCCTACCTGATAAAATTACGTTGGGAAATGAATGAAGTTGCTTTTTGTCTTCTGAGAACTGGAGCTGTTCTCTTTCCCCACACCCACATCTTCTTTTTTTTTTTTTCCCATAAATGTGTGAAATAATTTTACCACCCTTTTTTTTTCTTTCAGTTACTCCTCCTCCCCTCAGATCTCGCCCTTCCTGGCATTTGAAAATAGCTCATGAAAAGGAGGAGGAAGGAGGGGAATGAAAGGAAGTGTGTGGGGATGCAAGATGGAAGGGAAGAGAAGGGAAAAATACATGAAGACCGAAAATACATGTTTTTCAAAGCAAATCAGAATGGCTGATTGCTTCGACTCCAGAACCCATTCTGGGAAAGGGCTACTAATCTAGGAAGTTTTCTAAGGCTCTCTGCATCCTCTCAGTTCTTAGGCAACACCTAGGAAGAAAGTGGCACAGCACGCCTGCCTGCACCTGCCTGTACCTCGTGTGCAGGCAGCCGTCCCAGCTGGGCGTCGGAGCGCAGCAAGAGAACGCGACCTTCCGGGGACCCAGATACCATTTGTGGTCAGAGCCGACCGGAACGCCCTACATGGAATTTTTTTTTACTTGTGCAGCAAGGCTGGAACTGAAACGGCTGGAAAAACCACCTCAGGTTTGATAACCTGCTGGCGGAGCAGTAGCTTGGCCCCACGGGACCCAGGGGCACAGTGAGGGGAAGGCCCTCAGCCACCTTTGGCCTCAGAGGGGCTACAGGCTGAGGGCTGGAGGCTTTTTCCCTCCAGCCAGCACCAGGCTGGTGACCAGGATGCCCCCGGCTTGCTGGGCAAGCCATTAGTGCTGGAGCAGTTCTGGGGACGGGTTCGTGCCCGATCCTTCTCCCTGCTTGCCTTGTGGAAGATCTCCACAGGAAATGGTTTTAATGCATCAGCATCCATGTGCATCGCGTCCAGGGCCTTCCCTCAAGTGCTTCTCTGTAATGGATTTAATCCTTGACCTGGAGTGATGCTGCCCTCACAGGTCCCCAGGGAATCAGAATTCCAGCTACTCCATAGCTTTCCTGCCAGGGAGAGGCAGCGGGGCAGCTGGCAGCCACAGCAGCCTCGCACCCCTAATGCAAATCTCCTCTCAGCCTTGGCAGTGGCGGGGCTGCCGGCACAGGGGGAGGGATGCTCACTGCTAGGGGAGGCAGCCAGGGCAGTCTTTCCCTCCCACACCCCTTGTCTCCATTTGATAAGTCCTCTCTCCCTGTACAGCACCTTCCCCCTCCTTCCCGCTCCTGTTCTTTGGGCAGGTTCTAAACCAAAGGCATGCTTTCCAGCTTTTTGCTTTAAAAAGCCCCTAAAACCTAATTCATTGCAAAGCAACCACTGCATGTCTGTGTCTGACACAAAAGGGACTTGGGGATTTATGTTAGTGGCGGCACCAAGGGGAATCCACGGCTGGATCAGCAGCAGCAGGAAGGCTGGCAGCCACAGGCATTGCCAGCACGGCTGCTGCTGGAGCCCTGGGGAGCCACCCCCTGAGCAGCACAGCTCTGCAGGGATGCACGGATACGGTGCCAAGTCCAAAGGATGCTTCCCATCCCAATCAGGAGCATGACAAGCACTCCTCGCCTTGAGAGCGTCAGAAGCCAGGAAGGGAACTACGCCTCATCCTGTGCCACACCAGCACCGGGAAAGCCGAGCTGGGCTGAGCCTGGGGGAAGTGGCAGCACACTGAGGAGAGCCTGGCTGCCCTGGGCAGGTTCAGGCCAAGCAAGAGCACCCCCACACCCCCAAGAGTGAAGATAGGGGGCTCTGCCACTGTGTGCAGCTCCCTCGGGACCTTGGAGAGGATGAGTTGAACAAATCCCACAGGCAGTGCTGCCCCAGCCCAACACAGTCTGCAGGAGCCCAACAGGACCACCTTGAGAGGGCAGTGGGACACTGAACACTGCTCCAGCTGAACACCCAAGCCCAGCAATCCACTTCTTTCTTCAGGAGATGCCACCCTGCGACGCTCTCTCCTCCCACCCTCCCACAAGGACACTCATTTTTTCCAGCTGAGCTGAGGAACAAACAAATCATCACCCACTCCAAGTAGGTGGGTTGGCAACGGCCAAGGAGAAGATGCTTTGTGTTTGGTGATGGTCCACGGAGCTAGGTCAGCAAAGCCAGATGACAGGCAGTGAAGCCACCCTTTCCAATAATAGCACTGTGACACGCGGATCACTCCTGCTCCAGAGGTCTCCAAGGGCTTAGTGTGAACTTCATAATGCCCTGTTTCCAGCACCCAGGAACGCTGCTTGCAAAGCTGATCATCTTCTAGGGCGTCTTCATTAGCCTTAAAGCACTCTGCCTCTGGCCTCCTACATCCCCACCAGAGGCCCTGGGCCACATCCTGCTCTCATGTACTGCAGTACAAATGTGTGTATCCACACCTGAAATCCCATTATGGATGTTTCACTGGTGTCCAAACATGCTCTTGGAGGCTCAGAAGAGCACCACTCCTTTCATTTCCAAGGTGACAACAAGCCTGCAAGACCCCCAGCCCACCTTGTGGATGTAACCTGGGCCTGACACAGTTCCCTCTCCACAACTCCACTTTTTATCTCCAGCCATCTGCAGAAATCCCTCCTCTCCTGAGCTGAACAGGAGGCATTTCAACTACTGAGCCTAAAAATCAGACACAGCACCTTATACCCACACATCCTTGCATGCCACAGACCAAGAGGCAAACACTGAAATACACCTTAATCCTCACTCACAGAAGCGCCTCTTTCCAGAGCAGCAAATTATTTTATTACAGGGAAAGTCCAACCAGGGACCACATTGAAAGCCCTTGCAAGCCATGTGCAAATAACCACACATTAACAGCCAGGCAGGCAGCAGAGCAGGGCAGAGCAATGCGGGCTTCATGTGGAAACACCAGCTCTGCCCACGGCGTGGCCAGCACTTTGCAATCCTGAGCCCCCCACTCTCCTTCCTGCTCCTCAGCATCTGCCACTGGGGTCCCTTTATATTTTACTCTGCTCTGGGGCAGCTCACAGGGCTGTTCACGGGGGCAGCTCTCTCTAGTCCAGCCCTGAGAGTCCACACTCCTCTGCACCAATCTGGGAGCATCAAAAGCCTCCACAGGTTTCAACACAGAGTCCCACAAGTGTTTTAGCTTGGCCAAACCAGATTTTTCCCAGGAAATGAAGTTTTGATGGACATTTTCCAGCCAGCTAGAAAGGCACACGGTGCTGGCCAGCACTTGCACTGCTTGGGTGTTCCCCAAGGGTCTGGACCAGAGCTGGCACAAGTGTAAAGCAGCATCTACCCTGGCTGGCAGAAGACTGGCTGCAAACCTGGCAGCTCAGCCTTACAAAGCTAGGCCAGATACGGGATTTCCATACTCCACAGCTCCCAGCCCTGCCACATTCCTCACTCGGGATGTAAGATCGCAGGGAGGCACGATAGCCCTGGATGAACCCAGCTCTCCCACCGCCACTGGGCTTGGATGTGGGGCTGATTAGAGGGATTAAAAACCAGTTCAGCAGCGGGCAGCAGGAGGGATATGCTGGCAAGGCCCAGGCTCGCCAGCCTGTGGGATGCCATGGGAGATCTTGAAAGGAAAGAAAGATCTGAGCGGGCATCACTGCCCGGCTCCCTCTCTAACAAGGGACAGGAACAACCCACAGTTCGCACAGAGCTCCCAGATGAAAGCAGCTCCATCCCCAGGATCTTGTTATTATTTCACAGATGTTTCTCACATACCTTTTCTTTATTGTTATTTTTCTAAAGTTGATCATTGCTCTAGATAAACGGGGCCCCTGTGGCTGCAGGCAGAGGGTGTCAGGAAAGGCAAGGCAGCTCCCGGGAGCTGCCCATGGCACTGGCAGGGCCAGACACTGCCCAAACACACAAACTCTGCCTAGGGATGCTAAAATGTACCATCAGCAGGTATTTGGCAGCAAATACCCTGCACAGGACCTCAGCCCACCTCCCCAGCCCCTTCTGCTCCTCGCCAGCAGGATGGGCTTTGCAATGGCTGGTTTCTGTGGGAATTGCTCAGAAATCCCAGCGTGAAAAGCATTAGCAAAGAGCAAACTGTTGTGACCCAGCCTTTACCTCTGCCTCCAGGCAGGATTGCCATAAGACAATCTGAAATCCAGGCTGAGGAGACCCTGCCTGGTCTGCCCCAAATCTGGCAGTAAAAACACAATCCCCCCTCCTTGAAAAGCTAGAGCTACTAAACGGCAGCCAGGCAAAGCTCTGTCTGTCACACAAATCAGCCCTGAGCAGGACAGCCTCAGCCAGGGTCACTGGGCAGAGGGACCATGCAGGGATGCGTTGTCCTCCTGCTCTAAGCTGGGCACACAACCTGGCCCTTGACCTCTTCCAAACCCTGACTGAGCTTTTGCAGGGTTAGCATGACGGCTGAGTGACAAGAGAAGGCTGAAAGGGGGAAAGGATTAAAAATAGATTCCAGTTTTGTTTCAAATATTGTAAAATAAAAGGTCCTGCAGCAACTATTGCGGAACCAAAAAGCACGCCTGCATCTCGGGCTATGAGGCAGCTCAACAGCAGATGTATTTTTCATTAAAAGACTAATTAATATTGCAGGTTCCTGCTGAAGACCTGCTTTCTTGGCTCTGGCTGATTGCCGGGGAGACACTTCTTCCCCCTCCCTGCCTGGAGGAGCAGAGATTTGCTCCCGCAGCCCCAAGCAGCCCCTTCTGCACATCTCCCTGCCTTGACATCCCCAGGAGCATCTCTGTCCCCCATCAGCATCCTCATGCACACACCCAGCACTAGCAAAGAGCCCCACATCCAGCACACACCCCATAGATCACACCATCAACCTGGCAAGCAAAGGTAAATAAGAAACAAATTATCAGGCATTTTTTAAAAAACGAAATGAAGGGCAAGAGCAATCCCAACTACACAAGCCCAAGGACTGGTGGTAAAGGGAACTCCTTTCCCCCTAATGAGAGACAGCTACACTTTGTTAACTCAAACTTTCTCATTTATCACCTTTGCACTGCCTCTGTCTGCCTCATGGCTGTCAGGCCATGATAACGTATGAAAAACAGTCATTTATCCCTCAACACCTCACTCACTACAGACACACTGTGCTGTGGGAATGGATTTGCCCCGTTCAGCTCCCAGCACAAGAAGGCTAATTTAGATGTTTAGCCAAACCTTCCTTTCTTCTCTGTCCTTTTATTTTATTTTGAAGCCAGCAGGTGCTGGGCTCAGCAATTGGAAACGACAAGCGGCTGCAGGCAGAATATTGAGTGAAAGCTTCTCCCCTCCTGCCTGCTTCTGTGCCTGTGATGCTCCCCTTGGGTACCCACCCCGGGTGCTGGCACCCCAGGGGGATGCACTGGAGCACCTGGTCCTGCTTGTGGTATTTTTTGGGCTCTGAAAAGCCCAAAAGTACAGGAGCCACCGACACACGGGGGCATCTTAGCAGTGGGGGCTCAACACAGGCAATGACCTCTCTTGGTCCCCCTCGAGTTGGCTTTGGTGTCCCCCATATTTCCCAAACATGCTGTATTTGGTTGGAATCATATGCTAAGTGCTGGCTCTGCCTCCCACGCAGCTGTTGATTGTGCAGCAGGGCTCTGTTTGTTTGAGATTTGCAAGAGGGGAGGAGGGAGCAGCAGGCAGCTCTGCGAGGGGGTACGTGGCTAGATCCTGCCATTTTTAAAAATTAAAGAAATTGCCATCAGTTAATTCTTAATTAATTAACAGAGGCTTGAATACTGAGGGATGCAGAATGCAAAGGAGAAGAAAAAAACAAAATCTCCCTGGCTGCTGGACACATTTCTTCTGATAGAAAAGCTTTCTAGGAGATTAAAAAAATTCACGTTCAGCTGATTTTGGAAGAGGCATGCAGAGCTGGCCGGAGCCCTGGTGGTGCCACTCCCATGGGTGCTGCCATGGGTGCAGCCCCTATCCTGGTGGCTCCTGGTCCTCCAGCCCAGCCCATCCATCCCTCTCAGAGGGACATTGCCAGCGATCAAAGGAGCCGCCCACAAGAGTCCCCAGGGCTTGCCGGCTTGCTGGGAGAGGAAATATCAAACCTGTCTGGAAATCAAACAGCAGAGTCAGAACAGAGGGAAGAAAAAAAAAACCACAGGAAACGAAACCTAAACTGACACCCTTTGTAATTGAAAACACCCAACGCGGAGAATCATCGCTCGGGGGACAACACGCTTTCTGCAGAGGAAATCCAAAGTGACTCCGACCCCGGAGCAGCTTCCCCAGACACCGCCGGCCATCAGAGAGGGCCTGGGATGAGGATTGACACTGCTCTCAGCTGCAGGTTTCTGGCGACAAGCTCTGAGCAGGCAGATGCCACTGTGTGTGTGATTAAAATCCTGTTTGCTGGCGACGAGAAGCTCGTGCCAGAAGGAGCAGAGCAGGCAGCCCATGGGCTCTCCCACCACCAGCACTGGCAAGGCAAACACCTCCCTGGGGATAAAGAGCTTGGCCACTGGAAGAAATCTTCCACAGGGGTACCAAAAAAGCTCTGATGGAGCTCAAACCTCGTGTTTCAGCCTTAAGACGCTGTCCTCTCTGCCACCCAGCTGGCAGCAATGAGCAATGAGCCAGGGAACCTTGCTGTTAGCCCAGAGGTTCCAGCAAACCAGCAAAGTACAGAGGAAAACCAGCCAAAAACCCCTGAGGATGCAGATTCCATGGCTCGCTAATACCTCATTTGAAGGCGTTATATTATCCCAAACTTTAATGAAAGCCATGTAAAATAATAATAATAACAATAACAATAGTATTAATAATAATAATAATAATAATAATAATAGGTGTTCAAATTGAAAAGAGGATGCTATTTCTCTGCTCATCACTGCTGTGATCTCTTACTGATCTCTTACTGATCTCCAAGGAAGCCATCCTTTAAACCCATTCATGTGTGCCAGGCACTGTGGAAGCAAGACCTCTGGCAATTTGCCACAAAAACCCATACAGGAACTGGAAATCACAGGCAACAGAATGTGTTTGCAGTCCTGCTGGGAAGGCCAAGGCAGGCAGAAACAGAAAGTGAGGAAGGAGGGGACAAGGCACATGCTGGATGCTCGCGTTCCCTACCCCAGTCTGACCAGTCTGGGGCAGGCACCTCCAGAGCAGAGCAATGTGGCATCCCTGGAGTGCACGGGGCACCAACAGGGACTTCACAAAGGCTTCTCAAGCCCATGAAGGAAAAGCATGGGAGCTTTTACACGTGACATGAGACCTTCTACCCTGGCCTGCTCACAGCAGGCAGCTGGAGGGTTTGCTGCCAGGCTGGACCTGAGCACAAGGAGATGGCTGCAAGTGAAGGATTCGCAGCCACCATCCCCAAGCCACCCCTGCTGCCCCCAGGGCTCCATCTCCACGCTCCCAGTGGAGCTCTCCACGCTCTCCATGCTCCATCACCACCATGGCATGGGCAAGCATGGGAGATGCTCTGCAGGCGGGCAGCCATGGGAGCTGGCACTCATCCTCCCTACCCAGCTCTGTCCCAAGCAAGACAGTGGAATTAAGCGCAAGTTATAATTAAGACTGGATGTTTGAAGAGAAACATAATCTCCGTTCCGTGGGATTCGCCGGCACAACAGTAATTAACGTCTCATTAACATTCGCCTAATTAAGCAGTTTATGAAAGTGGATAGATTTGCATACTGCTCCACTTCAGCTTCAGTGCATCCAGTTACATCCAGGCACCAGAGTTAACCCTTCCAGGGCACTTCCAACCAGATTCCCAACCCTGCAAGGCTTCCCAGCCTCTCCCTGTGAGGACACAAGCTGCTGTCTCTGCACATCTCACTGCACAGTGCTACCCAAAACCTGGTAAAACATCTCTCCATCACCTCTTTTCTAGCCGAACACCTCCTCTCTATTACCTCTTTTCCAGACAAACCCATCCTAAACCTCTCCAACTTTCTACATTGGTTAGCTGTTTTTAAATCCCTCAACTGGTTTCAATGCTTTCCCCCACATCCTCAACACATTCATCAGGAAGCAAAGAAGATCTGTAAGAGTTTCTGAAGATAGGGAGAAATGTGTCCTAAAACATTTCATGCTATACTCATTCCCAAATGTTCTTTAATGTTTAAAAACAATGACTTCGAGATTAAAGAGATGCTCCAAATTCTGCACACCAGTTTAAAAGCAGAATGCAACAGAGCTTCCAAAAGGGTTTTGCCATAGGGAATATGTTCCCTCTCTTTGAGAGTCCTCCTGTCATTGACAGGAAAGGCAAACCAGCAAAAGCACTGACAACACCCAGATGATGCCCGGTCCCTCTTGGAGACAGCAGGACACCATTCCCAGATGGATCCTGGAGCAGCCCATCAAATAAGACACATCACACTAGCATCCCCTTAGCAATAAGTCACTTGAACTGCTGGACATAACGTTTTCCACTGCTAATACCAGCCTTCTCTTCTGGTGTTGGATTAGCAAAGCTGCTGCATCCATCACACACTTAAAAAGACCATGTGCAAACCTGCCTCCCCCCAGGGCATCTCCTGGGGGGCGAAAAATGAGCTCTCTAGTTAGTGGTTAATGCTTGGAGACGAGATGCAACTTTGCAGCAAATACAGTGGGAAAGAAAAATTCATGACACAGCCTTTCATTGAAAATCAATAAAGCCCAGACCTGCCTGTGATGTACACACTCAATTTATTCCTCGCTCAGCTCACTGCGTCTTCACCACCAGCCCTCTCAGATCAGTCAGGTCCTTGCCGGAGGACACAGTGTCCCTGCCCAGGCTACGGCACTGGTGTCACCAGAGCCACGTTACCGTGGGGTTGTCACCTCCCTGAGCCTGGCAGTCCCAGGCCCCCAGCTGCAGCAAGCCATCCTCCTGTGGCTGTGATCCAGCCCCACAGCATCCCTCCCGACAAAGCGTCTGGGAGAGACAGCCCAGCTGTGTCCAGTGGCAACGGCAATTCCAAAGTTTCCTTCCATCTCCCAACGAGTTCCTACAGCTACAGCAAAGTGCTGTGCCAGGGAGATACTCTGGATTTGCACTCGGAACACCTCTGTCTTGAAAACACAGCTTAATTTTCCCCTGTCCCCAGCAGCCAAGAAACCTTCCTGGAAGTGATGGTGGAAAGAGCCATCCTCCTGAGCCAAAGCATCCTCCAGTCCTGCCTGAGCCCTATCCACAGGAACCCCATCATTCGTCCTGTCCTGTTCCCCCCTTCCCTCTGAGGGGCTTTGAAAGCCCTGTAAGATACCCAAAATCCCTGCAGATTTAGGCGTTAGCCTCTGCCTTTAACCATTTTTTCTTCCTCCCCAAAACTCCCTGACAATGCAGAAAACAGTCCCAGAGAGGAGGGGGGGGGAGGGGTCCCTGAGCTTTGCCCACCCCCAGCTAGTGGGAGACCCCAAAATTCTGGGAAGATGGAGAAACAGCTGCTCCTTTCTGATGAGGTTGCATCCTACATCCCTCCTGCAGCCAAATCCTGACTGGAGACAGGAGAGCAGCTGAGGGATGCAGGCAGGGGAGATGCATCACGGCATCCCCTCCCTCCAGCTCTGCCTCTCCTCTTGCACGGATCCCACACTGCCACCCTCACCCAGAGCCACCACAGCAGGACCAAAGAGCCGCCCAGACACCCGGGGTGCCTTTGGAGCAGGGCTGGCTGTGCCAGGCTGTGAGCAGAGAGCTGGGGGGGATGTGGGGAGAGGTGGGTGTCCCGCTGTGCCGGGGGCTCGTGCCGGGCTCTGCAGCACAGCCTGACCTACTTTCTCGGGCGGTACAGTCACACCAGCCGCAGCGGCAGCGCGGGGTTTCTTTTCTCCTCTACCACACATAGATGTCTTCTTACAAACTGGCAGTGGGATCACGGCAGGGTCCCCTCTGTGCCGCCACTTCGAAGCATCGGCTGTCCCCTCCCTCACCTCCAGCCAGTCTTGCTGCCTTTGAATGGGTGCCCTCCTTTCCCCACCCTTTCCCAAAAAATTCACGGCACATCTCAGCCAAGAGGAGGATTTATTGATCGTCTTATCTGTGTCTAATCCCAGCCGGAGCGCCGCGATAAACGAAGCTGGCTAAATAAAATGCCTTCCTGCAAGGTCTCTGTGTCGAGAGCAGCTGGCTGCTAGCAGGGTGCAAAGTGGGGAGCAGCCCCCAGGGTCCCCAGACCCCACCTGTGCAGGGAAGTGCAGCCCATGATGGCAAATGCCTTGAAAGAAGGAGTAATGTGCTGTGAACACCCATCCAAAGCTGAGGACAGGGGTGGGGCACAAACCAAACCCCAACTACTCCATCTAATCAATGGTAAGCAGTTTAAATGCTCTTTCACTGCAGTTCAGGGAGCCCTAATTCCAGGCATGACCTGAATCTCTTTAAAAAGAGAAGGGAGGGGAGGCAGGCAGGCAAGGAGTGGGGAAAGCCAGAAATGCCAAGGATGCTAATTGTTTCCTCTCTGCAGAAGAGCATCTGGGAGAAAAAGCACCTGCTAAAGAGAAGGGATCCCCGTGGAGCAGAGATCCGGAGGTGCATGCTCGCAGCAATCCCTATTACCCAGCCTGGACTGGAAATGCTTGACGCAAGAGCAGGATGACGGATGCTTCTGTCTTTGTGAGAGCAACCTGGGGTGCCGACAAGCACTGACAAACCAGCCCACCCCAGCACAAGGAGGGAGCAGGGGAGCTCAGCCCAAATGCGGTGTGGCCGTATCCAGGTCAGCTGGTGAGCCTGCTGGGAAGCACGGGCTATAAAAAGCACGGGCAGGACGCTGGGATCATCCCAGAGCAGCGAGGAAGAGGTGAGGATGGCCCTGCCCTCTAAGTGAGCAGTGCCAGGGTGGCGATGGGCTGCAGAGGATGGCACTGGCCACACAGGACCATGGGCAAGCACCCTTCTCCCTGAGATTTCCAAAGTAATGATCCGTGAGACAGCACTGACTAAGAGTTACTGCTGGTTTTCCAGAGGGAGATGGGGTGTGGAGGAAGGGGGACTGAGGCTGCCAACAAGGCACGGCTGGCAGATGGAGAGATGCGGTTTGGCACCCCCAGCCCTGACCGGAGGAGGGGTCAGGAGGAGGAGGAATTGCCATCCCCTGCATCCTGCTGTGCTTGGTACCAAGTGGTTGTGCTCCTTCAGCAGGGAGATGCCATGGGAAGCACCAGCCTGGGACCCCATTCTGCAAGGAAGCACCAGCCTGGGACCCCATTCTGCAAGGAAACACCAGCCTGGGACCCCACTCTGCATGGAAGCAGCATCCTGGATGCACTGGAATGGGGACAAATCCACTGACCAGACAAGCCTGTCATCTCAGCCTATTCCTGGACACGGCACATGCATGTGGCCAAGAGCTTTCCCCTAGCTCAGCGTGGCCCCAAATCCCCTACAGACAGTGGACAGAGGTGGGGCTGGCTACACTGGGCTTTCATCTCAAGCTGTTCCCACCCTGCTGCTCTCCTGCCACCCGGTGTCATGACATCCCCTCTACTCTCCCAAGGAGAATCACAAATCTGCCTGCAATCCCTCCTTGGAGGCCTGAGCTTTGTCAGACCCTCTGCCAAGCACCAGAGACCAAAGGGTTAATGGGTGATGAGGGGGAAAGGCTTCGATGCCTGTTCCCCACTCCCCACCCCGTGTCCCCCGCAACAGGACCTGTATGGGCAGCAGTCACTGCAGCCCTGCCCCCAGCCCCCATTTCGGTAGAGCCTAGCGGGGCACGCAGGGAGCTGTCAGGCCCTATCATGACTCACACCGTCATTTCTCCCTTCAAGCCAGGAAAGGAAAAAAGACATAATAAAAAAAAAATCAGGCAAACCTTTGAAAAACTGGAGATAAACAGAGGAGAGAAGAGATGGAGGCAGCTAATGAGGTCCCTGGCCCCGATGAGAGGTGCGAGGAGAGCACAGATGCTCCTTGGCCGGCAGCGATCCCACCCGTCAGGCACAAGGAGCACCCAGGGGACAGCGCCTCGCGGCACAGCCCTGGCACCACGGGCAGGGACCCGCGGGCAGCTCCGGGGAGCCGTCCCCAGGGCAGCGGAGCAGCCGGCCCTGGGGCCAGGACCCCCGGCAGCCCTCGGGCAGTGCCTGCACAGCCACACAGCACGGGGACGGCAGGATACCCTGGCCCAATGGAAACCTCACCGAACTGCAATGAGCAGACTGGGGGCACTCCCCAGATTTATTTTTCTCCCCCTGCTCTATGAAACACCCTTCAGCTTATAAATGCTCAGCTGGCAGGAAGCCAGAACCCCAAGCCTGTTCCCATGCAGACCCCCAGCTTCCCTACAACTTAGCCACCTCCTGCCCTAGGGACTGAAAAAGGAGAAAAGCCAAAAAATCTTGATTCTTATAGCTAAAATCAAATGTGTCACCTCAGTAACAAATTGGCCTGCCTGCCTGGCAGAAATTGCTCTGTTAAAATATATATCCATATTATTCTTTTTGAGTTGCCTTTCCCAAATCTGTTCAAGAATGGGGAAGTTTTCAAGTCCCCGTGGACAGGAAGTCTTTCTGCTCCCTTCCCAGCACCTAGCAAGGTAATTATCTGCCAGGAGCCTCGGGCTGTGCCACGGCTGGTTATACTGCTAATTAGCAGAAACAAGCCAGTCCCCCGGGGCACCCCAGGTCCATCTCCATCCCTCTCTGCCTTCCTCCTCCTCCTTCTCCTCGCCCTGGGGAGCACAGCAGAGCATCTTTTGTTTAACACCAGGAGGGCCTTGTACTCCTCCCCTGGATGCCAGAGGCACAAAGGTACTCCTGCCCACCCAAAGGACAAGGGACAGATGGACCCCAGAAACTTATCCACTGCCAAGACGATTCTCCTTGCCGTGAGGCTACCAGGTGGATGAGGACACCGTGGAGAGCACTACTTCTGCTGGTACCAAGAGACTTACAAAGTGCCTAACTTAGGGTCTGTTTCAGGCTCTTCTGGAGGGATACTTAGGAAGTGGAGGCTTCCCAAGAAGTCTTCTCTTCCCAAAATGAAAGGAAAAATACTCTGATCTTGGAGGCATTTAACTCTGCCCTCTTGGAGCTCTCTAGTTCTCACTCCTCACAAGTTTCCCTGTCTCCTCACCAGGCAAAAGGCACATTTAAATAAGCCAGCAGCTTTGCCAGGAAAAGGGCAGAGCGTGAGCTGCCCGCTGCCAGAGCGAGTGTCTGCCGAGCGGCACGGGAGGCAGCCATGGGGAGCGCTGGGAAGATGCCCCTGGTGCACGTGATGCGTCGGGAGGAGCATCCCCCAGTGCCTGGCCCAGCGAGATGGGAGGGAGCCGTCAGAGCCCAGCCACTCTACCAGGATGGCTTCAGGCTGCCAGGATGCCTCGCCATCATCCTCCTCGCCAGCAGCGCCAACAGGATCTCAATGGAACGTCCGGATGGGTGCGCTCCCACCCTTGGAGCACAGAGCGCACACCGGATCGGTGATCTGAGGAGCGCGGACGGCAGCTTGGGCTCTCCAGATTTACACCCATCCCTTCCTGACGCTTCAGTGCAAGACACCCGAGGCCCCACGCCGCCAGGAGCAGGGACCTTGGATCCCAAGGGAACAACAACAGCAAGAACTGGGGCTGTTCTCAGCATGTAAGCTGGTCATCCAGCACCGAAACCTCCCAACCTTCACAGCCTGAAGCTACTTATTCAAAGCTATACCAGGACTCAGAAAGGAACTCCAGATCATCACTCCAGAGGATCCAAGACTGCTGGACCGTACACACAGGTTGTCCTCCATCCCCCAGAGGTTCCCTGCTCGGGCTGGATATCCCACCCTGCCCCACGGAGCCCTGGGTAGGGCTGGAATAGCCTTGAGCCAGCGGGTGCAAGCCCAGAGCTTGTATGTTCCCATCGTCAATCCCTGCCCACTGCCTGCTTGTTTCAGCTTCCCCAGGAGATGCAGAAGGGGATGAGGCTGGTCCTGCATACCAAGGCTGCCCCACAGAAAGAAATCAGTGGGGCATCTCCTGCTATTAATGGGCAGGATCCCAGGCAGCCCCTGGAAACACCAAAGGTGGGATGAGCACAGAACTCATTCCCATCACCATAAGGAAGACAGGACTACCCCCCCACTAACCCCCCTCTTACTGTAAGGCTCTGGGGCCCCCAAATGTGTGGAGCTCCTCAAAGGCTGCACCACCCCAGATGGACAGGAGGAACAGGCACTCACCCGGGCGCCGTTCCTGGGTAACTCAAGCTCCTCTTCCCATTCCCCCCACTCAACCAAGAGCGAGACCAGCTTGTAAGCCAGCACCCGCTGCTCCACGCTCACCTGTGCTCTGCCCCTCCGGAGAGCGGCTTGGAGCTGCTCAGCCTTTGCAACAAACTCCCTTCCGCAGCAAGACATCAGCCTTTGGGTGCTGCCTGCCCCTTCCACGCGCTGGCTGCTCTGCCTGCCTTGGGGATTTTTTTTCCTTTTTTCCCTTCCACCCCGTAGCGTTTTGAACGTGCAGATGCCCCAGCTTCTTAAAATTCAGCCTGGGGGCGTGGGAAGTGTTTTGGAACATGCCCAAGCTGTCTGCTCCGTGCGTGCGCGCTGCTAAAAACGATCCACCTACTGCCCCCATCTCCTGCACCGCTTGTCAGCGCCGCCGTGCCTTTCCAAAGATAAGCAAGCTTACACACGCAGCCCGGGAGCAAAGCCCCGGGAACAATCCCATCGGGGCAGGGGGGAATATTCTCTGCTCAGGCACCAGGCAAACTTTCCACGTAGCAGTGGACAAGGAGCATGGTGCCAGGTCTAGAGGAAGGTGTCCCTGCCCATGCTAGGGGGGTGAAATGAGATGATCTTTAAGGTCCCTTCCAACACAAACCATTCCATTATTCTATGAGGGACAGCCCTGGGAACAACGCCCTCGAGCCAGCGCTACCTCCATCCCCTCCGCATCACAGCGAGGATGGAGCACCACTGCTGGCACAGGGAGAGCACATGAAAAAAAAACAATTTACTTGCTCTTGAAGGATGCAGCAGCAGGGGAACACAGCCACCCTCATTACCATGGGGGTAATGTCATGGGCTGCACTATGAACACATGTTTAGGACACCCAGCTCGGCAGCCCTGCCTGACAGCTGAGCATCCGTGTGGTAGCACGGTCCAAGGGAGCGTAACATATCTCCTCCCCAGCAATTCCCAAGGGCTCCACCAACAAATAATCGAGCTACAGAGATTTGACAAATTAACCTGTAAAACACTGCTGGCAAAGCCCAGCTTGTCTGAGACACCAGCAGGCAGCTCTCAGCAGGGTACCCAACCAAGGTAACGGAGCAAGGCCAACACACACCAATTCAGAGCCTGGCTCCAGCCACCACCGTGTTAAAAAAAAAAGGGTACATAAACCACTGAGGTTGGGATTTGGTCAGGAGAGATGGGCTGAGCCCTCCTGCCACATGCACAGTGCACGATGAAGGCTCTAGGTCCCCAAGGGAAAAGGATAGCAGGGCCAGCTCCAGCCCAACAGCCTGGCTCTGGATTCAAACACAAGCTGCTCAAAATCAGTGACAAGGTTGCTTTTTCTTTTGCTTTTAAATCTCTCTGGCAATCTGGCCTTCAAGTGCTCATCAATCCATTCAGGGATGTCTCCCCCCCACCACATCACTGCTCTGCAAATTTGAGTGAAATTGATATTTTCCTATCAGAAACATGAAATTTCAAACACACAGAACATTGGATTTGAAAGCTGACTTTTGTTGGGAAGGTGCCTGTCTCTTTGTTCACAAAAGGGCTCATTTTTCCTGGAAAAGGGCCCAGATTTTGAGTGAAAGATCAATAACATGCAGAAAACGGGTCCTTTTATTTAATTTTGCCATGATACCAGAAAGAAAAGAAAGAATCCAATGCTGAGACTGAATGACTTCAAAATATTTTGCATTTGTTTACCCCAGTGCGACGCTGGAGCATCTATTCAAGGGAGCTCAATGGGAAGGATGCAGCCTTTGGGGCTCCCCTAGAGCATCCCTTTATCACCTGCTGGTACCCCACTGGGGAGAGCATCTCTGGCACTGCTCCAGTCCAACCCTAGTCCTTTTTTAGGGGTATTATTATAGATTTAATTGCTGCTTCCTGTGCCCTGCCTTGTCCAAGGAGCTGTCTCACCAAAATGTTCAAGGATGACCTTCTGCCTACACTAATCGTGAGGAAGGGTGATCAAACTTTAACTGCAATTACAGCCAGGGTGGGGGGAATAAAGGAAAAAAAAAATACACCATGAAGACACAGCATTCAAGATGCCATGCAACAGTCATGACATGCTGCATCCTCCCCATCCATATGGGGGAAAACTAACACTTTGGCAAATTTATGAGGATGTGTGAAAGTGATTATATTCCTGAAAATATCTCAAGTGGAACGGCCTACCTGGCATATTTTGTTAGTCATGAAACACGCTCCCTCCACCGACTGTAGTTTGTGGCTTTCCATCTGCTTAAATACTTTAAATACCGAAACTTTCTTCTTTTTTTTTTCCCCCCAAGCTGAAATAGCACGGCAGCAGCAGAGTGCTGACTCAGGGGCGCAGGACGAGGACATGCTCACCACCAGCAAAGGGAGGCAGAAGATGCCACGCCACAAGGGCAGGAGAGCAGAGGATTCACCACGTGGGTGGTAGGTCCTGCCCCTGGCCAAAAAATGCAAGAGGTCAGCTTGTGTTAATTAATTAACTGAGTTAATTGAATTAGTGTCCAGCAAGGGAGCACCAAGTACAAATCAAAAGAATATTATTTTGGGTCAAGTGTGGACATGAAAGGGAAAAGGTTAAAGGGAAGAAATGGCACCGGTTGGCCATTTTAATTCCATCTGGCTGGGAAAAAAACAGCAACAGTTGTAAAGGTCACAGATCACTGCTGCCAAGCCCAGATTTTAGCAAGATGGGGTTTATGGGCACTTGTTCCAGGGCAGTCAGCACCCTGATCCCCTCAGTTCCTGCTTTCATGGGGAGTGATGCCCCTTTTGTCCTGGGGGAGCTGGGGAAAAGGCTCCAAGGTATCAAGGGGATCTGGGGCTGCTTCTCTCCTGCCCTCTCCTGCTCTTTAGTTAAGAGTTTCTATTTCAAAGGCCTGGCTGGAGTTTCTCTGGCCACAGTGGCTGGAAGTGCAGTGGGCATGCACAGGTATGCAGCCAGAGCTCAGCACTGGTGCAAAGAAAACCCAGCCAAGACTCCCAATGTCAAAGGAGATGGCCAAGGGGCAGCCACAGCAGCAGAGAAACATCTCCCAAACCATTTAGGTGCAAGCCCATTCCCACCAGGGAGGTGCCCTTAGATGTGCTTGAGGGTAGTGAGGCCCTGGGACAGGGTGCCCAGAGGAGCTGTGGCTGCCCCATCCCTGGAAGTGCCCAAGGCCAGGTTGGACGGGGCTTGGAGTGACCTGGTCCAGTGGAAGGTGTCCCTGCCCACGGCAGGGGGTGGGACTGGATGAGCTTTGAGGTCCCTTCCAACCCAAACTGATTCTATGATTCCATTATTGTGTACCCTAGGAAAACTTGGAATATCAACACTACAATTTATCCACAAGGGGATCATTTTGAATCATCAAAGCTGTTAGCTACTGGTTGCATGAGGCAATGGCAATTGTGGCCCTCAAAGCAACAGTGAACAGTACTCCCGGTGTAACCACAGTGCAACCACTCTTTGCCTGATTATGGAGAATGATCAAAGCATGGGAGCATCCCAGCCGAATCACCTCCTCCCCGGGGCGTGCGCGCTGCCCAAGAGAAACCCCAGCTACAAATACACATAAAGTGGAGCAGAGACCAGTGGAATATGATGAACATTTTCCCAAATGGCAGTGCAAAGCTGAATATTAGGTGATTTGTGGCAGATTTCCTCTGAGAGAAAATCTCTCCTACCATGGTGGAAGGTTTTCACAGCTCATTTGGCTTTTCATTTGCTGAACGGCTTTGTGCTGTTCTCCCTTGCAGGACAAGGCCTCATCATTTGTGTTTTCTAACAGGTTTTTTTTTTGCTTCTAGGAGAAAACCATCTCTCCTCCTGCTCTCTGTGAGCCAAATTCTGCATCTCTAGCTGGCGTTCAGGGGTTTTGGAGTTACTCTCACTTTTCAGGGGGATAAATCACCTTGGAGGGCAGGGGTTTTTTTTCAAGGTCCAATACCTTGAGAAGGAGTTTCTCCTTCCGAATGCAGATAGTCCCTGAGAGAAATAATCCCGTGGGAAATAATCCAGTACAAAGAGGGTTTATTGCATCTTTTCACAGGCTCTTTCTTACTGACAATTGATGAGTTCATAGCTACCAATATCCATTAGAGGGTTTATTTTATTTCTTGTTAGAAAATAAAAAGGCAGAGCCTGAGAAGAGTAAAACCAGCCACAGAGGCTGAAGACTGACAGGAGCTGCCTGGCAGACAGTGAGTGAAAATGCTCTGACAAGATGAAATGTTTTTTCTTTCATTGAAATCACTCCCTTTCCGAATGACTAATACACAGCTATCGCACCATGGATATTTCCAGAGTGATGAGATGTTTTTAAAATATCTCACTGTGCCTCAAAATATCTCACTCTGGCTCAATAGATCATCCAAAACACCACCCACGGAAATCATAAATAAATAGATACTATAGTGCTGTAAAAGAGCAGACTGGCCAGGGCCAGGGCAGCATCCTTCATCGGCGAGCTCAATGAGGCCACTGAACGCCTCCCCTCGGCACATGGCTCCTGCAGCCGGGCTTCGTGGAGATGGAGACACCAAGCCCTTGCAAAGGGAGCTGGGCACCTCCTACTCTCCCAGCACCTTCACAAAGCTGTCCTGCACAGCTCCTTGATGACACAGATCTCTCCTTGAATGAGCAAACTGGATATAAGAGGTACAGTGGACTCCATGGTCCACTCAACCGCCCGCACTCAACAGCACAGCGGCCACCAAGAAGGCAGGTGACATTCTCTGGCCCATGGGCCACCCCTGGAAATCCACGTGCCCCCTTGGGGACCCCCACTGCCTACGCAACGGCTTCAAACCACAAGCTGCAGCAACCAGAAACACTCCATCCTACTCCCTGCCCTGAAACGCATCAGTCCCATCGGGAAAGGGACACCCACGCCCTGGGAGCAGCTGGCGTTGGGTGAGGCGCTGGAGGGGATGACTGCCAGCCCAGCAGCCTCCACATCTCCTTGCCCCAGGCGCCAGGCACCAGCCCAGCACAGCACTCACTGCAGAGCCAGGAAGCTCCCGTTCTCCTGACAAAGACCCTGAGGGATTGCACAGAGCCAAGCAGCTCCTGCTCTCCTGACAAAGACTCCGAGGGATTGCAAGGACTGAACGGTTGCAAAGCAGCCCCCAGGCAGCTGGTTTTTTACACATTTGGATGCACTTGCTCCAGGCTTGGAGAGGGAAAAAAGCAGCAAAATAGCAAGAAGAAATCACGGAGCAGGGCTGACTTGCCTTGCACGTGCTCCAACCATTCTGTGTGCAGAGAGGACTCATGCCAGATCCGTGTGCCATTGTCCTCCCTGCAGGGAAGAGACCAGAGTCCCATTCCATGCTTGGATCTCAGTGCAAGGACAACTCTACTTGGTAGCTCAAGCAAAACTCACAGAGAGTTGGAGCGCAGACATATTTTTAAAAGCTCCCTGGATCCTGGTGCCCACAGCTTAGATCCAGCCCAAGGAGAGCTGTGACTCCCAAAACCTCAGCCCAGCCCAGCCCAGCCCAGCCCCAGCTCACTCTGCAGGAGCTGAGTGTGCTTGTTCTCTTCCCTAGGAATCAGGCAACACTCTGTTTTGCTGATTGAAAGGAAAGAGAGCAAATCGTTTTGAGGAACTGAAAATGGGCTCCTTTGCTTTTCTCAGCAAGATAAAAAAATGGCTCAGATCACCCAGGCTGTGCTGTTCCTAAGTTGTTTCCTCTTTAGTGACATTTACTGAGGGACATTTTGAAACTTTGGGAGATGAAGGAGCTTTTCAGAACAGGAGTCAAAATACATCCTTTGGAAACCACAGACGATCTGATCGTTGTTGTCTTCTTTTCAAAAGGGCTGAAGCTGCTTGTCCAGCACAGCAGGAGTTGGTGGATTCCCTGGGTTCAAGGAAGGAAAACACCTTGCCATAGAAATTCAATCCTACTGCTGAGGTACATGGGGAACCCAGCAGCAATGGGCCATTGACACCCACTCTTCACAGAGCTCTGCCAGCCCCAGTCCTTCCTGTCAACCTCTGCTTGGCTTTTCCCTACATTTCCCCTTCTTCCCACTGGGAACAAGCAGCACTGAGGGGCTGCAGAGAGATGACAGAGAGGCTGCAAAGGCAGGAGGGAGAAAGACAAGGCCCTGCATTTCCAATGAAGATAGCTCCAACATCTGTCCTCAGCCACAAATGTATTCACCCGCACAGACACACTCATCAGATGAGGCTCTAAAATATTTACTGCCCAAATATCAATCCTCATAAAGCGAGGCAGCCATTTGGGCTCGGGGAGGGGGAAGGAGACGGGGCGGGTTGTCAATAATGTCATAACCACGGGCAATTTTATGTATCTCTGGAAATGGCCAAGGAACACGCAGCTTGACAGATGTGCAAACGGGTAATGCAGGCTCCCTAGTTATGAGCATGAGGATGTCAAGAGGAATAGATGAGCAGTAATTCAAAGTATATTGGGCTTAGAGAAGTACATGGGCATCGCAATGAATGCGGGATGGGCACTGCGGTGGAGGGAGGGCTGAAGGAGGATGAGGAGGGAGTGGGATGCTGGCCGGAGAATGCAGCCCCTGTGGTGCTGGGGAGTGACTGCAGGGACAGGGGACCAGGCTGGGCATTTGGTGGGCAGAGTCACGCTGCCATGGGGTGTTACTGCACCGAGGGATGTGTCAGCCTGTCTGCTGCTGCCGGAGGCTGGACCAACCCCCAGGCTCCTTCTTCCTCCTTCGCAGCTACATCTCTACACAAGCCTCTCCCACCATTGTGCCACCTTTCCTTTCCCTTCCTGTGAAACTCAAAGTTTTAGCCAAATACCTATATTTTTCTCCAAAAAGAGTCAAAAAAACCTCACCAAGGAACCAAATTATGTTTCAGGTTTAGTCTCAGCAGAACTACAGGTTTTATTTTTGCCCTCATCTCCAAACTAGAAAACAAACGCGACGCCGCAGCAAGGGCTGCCGCCGCCCCCGGCGCCGCCTGCGAGGCGCAGGCACTGCTCACACCTCTGACTGTGCCTCGCCCGGCATTTCCCCATCCCACCTCGGCGGGCTTTAAAAAGCAGCATCACACAGACGCACGCTACGCCCCCGGCCGCACGCTGCCGCCTCCTGCGCACGCTCCCGCCCCGGAGCCGCGAATCCCAGCCGCACGACGGACCACGGAGGGTGGCCAGCTTCCAGCATGAGGGGCTGGAAAGAAAGGAAAACCAATTTAACTAGGGGTGGGATGCTGGGACACTCTTCTGCTCAGCTGTTTGGTTTGCCGGAGGAGTGGGGCAGCACGGTGCAAAGAGGACCATTAGCCAGTCCCAACTGACCTCACGTGGCCAGCCCAGAGCAGCACACACAGACATCTCAGCTCCACTCATTTTTCCGTAAGATTCGCCTCCTTCAGCACTTCTGGCAGTGAAATTCCCACTCTCCCACGTCCTCTGATGCTCTTTGAAGGGACGCAGTCATTGGCTGCAGCGGTGGAGCCACGCACACCCTTCCTCCCTCTCAGCTCCTGCAGAGAAGTTCATCGTTTTTCCACACCCTGGTGCTTTCAGAGCTGGGGGGAATTACTCATGAAGGCAAGCAGGCACCCCACACACCAGCAATCACCATAAAGGTGGTTTTTCCTGTGGAAAAATCCATGAATCACTGTAAAAGTCAGTCTGGCTCAAACCAAGCCACACTGCTCACCATTGTTTATTAAAAAGAATCAATCACCAATCTTTTTCCTGGCCAATTTTATGAAATATGACTTATCCCAACCATTCACTACTAAGTTGTTACAACATCCAGCTGCAAACATCCTCTGCGTGTGCTCTGGAAGCCTTCCCCATGACTCACGCACAGTTTTTTTAGGTCAAATGACCAATGACTGAAAAAGCTTGAATCCTGAAGGAATATTTCCTTCAAGTCCCAGACTGCAGATTTTCACTCCTGAGCTACACTTCTGTCACTGGCTGTTCCTGCAAAGGTGTTGCTCAGTGACTAATCCCACTGGAGCTGAGGGGCCCGGTGGTGTTGCAGCCCTGGGCAAGGGGTGACACCAGGAGGAGGCAGGGGCACAGGGAGAGCAGGAGCTGACACGCACACGGCACAGGTCCTCTGCCTTCCATAAAAAACACTCTCTGCCACCATCCCAACCAAGCCACGCGCAGGCAGGCGCGCGCAGGAAGAGGAGGCAGGGGCTGGCATCGCCCTGCATGGCTACAGCAGCTCTGACCCAGTGAGACAACCAAGCAGTAACAAATCCATAATGAAAAAATCTCTTTTTCATCCCAAAAAATGACCTTGTTATAATTTCTTTATCCTGGCGGCACCCTCCTGTGCACAGGAGCTCGGCCATGACATGGTGTAAGAGCAGGAGACTTCAATGCCCACGGTTGCGAGAGCAGAAAAGAGAGATAATTGCACTTCTTACAGCAGCAGTAACTTATCTTGGGGAAACTTTCCCTGCTAATGAGGCCATTCTGTTCAGACATTCAGCAAGAGTTGAGAGGGCTGATGCTGCTGCCAGCCTATGGTGGGTGCAGGCAGAGGGCAGGCAGGGGTGGGAAAAGCAGCCCAGGAAACCACCACCATTGTCCCAACCTCATCACTTTGCAGTTTACCGGCGCTCGGTTTTCCAGTGCTAGCACTGGAGATTTATTTCTCCTCAAAACCAAAAAAATCCCACTACATCAGCTATTGTCTCCTCTGCCTCCTCTTGCCTTTGGCTACATGCTGGTTTCAAGGCATCTCCTGGTACAGCTGCACCTGCCATCCAATCCTAGGCCTCTGCAAAGGATTTTCTTTCTGCATCGGTGCCCACACCCACACAGGTCCCGGGGAGGCCGTGGCTGGCACTGCCAGGGGCAGCTGGGGACAAGCCTCTGTGTTGATGAGTGCCAGCTGCTGAGCAGGATGCCTGGGCTGCGGCAGCTGGAGGCAGAGGTAGCGAATTGTGTGCTCACCTGGAAAGGCAGACATCCTCTCATCCCTTGCAGAGCTGCTGAGAAACCAGCTCCTGGCTTTTTTCCTAGGAGTGGAACATCACCATACTCCAGCTAGTAGGAGAAGATGCAAAATCCCCTCTCCCTTGGGTCCGGACAACCCCATAGCAGGGGCAGAGATGAGACAGCTCTGCAGGAGAGCCAGCATCCAGGAAAAATGCTTGGAAGGTGGCAGTTGCAGCCAGATGGGATTGCATCTCCTGTTTTGAAGGGAACCATGGGACAGTGCCTGCAGTGTGGCTCTGCTCTGGCACATCCCAGGCTGAGCCGCCAGCGCCAACCTCGCTCCTCATTGGCATGCCAGGCACATGCATCCCAGTGGCATGGGGCTGCTCTTCCTGCAATCTGTGTACCCAAGCAGCAGCACCAGGAAGGCTTGCAGAAGTAGAGCAAGAGTGGAGAAAAGGAGGGAGGGAGGCCCAAAGGCACAGCCCAGCACAGCACCGCAGCTCAGGCTGCAAAGCCAAGGCTGGCAATGTTGCTCCAGTTACCTGCACGACCTTGAGAGCCCTGGACAAGCTGCAGGGAGGAAAAGGAAAGCCTCCAGCGGCAGCTCTGTGTGCTGACAGGGACAGGGGAAGTTAGGCAGGGGACAGAGGGGTGGGTGTCATTTGGGATATACCACCCCAGCAACAGAGCACCCCAGATGGACCAGGCCGCTTTTACCTCTGTCTCAGCCCCATAAGGCAGCTGACAACCCCCACACCTTCTTTGGACAGCATTTTGTGGGTCTTGGGTTTATTCCCATGGGAGCACACGTGTAGGAAGAGGTGAACACCTCATGTCACTCCTCTAGGAGCAGTACAGGGCAGCAGGAGGGGGAGTAGGCTCTGCCCGTGCTCCCCAGAGGGAAGGGCAGCCAGCCCCGCTCTGCCAGGCAGGAGATGCTGCCAGCATACAGGCAGGCCCCCGAGATCACAGCGTGTGTATCTTGAGAGCTCAGAATAAATATTTAAAGGTGGAGGGAAAAAAAAATCCTGCTTGTCTCTGCAAGCAAGTTCTCTGTCTTTGCTCTGGGATTTGAGACAGAGACAGAAAAATGACAAAGGAGACGCAGGTTTCAGCAAATCATGGGCACATCAGAAGCGATGGCTTTCAGATGCCGGCTTTGCTGGAAGACAAATTCTCTCCCGGATGGATGCCTGACAACCCCAACAGCCCTCGGGGACTGCAGGTCTGTGTTCCCTCAGACACATGGGGCTGCAGTGAGCCCACCTTCTTACACCTCTCCACTCCAGCCAGGGATGGGAGCCAGGGTGTTCCCCAAATCCCTTTCCAAGCCAGTAAGAGCTGGTCCTGACCTGTGGGGACATGTGACCCCTCCCTGCCCTGTCCTGTGAGTATGTACAAGGTGTGATGGGCTCTGCATCACAGTGTTGGACAAATGTTCCCAAATCCCTATCCCCACAGCAGAGCTCTGCCAGGGGAGAAAACCACGGCTCAGCTTTCTCCATGCCTCACATGAGCAATGGCTGGGGGGAAGGATGGGAGGTGACAGCTCTGCTCAGCTCCCAACAGCCCTGTGCTGGGCCATCGCTTGGAGGCAGTGGCCGGAGCAGCCACAGAGAACAGGATGTTCTGTATCACAAGGCTGTCCTTAGGATGCTTTTATTTCCAGAGAGAGCTCATTAGCTCTGGTTGTGCAGGAGTTCAGGCTTTTTTTCTCCCTGTTACCAAGAGCTGGAAAACTCCACTGAATAACATCTCTGAGCACAGGTGGAACAAAGACAGGGCATGGTGGGGAGAAGAGCAACTAAACCAGAGATAATCAAAGCTGCTGCTGCAGCCTCACTTCACTTACAATCTCCATCTCCCTTGGATTTCCCAGCTGGAGTGGTCTCTGCTTGCTCAGCCCCACTCACCATAGCACCAGGGCTGCAGGGCTTGGCTCTGCTCTGCTCCAAGGGGGAAGAAGATGCAGAAGAGAGTGAGATGGCAGGGAACTGGGCTCAAGGCAGCCCACTGGATCAGATGGGATGCCAGGAGCTAAAAAGACTTGCAGATGCACTGGGCAAGGAGGAAGGCTCTGTCTCTGGCACTGTCACAGGAGGGGTTTAATGCAGGCACATCCTACCCAGGGATGCTCCAGCTGTGATGCCTTCCTAGGATCAGTCTGGAGCAGCCACCTCCTCACCAAGCCCTGACGCTCCTCTCCTATCACACGCCGTGGGAGATGCAGCCGAGAAATCACGTACCAACAGCAGGAGATAAGCCACCTTCCCAGATATGATCACAAGCCCCATTATCTCCTTAACCCTTATGCATTCACTTATCCATCCCAGATCCATTCCTCCTTATCTAAATTCTCCTCCTGTTCTTTCCCATCTCTCACCATGGTTGGTCTCGGAGCATCGCGGCCTCTCCAGAAGTGATGGAGGCAGCGGGAGAGCCTGATGCCCTGGGCAGCCACTCACCACAGCTAATGGGATAGGCTCTGATTGACTGGCCCCAGCGATTTAAAGTTAATAAAATGTTAAAAGCAGCCCTATAAATCACCCATGCAGGAAGTGACCTGGACAGGAGGCCTAACGAGTTAGCAGAGGTTTTATTTAAAAGCCATTTGTCTGAGAAGTGCAACACAAAGAGTCAAATAACTCTTAGGAAAACAGCAGTGATGGAGCTACTGGGAGGATTAGAGCTGGCTGGATATTTACAGCCTGAGGATCTCAGTCTTCCCAGTGCTAACTGGCCCCTGCTTCCCAGCTGGAGCATCCCAGCTGATCCTAGCTCCAGGTAGGGAGCTCCCAAAGAGAACCAGGACAAGCCAGATCACAGCTCTGACTCCTATTTTTAGCTCTTTGGGTCCACTGTGACCTTCTCACAAACCTCTCAAAACAGGAGTCTCATGCCCATGTCCATCCTGTGATAGGCTGGTGGCATCCTCATCTTCCTCCAGGCCCCAGCTCCCCTGCCCTGTGGATCACACAGGGAGAAGCTGCTCTTCTCGTATGCTACTGCACACAGCTGACATCTCTGTTTGCATAGAGAAGCTTGAAAACAAGAGGCCCCAAAAATCTCAAACTCCAAAACCACCCTAGAAATCAGGTTTTTGGTTTCTAATCCCGATTTCCACTCATCAGCCATGAATACTGATTTTGCACCATCAGGAGGGCAGCTGGGCCACATCACCTCAGCCCCTGCTCACTCCCCACAAGCTGAGCTCTACTTTTTTAACCTTAAAAAAACCCTACTGCCAAGTGCAAGGCGCAGATGAGGGTGTTTCCCTGCGACAGGGACTTGGCCCCCTCTCAAATGCCCTCCCCCAGCCACCCCTTACTCTCCCATCGCAGGAAGCCTCCAATACCCCAAAGGCCTTTTACAGTTGGGAGGAAAGGCGGCTCGTGCTTGGGAAGCCTCCAGAGCATCGTTAAGAGGCAAATTACAGACAATTATCCTCAGAAGTACATCAGGGAAGCAGAGGCAGTCACAAGGCACCAGTCCCACCCAAGCCTGGCTCTGTGCAGCAGTAGTTTCTAAAACTATGAGCAAATTCCAATGGAAGACAGTCTACAAGCAACAGGTTTCACCAGCAGCTACCCCTCCTTCAAAATCACCTTTTGATTGCAAGAGAAGTTCTCACCCCCAAGCTAGCACTTTTCCTCCCAGCAAGATAAGGCAGAGATGAGCAGGTAGGAGATGCAACCACATAAGAAACAACCTGATTTCACTTGAATTTGCCAAGTGAAATTGGGTTGCCTTTCACAAAAAAAGGACATCCTTACCTTGGGATGGGTGTGGGAGGCTGGGTGCGGGCGCAGCCGGTTCTCCTCGCCAGCGATGAGCACCTTCCAGGGGAGCAGGGAAGCCTAAGAGTGCCGGGGGGCTGCGGCCGGGGGGCTGCTCCGGCGGCTCTGCGGGCGCTGAGGGCGGCTCATGGCTCCCGGGCACAGGGGGCTGTGGGTGGCAGGGCAAAGATGTCAATCTGGAAACACGTGGCCTCAAGCACACACCAAGCAAACCCAACCCCACAGAAAGGTTAACTTGAAAGTTAGGAAGGTGAAGAACTTAATATATTGATATTTTTCTGTATTGCTCTTCTTTCCCCTCCTCCCCATCATCAAGGAGAGGAAACCAGTGGGATCTCCTTAGATCTGGACACTAAGTAGATGTGGATACCTGAAGAGGTCCAGCACCTCCTGAGGGGCTCCTGCCAGGCACAGGGTGATTCTTGGGAGCAGTTCCCAGAGGGTGTTATATGCTTCCAGCATCACTAGTGGGGAGGGAGAGAAGGCACAAGCTCACCTGGGCAAGCAGCCCCTGGCCCACGCTGATGCAGATAACCATGAAAATGCAAGAGAAGGACCCTCCAGCTCAACAGGCCTAGCTGGGGGTCTCACAAGGCCAGGGGAGCTTTGTCCATTGCTCTCAAGTCAAGGGGTTCCACTGGCACCTCGGAAATGCTAAGAGAAAGCAGGTCCTTGACCTGCTGATCTGTGATCACTCCTCCTGAATTCAAAACTGAAAGGGAAGCAAGACCCTTTGCTGATGGAGGTGGTACATCCACATCCACCCATCCTCTAACCAGCTTCACCTTCACATGCAGCACTCTCCTCTCCAGCAAGTTTGATTTAATACATTTATTTAGTGGTGAGGTCCCCAAGGCAGAACTCACATCCTCTTTTTGTGTCTCAAACAGTTTTGAGCAGTCCATGTTTAACAAATTAATAATAAAGTGATGGCATCTTGAAAAATAGACTGTCCTGGTCTCAAAAGGGGCCACGTCTCCCAATTACTCCAAAGGGCACTGCTTCAGACCTCGCTGAGCAAATGGCATTTAGGCACAGCCACCTTTTAATGGCAATGATGTGATCCTGCTACAGCTGCAGCCACAGAATTGACAGGGTTGAAAGGGACCTCTGGAGATCATCTAGCCCAAGCCCCCTAATCAAAACAGACCCTTAAAAATTATTAAAAGCACTATTACACATCTCCCAAATGACAGTGTTACTGAAAATACAATAAAATAACCCCCACCCCGCCACAATGGAGGTGAACGCCGGGGCGGGGGTCGGGCACAACGGAGCAGAGCCCCCCCTGCCCCGGGAGGCCCATCGGCAGCCAGGCCCAAACTTGGGGCCGCGGGGGCCAAACCCACCCCGCCGCCTGCCGCCCACCCATCCACCGGCGACAACAAAGTCCTCCTCGCGGGGGCTCCCGGGGGCCCTTCCCACGCCCACCCCGCGCCCCGCGGAGGGGAAAAGCGGGTGTGGGGGTGCTCGCCTGTTCCCCCTCGTCCCACAGCCCGCGGGAGCCGCGCTGACCGGTGGGCGCGGTGCCCCTGTGTCCTGGTGCCCGCGGGCTGGCCCTGACACCCACGTGCACCATCCAACGCGGCAGCCAAGTGTATCCCATCTCCGCCCATCTCCACGCTGCACAGCGTGAGGGCAGGGGACAGGAGGGGTGGAAGCAAGTTAAAAACACCTCTTAGCTCAGGTATTTTTTAGCAGCCATCCCCTACCTGAGGTCTGCCATCCTACCCCAAGTTGCCAGCTAAGCTCAGCATCTCTCTGTCATGAAAAGTATTCACAAGGTTTGCAGTGGAGGCTGGCAAATATTTGCCAAGGATTCTTCCAAATCTCCAAGCCCGCCATGAGCTCGCTGCAAATTTGTTTGCTGATCGTGGTCCTTGCACTAATTTGCAAATGGAGAGCAAAGAAAAAGGCGGCTGTATGGTGTAGGGGAAGGTGAGCAAGCAGGATCCTATTCCACGGAGAAGGAAACCCCACCGACCCTAACGAGGGCTCGTTAATTAACACCTGCAGCACTGGTGTAACACCCAGCTCCTGATGCTGATTGTGGCTAGGGAAGTGATCTCTCAGCGCAGGCAGCACCAGGGATGGGAGGATGCTGCTGGGGATGGCAACAGCAGCACCTGCAGGGCGTAAGGGCAATGATGGCCCCAGTCCGACCTCTCCGTGTGGCAAGTTGCAAAGAGGTGCTGGGAAAGCATCCTCTCCCCTTCCCCACTCCCTCCCCCAAGCGGTTCCAATCAGAGTTTCTCCTGTGGCTTCTCCGATTTTGGCACCTCACCAAGTTCCAGCCCAGGCCAAGCACACTGCTAATTAGCTGCACTAATTAATCACAGTTTCCATTGTTTATTCTTTTGTTCTCGCACAAACACCCATGCTGCCTGGCGGTGAGCTGCCACGGCATTCATGGAGCACCAGCACAGCTGGTGGAGCTGACCCCAGGGAATGTGGGTCACTGGCTGCTGGGCTCCCAGGTGGAGACCAGGACAGAACCCAGCCCTGGTCCTGCCGGGAACTGAGTTAAAAGCCAAAGCCATCAATTCTGGGCTGAAACAGTACAAGATTCACAACCCCCCTCACTCTTGCAGCCTGGAATTGCTCATGCCAGAGCAGCTCAGACCATATTTCTGAAACTTCCAGGAGGCCAGGAGCTGCTGGTGGGTCATTTAGTCCATTCCCCCTTTGGGAACTGGGATTTACTGTGCCTAAAGCACGCCCAGCGGTCAAGCGTGGCCTCCAACATCTCCAGCAAAGCCAATTCTACAGCCTCCCTTGGCAGCTTCCTGAGGCTGCTGCCACCACTGTCAGGCCACAGAGCAGGCTGCAGCTCACTTGCCACCATCCTCGGTCCCTCCTGCAGCCACCAGTGCCACAGCCCATTCTTCCTCTCTCCAGCCTTGGGGATGGCTGACTGGCTGTCAGTCCATCAGATCCCCCCAGGGAGACACCCCACACTTGCTCCCAGGAGCAGGCACGGCAGCCGGAGCTGGCACACGGCCCTGCAGAGGCAGCCATCCATCCACCTCTCCCCCGGCTAATCCCGCCGAAATCCTGCCTTTGTGCTCATCACATCCACTGCCTGAGCATCAGGCACCTGCCGATCCCAAGCTAATCTCCGGAAAGTTCCCTCACCCAGGGGGGTTCCCCTTTCCTGGGCAGCCCTGGTACCCCAGAGGCACAGGGGGACAGAAGGACATGCTGGCTGTGACTCCCTGCCAGCACTGGCAGGATGTGCTGGGAACAAACCCAACAATCACTCTGCTCGCTCCCTCTTGTCAGGGATTTTTTTAACCAGGTATTTTTTGAAAAAAAAAAAAAAAAAAAAAAGACAGTAAGAGGAGAAAAAAGAACTGTTAGTCCAAGGGAGCCTGTGTTGTTAAATACAGAGAAATCCAAGTCTGAAGTCCAACAGAGGCCAAGGTTTCCGGGCTTTGACACAGCTGACAAGCTAGAGCACAATGAGAAAATACGCACACAGAAATAGCCAGGCAGGATAAAGGATTTACTGCTCCTTTCACAGAAAACAAAAGAATAGGCTTAAACTCTCCATTTAGGAGTGGTAAAAAAAAAAAAAAAAGAAAGATAAAAAACAGATCTGCAGCAAGAATATTTGAGTACAGGATTACCAGGAGGTGAAGAAAAACCAGATCCTGCCTGTCCTGGGTGCAGCAGGGCAGCAGCATCCCCAGGGACCTGCAGCATCTTGCAGTGAGCACACACACAAAATACCAGGTCTCACCTCAGAGCCACCCAGTCAGTTCCCTCCTGCCCTGCCCTGGGTCAGAGGATCCCACCGCAGCCCACATCCCAGCACAGCCAGCTGTTGTGCCAACATCTGCACAGTCTCCTGCCCCTCTGGAGCATTTCTCCTGGGCTGATTCTGCCTGTAAGATTGCCCTCTTCACTCAAATCCCTCTCCAGGGTTCACCACCCCAGTGCCAACCACCCCAGCTAATGAGGCTGGGGCTCCCTGCCTTTCAGACAGCCTTTGCCATGATGGGAAGATTCCAGGCTCTTGGCTGCCCTCCCTTTCATGAGGAAGTCATCTCAGAACACCTCTTGGGACCTCAGCTGAGGAGGCCTGATGGAAAGAGAGCTAGGGCTGGCAGGGGCTTTGACAGCTTCCTCCCATCATCTCTCCAGGTCTGTCCTCACTGAAGAGGGAAGTTTTCAGTTCCCTTAAGTTTCCTCTAACTTGTGATGAAAGAGAAACTCTTTGGAGAACAGACATGAACTCAGTTTCCCTGATGAAAGTACTGCAGTGGGATTTTTTGGGTTTCTTTTCTTTTGAGTAGCGCCAGCCAGAACAGAGCTTTGCAACCAGGCAGGCAGAAGGTCTTACCCTTTCCATGGCAGGAGACCAAGTCTCCCAGCTGGAGACCAGGACAGAACCCAGCCCTGGTCCTGCCGGGAACTGAGTTAAAAGCCAAAGCCATCAATTCTGGGCTGAAACAGCATGAGATTCACAAACCCACTCACTCCATCAGCCTGGAGTTGCTCATGCCAGAGCAGCTCAGACCATATTTCTGAAACTTCCAGGAGGCCAGGAGCTGCTGGTGGGTCATTTAGTCCATTCCCCCTTTGGGAACTGGGATTTACTGTGCCTAAAGCACACCCAATGGCTACGGTCAAGCCTGGCCTCCAACATCTCCAGCAAAGCCAATTCTACAACCTTCCTTGGCAGCTTACAAGCTGCTTAATTGCCCTGATAGTTTTGCATTGAGGGTTTTTTTGTAAAAAGCAGCTGAATTCTCAGCAGCAACAAATACTTGGGAAAGCTTTCTCTCTGGCAAACTCTCTCTATTGTTCATCTCTTTCACATAAAACGTTCCTAATGAAGAGGGAAAGCAGGATCTTGGCTTCTTTCAAAACAATCTGAAATATTATATTAAAAACATGCACTGAGTGTTGACATATTTAGTACACTGCTTTATAAAGCAAATTGCCCAAGCTCATTCAGAGCTTGACACCATTAAGACAACACAGAACTACGTGACTGGGAGGATACCACTGCAAGAAGTGCCATTTTGGGGAGATATAGAGCACCTTGGAGCAGCCAGACGGCCTTGACTCCATCCTAGTGAGAAGTGGAAGCCACCAGCATCATCCCCTAAGAGAGGGATGCATGAGCACCACTCAACATGCTAATGTGACAACTACAGCAGGTTTCAGACCCATGAATCCTCCCCACCCAAACCCTCAGCTCTTTATCTACGCATCTTCAAACATCCAGGGCTGGGAGGACATGGTTTGTACCACGCCAGGCTCTCATAGTGACGGATCCGTGCTGTGGGAGGAAAGCTCAATGTCTCCCTCAACACACCAAGCCAAATCCCTTGGAAATGGGAAGCTGGCTGTGGTGGCCAGCCAGGTTTCTCTCCACACCCGGCATAGGCAGGGTCCCTACAGAGCCTCCTCTCTCCTGCAGCGTCTTTGAAGTGCTCCGGGCTCCGCTGCACCAGGATTTTCCAGACATTAAACTGATGCTCAGAAAACAAACGGACATAGAGAAAGCTCTCATTACAAGGCTGGTTCGTGTCCAAGAGCAGCCCAGGGGCCAGCTAAGATAGGCAGTGGTGCTGTAAAAGCCTCTCGCCAGAGGCCGGTGTGAGCTATGGCTCCCTGTGGACTCCTGGTCCATGCCAGCTCCATGCTCACTTTGCAGGAGCAGGGCAGGAGAAATGAGCAGGTTTTATGGCACATTGGCTCTGCTCCAGGGACCAAAAGCTTTGATGCTGACAAAGCCACTGCATCCTCTCCTGCTGTGAGGGTGCCCAGACAAGACATTTCTGCGTGCTTCTGGAGATGCTGCTGGCCTCAGCAGGGACATCTCAGGGGTGATGACCAGCATGATCCCTACCTGATGTGGGTGGTGGTCCTGGGGGGATCACTTCTTCCCCTCCAAGCAGGAGATCAGCACCTTATGGGGTCTGAGCACAGGGCAGGGAACACTGCAGCCATAGTGTGCACGAGCAGGTTCATTTACCTGTGACCTAACTCCATCTGCAGTGTGGGCAGCTGACACAAGGGCCTGGTTCCCCAGGACATGTTGGTGCAGAACTAAAGATAACTGCTACCCCATGGCAGAGTGACACTAAAACCCCCCAAGCAGGGCACAGACCCTCAGAAAACCTGGTGTGCCTCAATCTCATTTAACTCAGGACCCCAAGCCCTCCAGGAAGGTCCAGCAACCCCTCATGGCTTCTACCCTCTCCAGCCCACCTTGGGTTTACCAGCACCAGTGAGCAGACAGGCTCCCTGCAGCGAGATCCACTGAGCACAAGGAATCACAACAGATCAGAGAGACCCGGGGCTCCTCCTCATTTATATTCCCCTCCAGCCACAGCCTTCAACATGGCTGAGGAAGGCAAGGCAAGACAAGGCCTACAGAGAATGCCTAAAGATTATTTCTCTCAGATTCCAATTTATTTTCCATCATTAATGTCTTTGAAAGCCCAACACGTCCTGCGGACAGAAAGAGCATGTTAAACGTGCGCGTGGTGGAGCTGCAAAACTGCGGTGAACACGTGCCTGGCACAGGTACCCATCCCACCAGGGAGACTGGCACGGCCAAGGGAAGGGCTTTGCTGCCAGCGAGCATCGCCCTTGCTCAGCAGAAGCTGTGGTAGAAGCCACTTATCCCCCCCAGAGAGGTCCCCACCATGCACCACTCGAGCCTGGGAAAGCGAGAGCGTCATTCTGGAAAGCAGGGGTACCACAAGCCCCGGTGCTGAGCATTGCACAGCAGCAGAGAGAAGGCAGGGCTGGGGGAGAGTGACTTGCATGAAGGATGAGAGGAGCTGGAGTCTTCCGTAATGGAGAGAAAATTGCTTTCGCCAACTATCTGCAGTTTTAAAGCAATTACATTTGGGGGGAAGCCGAGAGCATGTCTGAGCGCTGCGCGCGTGGCGAGCGTGTTTTGAAATACAAGAACCAAGTCAGGAAAAAATAGAAAAATAAAATGCCATTAAAGAAAAATATATTTGATGCAGTAGGCACTGAGAGGATAAAGTATTTATAACTCAGGGAGGGGACAGATACTGGAAGCAGCCAGACATCCCAGCAATGGGACAATTGAGAGGAGGTGGGGCAGCTTGCTCCCACTGGTCCCCTTCCCCCTGAGCATGGGAAATCCTCTTTGGGAAGCTCTGAAAACACAGCAGCTGAGAGCAGCCCGGTCCAGCAGAAATAAATCGAGATTGTTCTAATTAAAACACTGCTCGCCCTTCACTTCATCTGCTCATGCAGTAGGGACAGTAACAAAAGTCACTGCAGTGACATCAGGGTCAGGTCTCCATAGGCTTAAACACCCTTGGGAACGTGCTGCCCTCAGCCAAAAGACGGAGCTGCCTTAATACTTCCCCTCACAGACCTGCAGGCTGACCCAAAACCCAGTAAGCACCCAGCAGCTACCAGTTAAAGCCTTTTCAGGACCAGATTCAGACTGGGAGGCAACAGCTTGATTTGGCCACAGATAAGAAGCTCCTTTAAGCTGTAAGAAATACTCCTGATCTTCCCTGCAAGCTGTCACCTTTCACCACCATCCTTTCCCTCTAATCTGCTGGAATTAGGAAGGATCTCAGGCCACAAGCACATCTCCTCTAATGACCAAGGTGGCAGGGCCCGAGCTGCCCTGATCCCTGGAACTGCTGCACTGACTGCTGCCGGCACTGCTCAGACATCCAATTTATCAGGACGATGTCCCTTTTGCTTTCTGGCCACGCGCCTTCCCCTTGTCTTTATCTGCTCTGGGGACAAGTGTGGGAAGCGGAGAAGTGGCATCCAGGGCTGCTGGTGACAGAGTCCCTTTTCAAAGGATGTTGTTCAGCTGTTATTACCAACTCCCGCCAAGTGGAATTGAGACATGAAGTAGATTTGTGCCCAAGATAATGGCGTTTATTAGACAAGCTATTGAGGAGAAAACAAAAGCTAACAGTGAAGAGCCACTAAGAGCAATGCCTAAAGAGAATCCATCACGAATACAAAGAGAAGAAGTGCTAATAGTTGGTGCTTCCCATCAATGATTTGAAACCTTAAGCAGTCCCTTAACGACTCCAGGAGAGTGAAGGTTAGTGTCACCCAGCAAGAGGTGACAAACAGCACCAAGGTGTCCACGCCCTCAAACAAAGCAGCATCCAACCCCTTCTGCTCTGGTCAGATGTGGCTGAGCATCTCTGCCCCAGGGTGGCACCCATGACCCTTCTCCTCACCTGTATCAGCATCACATAACACCTATACAACACACCACCTATACCATATGCTCCTAATGCACACAAGGATGCTCCAGAGCAAGGATCCCAGGAGGACTGCACCCCACACCCTGACCACAGCAGGATGGCAAGGAAGGAGAATTTCATCTCTGCACCCCGCTGCAGCAACCAGGCCCCTTTTGATAAAGCCCCATGGGAAATGCCTTGAAAATCATGGATCCATCTAGATTTTCCTGTTGGAGACCACCCCCTTCTATCCTCACCAAAAGAGACATGCTCCTGCAAAACCTTGCCATAAAAAAATGCATTTTTAATGGGAATGAAAGTCTTCCATAGGATTTTCACTGGCATGCTGGTTCACTGCCAGCCAGCCCAAGCCCCTGGTGAGATTAGCTGGAGCCTGGCACAGTGCTCACACCCTGAGGCACAGCTGAGATCTTTGGGAAAACAAAGCAGAGATCATGGCTGCTAAACAACAGCTTGTCTGGGTCCTTGGCGATTTCTACTTTCCAATTTCCAGCCCCGACACACAATATAGGAAGACCCAAAATCCCCAGCCTTGAGGCCAACCCAAAGAGACCGCAAATTTCACACCCAGACCTCTTCATCCCAGTCCTCCTCTCCTTCGCTGGGATGATGCTCAAGGGCCAGGCTGGGGCAGCAGCACAGGGTGGTGTGGAGGAGGGTCAGCCAGGCAGGAGCACGAGGGCATCCACGCAGCCCAGAAGCTCCTGAGAAATTTATTGCTTGTGACATGCTGTCAAAGCGAGGCGCATCTCATTAATCAGAACTGAAGCAAATGAGAGGGCTCCTTAGCCAATTAAAAATTAAATAAATAAAGAAGGGCCTCACCACCTCCCCTTCAGCCGTGTTAGCGAGTGGGAAACCCAAGGCAAGATGTAACACAAGTCTGAGTCACAGCTTCTCCCCTTCCCAAGATGGTGAATTCCCCACTTCCAGCGAGCAGCAGCAGCCGGGAGCAGCCAGCGACCACCACAGCCTGGCTGGATCTGGCACAGCCAGATGGAAAACAACAAGCTGAGGAGCCACACCTGACACTCAGGGAGTTGGAAAAGGAAAGACTCCCTTTCACAGCCCCTGGAGCGTTTTGTTTCCCAGCTCTTGAAATGGAGCTCATTGACTCCTCTGAGTGGCATTCTCTGCTAAAAAATTCTATTTTTAACAGCTTTTCTTTTTAAAATCACGTGGTTTTCCTTTGTGGGTTAAGCTGAGCAGGCACATGACTTTTTTTGTTGGTTTTTCTTTGTTTTTTTCCTCCAAGATTTATCAGCCATTGGAGCAGAGGGCATTACAACTCTTTTCCAGCGTGGTGGCAGCAACAACCCTCTGGAGTTTTACACTGCCCTCCTCCACGCCCACCTCCTTGCAGCATCGAGGAGGGGGACAGCCCATCCCAGACCCCCAAACACCGGTGAAGGGACCATTTTGAGCAGGAATTTACGGGCAAAGTTCAGTTTCCCCATCACAAGCCAGCTTGAAATTTTACAAGAGCACAGAGGTGCCTGTTAGCAGCAAACATCCCAGCTCACCACATTCCAAATGGGTGCGGCAGGAACCTGGCAGCTGCAGACAGATCCATGGGTGTTGGATGGATTGGTGGGGGCACCTGAGCAGAAAACAGGTCTCACCTCACAGGGGAGGCACCCCGAGAAGAGCCCTCTCTCCTCCACCCATACAGGACCCAGTGAGGGAGGGAGCGACCCCAGGCCCAAAGGATGCCATGCCCAGGAGAGACTCCTGCCCAGGGCAGACAGGGACACCTCCTGTTCCCACAACACTCCCTAAGTGCACCCCTTAAAAGACAGCACGGACCTGAAACACGAGCCCAGCCCAGCAGCATTTCCCAAATCAAACAATAAACAAGGAGCCGTTGCCGGTTTCCCTTTCGCTGCAGGTCCTGATTAATCCCCACAGTAAACACAAAGGAAAAAACCCACCCTAAGGGGGATGCTGTCTGCTTAAAGGCACAAATGGGTGCTAAAAGTAGACAAAGAAGCTGAGCGAAGGCACAGCAGGTTTGGGAGCAGGAGGGGAGTGGGGAGAAGCCCATGGGCTCCGGTGCAGGAGGGAAGAGCAATGGGACTCCTGCCAGCCATGCCCAGCAGCCCCTGACCCCTGGAGCCATCCTACAGTCCTTGCAGTCTGTCACCCCGACAGGAGGGAGCATCCCCTCACCACCCCCAAAACATCCCAGCCTGAACAAGCTCTTCCCTCCTAGTGGTCCCCGAGGCCAGGCAAGTTGGCTGGGGCTCTCAGGACACAGGCACTGAGGGAAGGGTCAGGCAGCAATACAACACTTCCTCTTGTGGAAGAGGACCAGGATCACGGAACTAACCCCCTGTGCCCAGGGACTAACGCTGCACGAGGCTGGTTTAATGAGAAATAGACCTTTGAAGCTTAACAGCTCTTGCCGGCAGATTCCCTCCTCTCTTCCCGCTGATGCGGTTTCCCATACGGTGCACCCAGCTAATTAATTACAGAGCACAATCCAATCAGTCAGGCCATCCTATTGCAGTTAAAGGCATTTAAGAGATAATGCCATGAAACTCCAGATGGACTGGCCTGACCCCAGATTCTGACACCACTGGGGTGCTCAAGCAACGCTGTCGCTCCAGCTGATGTCCCACGTCCAAACACGCTGGGAAAAAAACCTTCAGCCTTGCAGTGCTCCCTGTGGGCTGGGTTTCTGAGTCCCTGCCGACTTTACCGAGAGATGTGCTGTCCTGGTTCACCGGCACTTTGCTCCGGGGCAACCTGGGCTCCCTGCTGCCCATGGAGCACGCACCAGCCGGGCTCAACACAAGCACCAGTGAGAGAGATGCCATCTGCCCTACTTCTGGCTCTGAGTTTGCTTTCAGCATGGCAGAAGGACAGATCTGAAGGCCAGATACCAGTCCATCTTCTCCCCGCTGCTGCTACACACACCCCACACAGGCAGCTTCAGCAGCAGCTGCCTTGGGGTATCGTGTACGACTGATGCCAATGTGCCAGGACAGCCCGATCCCTTCACACCTCGCCATACAATTCCACTCCACCTCCCCACCACAGCAAGTACAGAGAGAGGATGGTCCCTGCTCACCAGGAGCAGGGACTGGCCTCACTGGAGAGGGGCTTTGGTGACAAGTGGATGTGGGTGTAGGAGAGTGGCTAAAGTGATGGGATGCTGTACAACCATCCTCTTTACTGTTATTACTGCTGGCATTGATGTGCTGATCTCCAGATAGGATGTTCTCAGCTTTGCAGGGATGGCTTAAATCTTCTCCCTGGGCTAAAAGTGTGGGTGTTCTCCCTTCTCAGCACTTCAGTTATTGGTTAAAGTTATCAGACCCCTTTGACAAAGGTGGGGGCTTGCATTAGCTCAGCCCATTTGGTCCTGAATCAGCCACTGCCCCTCGCAGAGCCCCAGTAAGAGGTTCATTCAGTGGGTGCCCTTGGTACCACAAGGAGCCTTTGTTTCTTCATCACACCCATCTGAAGCCCAGCCCCATCCACGTATGGCTGGGATCCCTGCTGATTGCCAAGCTGCTCACTGTAAAGGTATTAAAGGAAAAACCCATGGTGCCAGATCCCGAGCATCCCCCCAAGGACTCTGTGTGGTTATGCTGTTCCATGCTGTGTCCCAGCCCTCCTGTTTGATGATGAAAGTGGCTGATTCTGTGATTACTGATCCTACCTTTGGTTAGTTTTGCCTACCCAGGGTGAGGATAAGCTCTTGGATTTGCAAACATTTTGAGGATTGTGGTTTTAATTTTTTTTCCCCTTATTGTGTGTGCAAGCATCAAAAGCTCTTACGCCTTGATCCAAAGCCCAAAGTCAAGGCGGAGGATATATATCAAGTCTAAATATGTTCCTGTCACAGGTGGCACCAAAAGATTGTTGCAGTTGAAATGAGTGAGGGTTCTGCTCTTTCTTGGTCCAGCCTGTCTCCCAGATGCTTGACCTCCAAGGAGAAGTGAGGAGGAGCTTCTGCTCTTCAATCTCACCTCCAAAATGCCTTTGGCAGAGACTCAGGCAGAGTTAACTATGACAAAGGACAGAAAGCCTCCTCTCAGAGCTGCCCTCCCTCAAGCCACCCCTAGCCAGATATCCAGCACTCCTGCACCAGGACCAGCACCACACAGGTCACAGCACCAGGAGTATGCACAAGGTTTTCACCCAAGCAACAGCCCACAAGTTTCACTAATGCAGATTTGCAAAGGAGGGATGTGACTCTGGCAGGACTGGAGCATGGCTACAAGCGAATGGCAGCGTTCACCAAGCACAAGTGGGAAGGGAATGATGCCAAAATGACATTTAATAATTGGGTCTTCCTGAAAACACCATCTCAGCACAACTACAAAACTCACCGTGCTTACTGAATGTCCTCTCAGAGTGTCAGAAAAAAACACCAACAGATAGCAAGGGGGGGCTAGAACAGGATTGCTATAGATGAGACAGGACCAACCCCAGACCTCTAACGCCAACTGCTGTTTCGTGCTGGTAGGAACTGCATGAGGGCTGGCTTGTTACACCCAGCACTGAAATGAAGTACAGCTAAGTAATTACCTTGGACCCTAAAACAAGGAACATAATTTCAATAGCACAACACCGTGACTTCACAAGAAAATCAGGATACCACACCCCCTCCAAGGAGCCAGAAGAGATAGGAGCACTGTTTCTTTACAACATCTGTCCCATGGTCCCCTGGGAATGAGCACAGAGAAGAGCTCAGTATATCTGGATGAACAATAAAATAAAATAGGACATCCTTCTTCCTCGTGCTGGAGTGTCCCAGACCAGGATGATTACAGGGTCTGGACACACAGAGGTCCCATTTTGTGGTAGAAATATGGCTATTGTGGGATGCCACAGCTGGAGGAGGTTCTGCTTTCTGATCCAAATCCGGCTCCAGGGGCCAACAACCTCCTCAAATGCTTGAGCTCTCCTGTAAACAATTTCAGGGATTTTGGCAGGAGGAGGGCAAAAAAGCTGTTCCATAAGCCCTGAGGCCATCCCACCTCACAAGCCTAGAAGACAGCTCCAGAGTGCCCTGGTTCTGGAGTAATTCACTCACTCTCAGCTCTTGGATGCCCCATAAAACAGGGCACATCTCCCAGTGGCCCTACAAGGACTCTTGTGGGAATCGACTGAAAAGCTGAGTAACCAAGTGAGGCTGAAAACACATCAGCGCCTCGGAGGACAGCGTGGACTTGAGGTTGTGCTACCAGCCCAGAGCACCCGCTCTGCTCCAAGCCCACAGAACAATGCACCAGAGAAAGTTCTTAGCCTTCGGCATCCATCTTCCCACAGCTGCAGCAGCGGGATCACTGCTGGAGCCTGCACTGTCCCATTTTCTGTACCCTGATATGAACCCTTCCAATTAAACCACTGAACTGTTCCCAGCTCAGCCTCCCATGCATGAAAACGTCCTGTTATTTTGCACCTGCCAAGAGCTGTGTCCCAGCAGATCTATCTTGAACTGACACTTGAGGATAATTAAACCTCTCTCTCCTCCGTTAGCAGCGCAGCAGATAAAAGGAGAGCCCTGGGGCCCTCGGGTTGCTGTTGTGGTGGGTTGCTCCTGTACAAGTCGAGGAACATGAGATGAGACTCAGTTTCTCAACAGAGACACGGGCAAGGGAGCAGAGGGCCAGCTTGGCAATTTGCCCTAATTTAGCAGGGGAGGAAGATGTAAGAAGCACTCAGGCAGCTTCCCTAGCTGGGCAGATCCTCTGATGAACAGAGAGCTGCAAACAAAGTGTCTGGGATCAAATCGAACCCCTGTTGTTGCTAAACCTGGGGTATCATCCATCATGGAGCCAGCAGTCCCTAGGGACCCAGCTGTGATGTTCTAGGCACCTTGTCGTCTCCTCTAGCTCTAGTCCGAGCAAGGACTGGCTCCCATTGCCCCCACCGGCAGCACTGGGGGCCAGGTGCCCCACAGCATCAGCCCAAAGTTGGCCAGTTTCGGGGAGCAGGTGGCAAGATGGGAACCTGTCACCCCACGCCACGCTTTGCCTCTCTCCGGCGCCAGCTGCCTGAGGTTGCTGGATGCATCCAACCTCAAAGCCGAGCTTCGATCGGAGCGGTTTTGGGGTTGGCACTGAGCATCTGCCATCGCTCTGAGCTGGGCCTCCAGCCCCTAGAGGCATTGGGGGGGCCCAGAGCACGGCGACCCCGTCTCTGCCTGCCCCAGGGAGCTCTTCGCGCCGGGGGAGCCCTTCACTCCGCTGGGGGACCCTTCCCTCATCTCAGCCCCGCTGCGAGGGGATCAAGTCCCACTTGCCGAGTGATGCGCTGCAGAGCCGCAGGTCCCCAGGGACCATGGGTGTCCCCCCTGCCTCCGGGAAGATGGATAATCTCCCCCCACAAAACCCCATCCCGGTGCCCCCGATCCCCGCGGCCGCCGTTACCTGCGCGGGCTGGGGCGGCGGCCGGGCGGGACACGCCGCGCTGCAGCTGGGCTCGACTCCCCGGGGCTCGGCGCATCCTCCGCCGCTCGGGAGGGCTCGGCCGGGCTCCCTCGCCCCGCTCCCCCTCGCTCTCCGCCTTCCTCCGTGTTCCTCTCCCGCTCACCCGCATACCCCGGGGCTGGCGGCTANCTTTAAAGGGAGAGCGCCCGCACAGAGGGAGCGCTGTTTGACATCCCCTCCAAGATGCACCGCACCCCCCGTAGCTCTCCATCACCCCCTGGGCTGCTGGGTGTGCCATGAGGATGAGTCCCAACAGCTGGACCCAGTGATGGCCCCCCTGTAGAGCCCCTTTTAGTGAGTGCGTTTGTCCATTCATCCAGAAAATCCTTATCCCACTGGCTGAGTTTGCCTTACCCCTTCCCAGGGCTGCAGGGAGTGGAGCCGCCAAGGGCTCGGCACACCAGACCCTGTCCAGGAGAAAGCTGGGAACCTCTTTCCCAAAGCTGACACCCTGCCACACTTTTGCTTCAGACATCGTCAGATGTTTTCATTTTCTCCTGCCAATATTATCCTCATCCTTATTCAAGCGGGAGCCGAGGCTTGCAGGTCTGTGGGTTTTAATCAAAACTGGAATTCTCTTCACACAGTCACTTTATCTCTGTTTGTCTTGCCGGAATGAAGCAACATGTTTGATGAGGTGTTTTAGAGCATCCCGGGGTATGAGTGCATCCCTGCCCCGACAATCTAAAGCTGCCACAGCAAGGGCAGGAGCCGGGGGCAGGAGCAGGCAGAGGTGCTGGCAGCTGGCTCAGGTGTCTGGAGCTGGGATCAGGGCGGTGGGTTTGGGCTCTGCAGCATCCCGCAGCCCTGATGCTCACTGCTTTCCCGCTCGGTGTTTTTCATCAGTGAACACCATCTGTACCAGAGCCGGGAATTGTTATGACCTTTAAGGCTCCATCCAGTGGCCGCTTCCATCAGATGCTTTTGTGTCTTACTACAATCTCAGGCACGCTGCCAGACTCTAAATGCACAATGAAGGCAGGGAACATCTTTCCTCCAATTTCAGAAAGGAGAAACATCACCAAAAAAACCTGCCCCGATGCCAGGATTTGGTCTAGAATTATTCCTGTTCCATTAATACTAGAGATGAGATAGGAAAGCACACCTGGCAGGACGACTGTGAAGTAATTAATGCATAATGTTAGTAATGAACTTCTTATTTCAGCTCTGCTTATTACCACAAGCTTTGCTCGAGTCCACCATGATGCGCTGCATAAAGAAGGTATCTCCTGAATCTGATTTCCTGTTTGGAGATGATCTCTAGCTGAGAAATTACCTGCTCTCAAAACTGATTAGAGTCCTCATCAGCAGATTCTTCACCCATCCTTTAGGCAGGCCCTAGAATATACAGGGAATTGAGAATAATTTCATGCAGGAGGTAAAATCTGGAGTTGGTGGCCCAGCTGTGTGCCATTCCCAGTGAAAATGCTGACCAAGCAGTGATGGCAGCAGGTTCCCAGCCCTAATCCAGGTGCTCTGAGCTGCCCTGCTCCGATCAGTGAAGGTTTTGCTCCTGTGGCACCTTCCAAGCTGGTAGACATCGCTGGCTGCCTCTGGTTCATTACCCCTTCCACACCGAGCACTTTGGGGGACTGTCCCAGGCGCCAGGTGCCTGCCAGCCCCTGAACAGAGGGAGACGGGTGTCAGCAGGCCCTGCCTGCAGGAACGGTGCTCCCTGCCTTGGGAAACTGGGACCTCCGAAGCTGCCGGCTGTGCACCATGCACTCAGCCATCCTGGAAGGAGCCTGGCATGGCAGGACCCTGCTGGCTCCCACCCCAGACCCCTGCAGTTGCAGGCAGCTGGCTTTCTGCTCCCTTCACGTGCTGGTCCAGCTCCATCTGGAAAAGCAATGAGGTATTTTTCCTCCTCTGCTTCCCATGGCTAAAAACTGTCTCCTAATTTCCAGCCTACATTAGCCAGTTTAAGCCTATTTGTTCTTGTGCCAGCACAGTCTTTTAGCTTAAATGGTTCCTTTCTGTACCTGGTGTTTACTTGCTTGATATATTTATGAAGAGTAATCATATTCCTGTTTTGCCTTTCTTTGCTGGGCTAAACAAGCCAAGTGCTTTCAGCTTCATCTTACAAGACAGGCTCTCCATTCCACCCCATGCTAATAGCCCTTCTCTGCACCACTCCCAGCATGAATTCACCTCACTGGAAGATGGGCCACCATGGCTGTGTGCACCTGCCAGTGCTTGGCACAGGCACCAGTGCCCACCCCGCCTACACTGGTGCCACCCAGAAGCAGGCAACCGCAGCTCCAGGCATGGTGGTGCTGCACATCTGCTGGCCTTCCCCCCACCAGACTGTCACCTGGATGAGGTGACACTGGCAGGAGACATTGCCTTCTGCCTGAGGCTGGCAGCAGAGAGGCCAGGTGCTCCTGCACACTAAGGAGAGCTGGTTTCTCCCCTCTCTGCCACACTGCATTGGTGCACGTGTGGAGCTCTCCCGCAGGGGGTTATAAACTTCCATAGCCTTAAACGAAACTCACAGAGGACGCACAGACTCATCCCACTAAACACAAGAGGGAGATGGTATCACCATGCTCTGATGGTCACTAATAACTTTACCTCTCCTGTGCTATTCTCAGCAGAGATAAACTTCCAGTGTCTGATGAGCCAGAACAGAAATATCCAATGGCTTTCTGTTCTTTTCTATTTTTGCTGAAAGCTGGTTAACCCTGAAATCCAATTACTGCTCATTATTCAGTGGAACTTGCTTCTTATCAAATGGACACACTGCAGGGCTGCTATGCTGACTCCCAGCGCTAATGGAGCCACAAATTACTCCTGCCACGGTCATAGACCCATAGGTGTGACCCCAGGGGTACAGCTCCAGCACCCCAAACACATGCAGAGCTCCGGGATGCTGACTCCTGCATCCCTTCCTGGGGCAGGCAGCCCACTGCTGCCGAGCACACCAGTCATGAGATAATGCAACCACACACTCCCCAGAGCTACACTTGCCTCCCAAGTGGTGCCAAGGGCCAGTCCCGCTCCCCAGCACGTGCCGAGCTTGGCGGCGGCTGCTCGGAGGAGCCGCACGGGCTGAGCCGGCAGCGAGCAGCCTTTAAGCTCCAGGGGTTACGCGCACAGTGTGAAATGCCAGAGGCTGATCCAGGCGCGCCTCGGATTAGCCTGGGAGGCTCGGGGTGCGGGAGAGTCTGGCTCCCTGCATTAGCACGGGAAGCGGGCACGCAGCCAAGCCCAAACGCCGCCTAATTCGCATTCGGTGCTGAATTCAGCAGGTGGGGAAAGGGAAAAAAAAAGCTTTGCAGTTTTCTTTGCTGATTAAAGTCATGGCACAGCAAGTTTCACCTACGTTCGTTAGCAAGAGGGGAGGGAAGGGGATGTTCCCGGCAGCAGCTGCTGCGATGCTCCCCATGCTTCCCCAGCACAGAAGAGGCAGCAGGCATAGATCTAACCTCCTGCCTGTGAGCCCCTGCTCTCTGGGCTGGATGCAGCCCCAGGGCCCTGCACCTTCCATCCTTCTAAAAGAGAGTTTAAGCTAATCCCCTGCGGAGATAGGCAATAGAATGGCCGGGGATACTCCCACTGAGGCGTCCTGATGCCGTCGGACGTGCCTGCCACACTTTCTGGCACTCACTGCTGCAGCATCCCTGGGTTGCTGGTGAGCCCTGCCAAGCCCTGCCTGCTGCTCCCTCCCTCCCCACTTCTCCCTGCCTGCAATATCCACCCTCAAGTTTCTCTTCGACTGGACCTGTGAGCAATCCGGTGGGGATCCAGACCAGCCACAGGCGCAGGGCAGCATCACAGCCTCATTATGGAGTGACACAAAGCCCAGGACCGGTGTTCACTTGCTCATTCTCACTGCAGAGCTGCTGCTGTCGGCTCTTCCCTGCTTCCCCTGGCTGCAGCAGCCTTTTATTCATTGCACTGGCCTCCCGTGCCCTTCAGAGAGGTTCTCATGTGAAGTGCCATCCACTCACACCCGAGGCTTTGTGGCTGCTGCCAGGAGGATGGGAGCAGTGTGATGGATGCTCGGGCAGGATCATCCCCAGCCAAATTTCAGCTCCTCTACCCAGTCCTCTGCTTACACTTCCTGCTGCCTTGTCAACTCCAGTTGTCCTTATTACAGCTGGTTAATTCCCTGCGCCACCCTCCCAGTTGGTTAAAGGAATTAGCACCCTGGGAATGACACCAGGGATACCCAGTGGTGGTCTCCCCTCCATTGCAGGGAATTTGTCCACACCTGCTGGGCATCCACAAGAACAGAAGCCTTCAAGGTGGCACTCTGAGCTCCTGTGGGACACAGCAGCTCCTCTTGGCCCAGGTCTGGTCCCCACTCTCCAGCCCTGGCTTAGCTTGTCTGCTCCAGCTGAAGGCAGAGCATCCCAGGGATCTGCCAGAGGGGGAAGCAGAGAAAGAAACCAATGCAACCCAGTAAGTGAAAGATTAAACATAATGCCAAGCAAATTAATATACAAGAAGGGAAGGCAGGTTTTAAATTAACTCATTACCCAGCCTGGCTTTCCAACCCATTTATTTATCCCATAGGTCCTGCAGCTTCATATGGAAAATGGCTTCTTGCTTGACTGCTATCACAGCCCAAACGCAGCGCGATGTGGCTGCGCGGAGGCCGCCCGAGGCCGGCAGGCGACACCTGAGCGTGCCCACAGAGATGTGCGGGGATGGGTAATTGCACATGCAAAACGCTCGGCTGTGACAGCAAACAGGACGATTGAGCAGAGAAATGGGAATCCATTTCCATGCACAATTACCTGGGGAGGGCTAAACCACAGCTCCGGGAGGCAACAGAGATAGGTCCCCCCCTTCTCCCCCTCCCAGAGTGCTGAATGTGCCGTGTGAGAGCCGCCTCCTCTCTGTGCCTGCCTGTTTCCCCGGGGAGCAGGGCATTTCCATCCTCCCAGGAACCGGGGGACACTGTGCCGAGCTGGATGAGCCCGGTGCTTATTACTGGGTTAGGCTGATTACGGAGCAGACGCTTATTGAACAAGCTGTTCTTTGGGGTGGATTTTCTGGGAAAAGGGGCAGGGAAGGAAGTGAATAGTCTAAGCCCCTTTGTTTGGGAAGTGGCTGCTATCAGGCAAGGCTTTTCTACAGCGTCTCTCTTAATTCAGGAATTGCTGTTCCTAGGTCTTACTGATGAGCTGGAGCTGGTTCGTAATAGAGGACAATAAATAAAAGGGCAAGGAGAAAAAAGAAAAAGCCCAGACCTCATTCTCTTCCCAGTGCCTCCTCTTGAGCTGGCAAACAAAAGCCAAGCTGCATGGCAGGATGCTCGTAGCTCTGGAGAGGTGGCTGGTGCTGGAGGCAGGTGCAGGTTTCCTGGGGTCTCTGGGTGCCAGGGGCAAGGTCTGGTGCTGGCTCTGCCGAGGGGAGCAGTACAGGCCAGGCCAGCAGCCAGCTGGCAGCCTGGCTTTGTCCCCACTCCTGCCTGCTGGCTTTACTGCACTACAATTCCCAGCAGCCTGCAGGAATTGTACGCCTTTGCCTTGGAAAGCAGCATCTGAGCAGGTCACGGTAACGCACCTGGGGGGCAGCAGGCTCAGCACTGACTGATGGAGGTGGATGCAGGCAGTGACACAGCACCAGAAGTTTTTAAAGGCAAGAACAGGGCTTGGGGACACGGTTCCTTCCCAGCAGCACTGCAGTGGGCAGGGCAAGACTGAGGGCAGGGTGACAGGATCACCCCTTGCACACTCCCACCTCCTCCCAGAATGAAGGTGATGCTTTGTTTCACCCTCCAGCAAGCAGGACCTGCTGCTTTACTGCCTGGACAGGGAGAAGAGATGGTCCCGAATGGCCAAGGAAAGGCTTCTCCTGGTCCAATCTGGGGGGCACAAACATGGGGACAATCTCTGTGTGCAGGCGGAAGCAAACCTATCTCTCCAAGGACTCTGAGGGCTCTTGAGTCCTGGATTCACGTGGGAAATCCTGGAAGGAGGCAGCCCCCAAGCCCCCTCCACACGTGCCTCTAATTATCACACCTTCAGCTCCAGGAGCACCAGCCCTACTTTCCCCCATTCATAATTCAGCCTGACACAGCCCAGCAAAAATCAATTCACTCTTATAAGAAAGTGCCAAGGCAAATTATTTCCCAAAGCCTTCGACAGGGCTTTCTTCTCTCCCAACAACTGTATCTTTGGTGTTGAGTCCTAAATTACAGATTAACCCTTTAAGCTCTTCCAGTTTGCCAGGAGTCACCTGTCTAGGTGACTAATGAAGCCCTCGGCAAGAGCACCTTGTCACCTTGTTTGCCATCCATTAGAGGATGGGCCCATCTAGCTGATAGTCCATCCATTTGTCCTTCCCTAATTCATCCCTCTAGACATGCTGCCAGCTGTACGACCCTCACCATATGACCTTGGCAGGGAAGCAAGTGAAGCAAGGACTGCCTCAGTTCCCAGTCAGGCTGTTCAGGCACTCGGGAAAGCCCTCTCTGGAAATCTCTGTCTGGCCTTCCCCAAGGCAGTGTGTGGCCATCAGAGTTCTTTTTTTCCCTTTTCACAGTGTCCCGGTAAAGTCACCATAAAGGAAAACCCAGCTTGGCATCCCTGCTGCCTTGAAAGCCACATCCCAGTGGCAGGGTCCAGTCCTGATGTGCCCTGCAGCACCCCAGGTGACATCCCTGGGAGTACCCACCAGCTCCTGAGTAGACGTGGCAGGAAAAAATACCAGAATGCTAAAAGCCTTCAAATCTGCTCAATGAAAAGGCTTTCCTCAGCCTCGGACCACAAAGGTTAGAAATGAGAGGGAGCCCATGAAAGAGCAAACCTAATAAAGAGAGTTTTAATCAGAGCCAAAAAAGAGAAGGGGGGTGAGAGAACGGATCAGAGTTGTAAACTGGCTGAAAATCAGTCCTTTCGTTATCACAAACACATCATCGGAACTTAATAGTATTTGACATTTCATTAATTTAAACCAGGAATCTCGGGAATAGAGAGAGAAAAAGAAAGAACATTATTAATTTTAAAGACCTCCTCCTGTAAGGGCTCACATTGAAAAAGAAAAGAAAAATGTCAGAGGAAAATTGTTTCTTTATATTTTTTCCTCATTTTCCTCCCCTGTCTTTTTTCCTATAGCTTGGAAGAGGTTGATAGGCATGGAAACCTCTGGTCGAGGCTTCCCACGCCTTCCCCAGCCCCAAATGGCGTATGTTCAAAGGTCAGACCAGCTCTGGGCTACCATGGGGTGGATGTGGGGGTGGGATACAGGATGCACATGGCATAGCCAGGTGTCCCTACAGTCACCTGGCTATAAACCAGCAAGAGCCATGTGCTGTGTGTAATTCACGGACAGGCTCACACAGCCTCGGGATGCTGCCCAACAGTGTCTGTCTGTCCTCCATCCACCACTGGTAAAGGAGCTGAGGACCAAAATAGCCATCCCCAAATCCAACAGAATCCTCAGAGGCTGTGGAGAGGGGGATATCTTCTCCCTGCTTCCCTGCCAACGAGGAGCGGAAGGCAAAGCTGCCAAAAATAAAACGCTTCAGGACACCGTCTCTATTGTAAGGGCAGATGGAAGGCGCCGGGGCTGCGCTTGAAAAGGCAGATCTAAAAGGATGGAATTAAAGAGACTTTGGAGAAAGAAAGGCTTTCTGCTAAAGCCGATGTGCTGCTCTACAGATAAGGCTCCACAGGTGGAGTGGCAGGCACTCTTTGGATCTAATTGGGAAAGGGAAAAACCCACCTCAACCGTCCCCAGATGCCTTTGGCAGCAGGAAGGTGGCTTCCCTCGCTCCTCCAGCTCCCACTGCCAACTTTTTAAAAAGCACTTCTGCATCTTGCCTTGGTATTTCAAGAGAATTCAATAATCTTAGGCAATTATTTCAAAGGATTTTTGAAATTGTCCTATTTTTCCCCTTTCAGTGTGGCTGCACATCACAATGCCCGAGAAGGCCCGGCTGCCTGCGGGGTGGCCAATTTAGCTCCATGGATTTTGACTGCTTTCTCAAGTCCCACTATTGATTTTCTGCTGGGTCCAGCTGAGAATTCAGCTTATTATAAAAATCACAACTGGGGCAGAGCTATGTTGCCGGTGCTGCCTCCAGATGAGGCTTCCACCTTCCCCGAGAGTGGGTCCTGCTGCCCTGCAGGTCCTGTGCTTGTAGGGCTGATGGGGTGATGCGGCCTGTCGATAAAGGAGAGACATTTCCCTGGCTTCCCCAGCGATGCCCAGGGTTTGCTCTGTGCTGGCAAATACCTGTTTCCTGTCTCATGCCCTGTTTAACAGCATTCACTCTCACCTGTTTCCTGCACAGATAGTTTTAAGTCTTCCATTTCTCTCTTCAGCCAAGGACTTCATTTGCTGCCAATGAAGCTGGTGGTTTCAAGAGCTGGGCCAGGTGACTTGCCTTAAGGCAGATGTTCAGTGCTACTCAGCCAGCTGAAAATGGGGAAATAATAGGAAAAACAATGACTTCCATGCTGAGCCACTTGTACTGGCTCCCAACCTCACCCTCTCATGCCCAGAGGACACCCCTGTGCCACCATCTCCCACCAGCTGAGTTCTACTCCTCATTGCTATTCAACATGCCCTGGAAGGGGTAAGGAGGCATCAGAGATGCTGAAGCCACCCCACAAGGGCTTTGGCTTTTGTTCCCTGTTATTGCTGCCTTCTGACAGAGCAGGAACGCAGAGGGGATATTTACGAGCCCTACCAGCAGTGGGGTTGGCTCTGGGCTGTGTTTAAAGCATCTCCATGTTTTCCCAGCTTTAACCACTTCCCAGATATTTACAGCATTTGACAGCTGGAGACAGAGTCAGGCTAAAGTGCTCGTCTGCTTCCATGAATGACCTGCACCTCAGGGGGAAATTGTTAGGGGATACTGGAGGAGAGGAGAGGGGAGCTCCAGGATGGAAATATGGACATTTCTCTACCACAGTAGGTCCCCCTCCCCAGATTCCCCACGTGAGCATGGCCAGGAGGAGCTGGGGACGGATATACCACACCAGTGTGAGGGACCCCCTGGTCCCTCACTTGATGCACAGGGGCTGGGCTGGTTGAGGTTTAGCAGGTCCCCTCTTGCCTTCCCTCTGCTTCCCATCCCAGCTACAGATCTGCCTCGTTTTCCTCTCTCTCCCACACCCCCTTTATCTCCTGTTTATTTTTCTTCACTGCTTTTGCATCCTATTCATCTGTCTCTCTTTCCATCTCATCTCCCCCATCCTGAAAGGTTTGTCAGGAGAAGAAAGAGCAAGCCAGCTTCTCCCAGCTCTATTTGCCAAATAAGGCCTGGAGTCAGGTTTTATTTAACAAAAGGAAAATGAACTGAATGGAAGTAGGCCAGAAGAAGCGCCTGTGGATAAAAAGGATGACGGCAAAGAGAAGGATGAACACGGCAGAGGCAGAGCATCCCCTTGGGGTGCTGGACACAAGCTCTTTGCCAGAACCCAGGTCCAGTGCTGGGGAAGCCGTCGGCCACAGCCTCGGCTGTTGTGCTCGTTAGTGGTGCTAAAACAGCGTGACAAATACGGGAGTGTCACGGGAGGTTGGGGAGCCAGTCAGGTGGCTAATGAGCTGGGTTAAGGCGTCGTTTGTTTGAAGCCAAAGCAATGTTTTCTTTCCCCCCATTGGCTATAATGCAATTAGAGAGGCAGCAGCTATTGGGAGCGGCAGCAGCAGAGGTGGGGGAGTGAGGAGGGGGAGAAAAGCTGTGGAAACCCTCCTGCTCCATGCCATGGTGTGGGAAGCACAGCCTTAAGGAAGAGAAACTGCAAGTCGAGCGAGGGGATGCTCTGTCTCATCAGGCCCCCAAGGACGTGGAGCATCACATCCCCCAAGCAACCCAAGGACAAATTCAGCTCAGCCACAACCTGCAGCACATCTGAGCAGACACTCTGTCCACTCAGCTCTCCTGGTGCTTCCCTTCCCAGCCAGGGGTGTTTCTTGGTGCTGGGAACCCATCTGCCCTCAGTCAGCATGGGGCATGGAGGAGTTTTGCCTTGCCTGATGACAAACCATTCTCTGTGCCTGTGGGCTGCAAGGCATCCCTCACCTTCCTCCAGCCTTCCTCAGTGATGCTGGAAGAGGGCAGGGCTGGGGGCCCTTACAGTGCCCCTATAGCTGTCACTGGGCTCCTTCAAGGGATGCAGGGGGGATGTAAGGCCAGCTCCTCTGTCTGCACCCCTTCCTGTAAGCCCAGGCTTTCAGGGTTCTTTCTGCACACAGTTCACTCAAGCAGGCTCAAGGCAGCTGAATCAAAAGCAACTCAAAATACATTTTTGCAGCCTTTCTGGAAAAATAGCCTTTAAAGAGGGGCCTGGCCCCGTGCCCAGGGAAGTTAACTTCAATTGACTCGGCTGCATTTCGCTCCAGGCCCTCTCTGATTTTTCTGGAGCGCCTTGTAACATCGAAGTGCTACTGCGAGGAAATTAAATCCACTGCACTTAGCACCAGTGTAAGCTCTTTCCTCCATGCTACACTCTTACACGGGCACCAGAGCATCTTTACCATCACCTACCTCAGCCTGCATCACTGCAAACACACATCCCACAGCACCTGCAGGATCAGGTGCACAGCTCTCCTCCCAGGAATTTGCTGGTTATTCACAGCCATGGCTCCTGGCTGCACATCACCCGCCAGCCTTGCTCCCGAGATGGAAGGAAAAGAGACCCACAGCAGAAACACTGCTGCATAGAGCTTGTTGTTGGGGTTTAGGATTTTTCCTTTTGATTCTTTCTCTCATGGAATTTTGTCCCATCTGTCGCTAAGAAACCATAACGACCGATACTTAGGAGAGACAAAAGAAGTTGCCACGGGAAGGGTGCGGCTGGCTACTCTCTTATCTGAGGGGTTTTTCTTAGAGGGGCAGAGATACAGTGAGATTTGGGCTGGGGAAAAGGGGGCTGGACGCAGCTCCTTGCTCTCTCGGCATCGGAGGGGAAGCAGGCTGCGGTCGCTGTGGGGAGAATTTGCCACCACCGCAAGGCTCCATCTCCTGCTGCCTTCTCCTACCCTGAGGGAAGCTCTGCCTGTGGGAGCGGCCGTTGCACTGGAGCCTTATAAACACCCGACCTCACTGGTGTCCCTGTCCCACAAGGGCTGGTGTTGAGAGGAGCTGGGAGGCGTTCAGAGCACCTGTGTCTCTCCCTTACTGACACATCAGCCATAAAGGATTGTCCAGCAGGATTTGCAGACCCCAAACTGCCCATGACATGCTGTTGACAGCCTATTCTTGCCCCTGCTGCAAGGCTGTGCTTGGCTGGCTGCCCTGGGGCAGGGTCCNCCTGCAGGCGCGGGAATCACCCCCCCCGGCGGCCGGGAGCCAGCGGCGCCCCCTGCCGGCCGGAGCGGAGCCGCAGGAAGGGGACGCGGCCCCGGGAGCGGCCGGGATTTGTTGGGTTCGCTGCTCCCGTTCCTTGGCGTTACCGCCGCTCTTGTTTGTTTGCCTTGTTACACGCACACACACCAGCAAAGAACTGCTACTCCTTCTCCCATATCTGCGCCTGAAAGCCCTTAATTTCCAAGTTATAATAATTGGGAGGGAAGCGGGTCATATTCTCCATTCCAGGGGAGGTTCCTGCCTTCCTTGGCAGACACCTGTTTTTCAAACCAAGACACTTGTACATTATATATTTTATATTTACTCCCTCTGTGTATCGTACCTTCTCCCATCAATACACTGCAATGGGAGCCTTTATGCTTCCTTTAACTTAAACCCTAATTTACCCAAATAAACAGGACCTGGATGCAGAGGCTGCTGAACCCCCGTGGCTTGGTCCCATTCCCACTCTTATTTGCTGTTCCTGGCCATTGCCAACTAATTGGCCCCTTTTGGCTTGATTTTCTGGCGGAAAATAGAAGCCTAGACACCTCATAAGAAGACTGAGGTGTGATGCAGCTCTCAGATAGTTCGAGCAGTGGGGCTGGAGGTCATCCCTGGTTGCAGGGATCTGGGATGCTCTTGGGGAGTGGATACTGACCCACTGGAGTCAGCACTGGAGGTGCAGCCCCCAAACCCTCACATCAAGGAAGGGGCTGCATGACCAACGGCCTCTGCTCCCAGGGGAACCTGGTATTTCCTTTCCCACAGCTGGAGAAGCTGCCTGGCAAACCCTGTGCCTTGCCTGAAATGTAGCACTTCTTAAAACAAAGGCATTTGGCCTTAAATCCCCTTTTACTCCTCCTCGTGACCAGCTTTGCTCTGGGAGCCGGGTGTGCTCAGCAGCAAACCCACGTACAAGGAAAGCACATCAGCTCCTGGTGGGAAAGTGAATTATTGAAGCCAAGGGAAGCTGTGACGAAGCAATCAGGGTGGACTGCCGTATGCTCCCGGTGAATTATTCAAAGCCTGGTTTTAAAGCAATTCCTGAAATAAAGATGACAGAGAAACGGGGGCGAAGAAAAAAACCACTGTAAAGGGCCACTGTGATGCCTCCCTGGGTGTGGGGACCAGGCCGTCCCCTCCACAGGCTGCTGCTGCCTGGCAGAGACAGGCATACACACAAAAACACACCCTGGGTGCATCTTCTAATGCTGTTTTATCCTAAAGTCAGACAATTTAGTCTGGATGGGCTGGTTTAACCCCACTGGCAGGAGAGCCAGGCAAAGAAAAGTCCCTGCTTCAGAGGACATCCTGTGAATTTATTTGATTTCAACAGACCTGAAAGCAGCAGAGCTGGAAGAGACGTGCGGTGCAGGGGATGGGGAAAACCAGGCTGAACTGCCTCGAAGGCTCCTAAAGAAAGCCAAACCACAAAGGAAAACAAGAAGGAAAGAGAAAATACTTTATTACATCTGTTTGAAGGGAAGAAGATACAGGAATGAGCAAACACCAAACTGTTTTGCTTCTGCTCACAAATGAACACACTGCTGAGCCTAATGGGATTTTAGATTAAAAGTTTTAACAAAAAGTAACAACCACCTCCACAAATAGAATTTTATAAGGTCAAATAATAGATGCAGGAGAGTAAAAACCACTGCCAGTGTTTTACCTCCTCCTGCAGGAATCCTTCTCCCAGCCTGAGCCCCTGTCTTCAGGTGTCCTCCTCTAATTCCTGCCTTTATCCTGGATGGTCATGTTTCCAGCTGAGGACAGCTGGGGAATAATCCTCGGGCATCCTCTTTTGGCTGCCTTTTCTAGGCAGGGCTTTACAATAGTTTGGCTCCCATGAGCAAAGGCCACCTTCGGGGAGCAGCAGGGCTGGGGACATGGAGCAGAGACGGCCTGAGTGGGAATAGGATGCCCCCCAAGGAAAGGCACTTTCCCATGGGGTTTCCCATCACTCTGGGAGGTTCTCCAGCAATGCAGGGCTGCAGCCTGCCTTGGCCTGGGTCAGGGGATCGCTCCCCAACACCCAGGAGGGTTCTGATATGCACTGACACCCCCTTTGCTAACAGGGAAACCTCCATTCCACACACAGGCTGGCCCTTTACCCACCTCTTTCTGCTGGGCATCAGATGCACGTGCCCCATGACTCATTTTTGGAGGTATCAGGTACTTTCAGCAACAACTGACTTCAAGGACATTGGGGGTTTACAGCACCCTTGAAAAATTAGGCAACTTCTGCACGCCTAAATAGATGCTTAATGACAGACACTTGTGGGTGAGCTGTTGGCAGCAGCCCAGGGCCAGCGTGAATCAGACACCGCCAGGATGGGTGATGGGCTTATCCCTTTAAGCTCTTCCCTGCTGCGCCCTGCCCTCGCCCAGCGGTGCATGCCACGGGACAGCGGGCACCCAGCCCCTCCTCACCCCACCCAGCCCGGCAGGGAGCATGGGCTCTCCCAGACCGCATCCTGCACTCGCAAGAGGGAAGGGCGAGCGTGTGAGCACGCAGCACCCTCCCGCAGAGGGATGCTCAGGTGGCTGCCGGAGAGGATCCGCTCCCAGCACGGGGTGCGTGGGTTGGCCGCCCCGCCCGGGTCGTGCCGGGGAGCGGATCCTCTCCGGCAGCCGACCCGGACCACCGGGGGATCGAGAAGCGTCGGTGGCCTCTCCAGCGCTCTCAGTCCCCCTTCTCCCGCGCTGATTGCAATCAACACCTCATTCATACGCCTCTGTTTACCAATTTTCCAGGAGGTATCATGCTAATGAAGGGAGCCAGGCAATCAAGCAACCTCCCAGAAGTGGGGAAAAGAAGAGGGAAGGAAGAGAGGGCTGCTGCCAGGAAAAAGAGGGGAATGGGGCAGGCAAGGTTGGGAGAAGGCAGGGGAGAACCAAATGGGAGGCTCCTGGGGTTCACTCTGCCCCACTATCAGCCCTGCATCCCTTCCTGGTGCAGCTGTGAGGAGAGAGATGCTGTTACCTGCTGGGCAACATCTGCAGCATCCTTGGCAGAGGTGCTGAGGTAGCTGAGTACCACACTGAGGAAGATGAGAACGCTGGCCACAGCAGTGCAGGGAAGGTTTATGGCTTCAGGTTAAAGTTCAGGTCAACCTCTGGAGAGCACAGTGCTGAGCCCGGGCTCACAGGCTGTGATCTGCGATAGGATTTGCCCCAGGAATTATAAAAGTGCTGTACAAGCAAGGGCTCCATGCAGGTAACAGAGTTCAAATTGAGTACCAAGTCCTTCAGGACACCCTCTTGGCTGTCTGCAGGTGGCATCACCAATGCCTGTGGTGGGTTTACCACTTCTACTTACCTGGCACACTGCTGAGATAAGTAGGACAGTTTGCTCCCTTCTCACTAAGATGCAGAATAAGGGGTATGATCCTCTGCCCAAAATCCTACTCTGGCAGTGAGCCTGAAGCCCCCTTGGGCAAGGGGGTTCCCAGGCTGCATCCCCATCCAGCACAGAGGCTGGAGACCAGCAGATCCATGCAGGCAGAGCTGGCAGCAGCAGGGTGGTTTGGTGCTGGATGGAGAGGCCAGAGGAGTGCCAGGCAGGGCTGTGTCCCCTCCATGTCCCCGTGCCTTCAGCCGTCTGATTCATGCAGACCAGGAGTGACAGCCTTGCCAGACACGCCAGCACCAAGCTGGCAGCACCCGGAGCCCTTTCCCAGCTCCCAGTGAGCTCACCCATCAGTCAGCAGGGAGGATGCACAGGCAGGGTGGGGACTGCCCACCCCAGAACCACCCAGAACCAGGGTGTCCCTGTCCCACAAGGGCTGGTGTTGAGAGGAGCTGGGAGGCGTTCAGAGCACCTGTGTCTCTCCCTTACTGACACATCAGCCATAAAGGATTGTCCAGCAGGATTTGCAGACCCCAAATTGCCCATGACATGCTGTTGACAGCCTATTCTTGCCCCTGCTGCAAGGCTGTGCTTGGCTGGCTGCCCTGGGGCAGGCTCCAACCCTGGCCTCCCCACAGATGGGGACAGGCTCTCCATCACCTCCCGCTGCTTGCTGGAGCGAAGCTGCCGCGGGACAGCTGCCCATTCCCTGCCTGCTGGCTCCTTTCTGCCAGGACTACAGGTTTAAGGAGGATTTTTGAGGCAAGGTCCTATTTTTCAGAGCAGAAAGTCCCTTGGGGCAGGATTTCCAGCACTAGAGGACTGGGATCCCACGTGGGGTAGAGGGTCCTGAGGGTGGTGCTGAGGCCATGCAGCTGAGGACATCTCCTTGCCAGGAAGCCAAGGAGAAAGGATGGCTTACAGGTGGCAATCGGGCAACAAATAACACAGTGGAAGACAGACGTGATTCCAGCCAGATGGAGAAACAGCAACAAACAATCTGTCTCTGGCAGAGGAGCCCCGACAGCCCCAGCCACCACAGACAGGGAGCACCCTTGAGGAGAGGCCAGCACAGGCTTTACCTGGTACCCAGCTGGGTTTGGAGCCCGCCAGGACTTAGACACCTCCCCACCCCACTCTAATCCCGGGGCACCACCCCTTTCCCCCCAGGAGTTGTGTTTTGAGGCACTGAGAGCTGCCTGTTCTCCCCCCTTGCCTGCTAAGCCCCAGGCACAGCTGATTGATGAATGGGCTCTTGACATGATTGATCTCATTGACAGTGTGAAACATGGTGATTACCTGGTGCTGGCACATTTTCCTAAGTGTAGCTCACACAGGCACAGGACGTTTGTGTCATTATCATTATTAACTCCATTGTTAACGACTAATCTATGCAAAGACTTGGCCTGGCCTCTTTGAAACACAGGAGGCGGCTGCTGTGTTCATGCTGGAGACGGACCCTGCAACAGGAAAGGGGATTTTTATCCATTTAATATTATTTTTAATTATTTTTTCTTTTTGGTGTCTATTTATGGAGGTGAGCATCCTCCAGGCATTCCTGCTCACTCCCTTATCCCTTCAGCCCTGTGTGCTCAACGTTTCTGGGTGGTGACAACAAGGTGTTTCAGGAGCTCTGTCCCATCCACTCCCATTAAAATCCACTGCAGGTCTCAGCTTTCCCTTAGAGAAAAAAGTCCAAACCTCTTTTTAAAATGTTTTCTCCCCAAATACCTACCATTTGCCAAACCTAAATTTCAGCCCAGAAACTTAACCACAATAAATGAGCCTTTTTCTTGCAGACCCCCCTGGAGCGCAGTCGGCATTTCCTCCTTTGAAAGCAGCAGTCAGCTGAGACCTAATCAACATCCTTCCAAAGAGGGAAGAAAAAAATATAAATAAACCCTGCACCAAGGCGTTGTAGCTGATGCTCAAGCCAGGGGATCATTTAGGGGATAATTGATTGAATAGCAAACAGGTAAAAGGGAGATTGGGCTGAGGGGGGACAGGCACAACAAAACAGGAGGGATTTAGCAACAAGGTAAAAATAGCCTAAAAATATGGCAAATGAGAAAATAGCGACAGTTGCCATCCCCACAAGGATGAGTTAAAATCCTGGCTGGTGTAACTCAGCGGAGAGCCCGGGAAGCCAATGGAGCTGCAGTAATTTACAATAACTGCTAGTTTGGCTCAATTTAAATAGCTCAGCTTTATGAATACCAGGAATACGTGTGCGAAAGAGGAGAGGCGAGTTGGGAAGGTTTTATTTACACTGCAGCTTAGAAGCTGCTTAAACTGATTTGGAAGCAGGTGAATAATTAATTGCATCTTTAAGGAATCGAGCTGTTAATAATACTCCCCACAGTGGCAGTTTATAAATGTTGCTGTCAGGGTGGAACAGGGAGCATCGCAGAGGGAAGGTGGTGGGGGGAGGAAAAGCCTCGAGGAAACTCTTCCCCCCACTCCCCTGCCTGCAAAACGAATTAAAGTTGCCATTTTTTCTGCCATCCAGCTGTTTCTGACACCTGGATGTCAAATCAATATTATAATGACAGCACCACAGCCAAAAAATTTTTAAAAAGGAAATAAAGCAAGAAAGTCCTATTACTACATGGAAAATATTTGTATTGCCTCTCACTCTCCAGGGTACAGCCCGTTAATTGGGCACAAAGGGTAGGATCTGCCTGGAGCCTGCAGAACCCATTAAGGAAGCAGCTGGTAACGTTATGATGAAATTGGGTAAACGGGTTCTGCAAGGGAAGAGGGTCCTGAGCAGTGCAGGGGTTGGTCCCTCCTGCTTCTGGACAGCCCAGGACCTCCTGCTGCATCCCTCCCTCCCTGCCTTCTGTTCTTCCATCCACCCCTCCCCTCCATCCCTTCTGCCATCTTTCCCTCTCTCCATCCCGGGGGCCCTATCACCAGGAGGTGCTTGCAGAAGGGGGATGAATGAGCAAACAGGTGCCTTCACACCACTTTCCCCAGTTAATCTCCCCCAGCCAAGAGAATCCAAAGCTGGATCAGCCAGCACAGCCAGGGCTACAGGGATTAAACCAGCAAAAAACCTCCAGAGACAGAAGTTTTGGGAGGAATCTAAATGCTTACACTTCAGGACAGGAATAAACCTCTAATAAGGAGTTGGGAAGAAAAAGCTGGGGGAAAAGCTGGTTCCTTCAGGGAATCTTTGGCTGGGAGAAGGATTTGGCCATGGAGAAGTCTAATCCCTGGTGCGAGTGGCCGCAGCGGGGCAGGGGCTGGGTGGGGACATCACCAAGCATCCCCAGCCCTGGGGTGGCAGCAGCCCCTTCATTCCCACCCAGGATGGGAGCAAGAATATCCAAGGTTTTGCTCATGCTCTCTTTCGGTGTTTTCCTGCCTCTTTATTCCAGCAAGGGACAAACCCATCGCTCACCTCTGCAGTCGTTCAAGCCACACCCCAGGACCTGTGTGCGGAGTAGGGGATGGCAGGGGAGCTCCACACTGACGCTCCCAGCCCACCTCTGAGGTGGAAAATCAGCACCTGCAGAGCCCTGCCTCATTTTCCATGATTAATCAGTTTGCTTGAGAGCAGCAGGACTCCCACCCTCATCCATCCCCCCCGACAGCCACGTGTGAAGGCTGACGTTAATCAGATAAATTCCTTTGCAGTAGCACCAACAATTTTTCTAAAGCACAGTCTCCCCGGAGCTACTAATAATTACTCCAGATCCAGACATTAAAGCACCACCAAAAAAAATGTTTTTAATTAAAAAATTAATTTTTCTGACAGACCCACTGACGCCAAACTTGGAACAGCACAGCATCCATCAGGAGGGAAAGGAGAGGGATGGCAGTGACCTGCTCACAAGCCTCTGCTGGGAAAGGGGCAGGGAGAAGAGTTGCTCAAGTCAGGGAGCTCAGGCAAGGAGAAGAGTTGCATCCCTCAGGGCTTTGGAGAAGCTGTCCCATCTCCAAGTGTCCTGTAATGTCCCTGCTATGTACAACACATCTCAAATGGGGCAGAGTTAAGGTGATGCTCGGTGATTGCAATCTCAGTCGCACCTTTCCCAAAAAACACCTCTGTGCTGCTGGCAAGAGGAGCCAGGAAAGAACTGTATTTCTGGGTGCCATCTCCCTAAGCCCCTGGGATTGACATCCCCCTGGCAGGACACCCTCAGCCCCATCAGGTACAGGAAGAACCCTACAGAATCATCTCCTTCCCTGAAGGCACCTGAACACTCCAGCCAGCCTGGATTCATTATCCCTGGGCTGGGAGGAGAAAGGAGGGGAGGGAATGGAAATAAGAAATATCAGTGGGGAAAAAAATCCATTACCTCAAAGGGTTTTTGTTGGGGAAAAGAGGTGGGGAAAAAAGGTTCGGTTCAGACTCCCTCAGGCCCAGTTTGGGTAGCCAAACTGAGATGCAGCCACAGTAATACAGTGTCCAGTGCTAAAAAAACCCTGGTACGACGCTCTGGCAAGATCCGTCACAATTCCTGGGGTTACAGCCCCAACTTTTTCTGACTAACCATAGCAATGCTTGAGCTCTCCTTCCCTCTGGCTGCCTCTCATCCAGGGGGCTGGGGCTCAGAATATAATGAACCTCTTCCCTTGCCCTTCCCAGCACCAAGGTTTGCAGGAGAGGGTAATGAACGTCCCTGTCTGGCAGGGTCTGGGGATGTTTTACACAGGCGTGACGGAGGAACGTGGCCGGCAGCGCGCCGCTAACAAAAGATGCTTTATTGCAGGAGGATGAAAGGCAGGATGGATCGAGGCAGGGGCTGGATTAATTGGATATGGGAAAATACCTAAATATACACATGGAGGGAGAAGCAGCGAGGTGCTCCTGCAGGATTGAGTTCAGGAAAAGCCAAATTGATGTGCTTAGATAAAGATGCTGAGAGCTGATTCCTCAGTTGCGAGTGGTGCTGCCAGCCTTCTGCAGAAGGGGTAAGGGCAAAAAAGCCCCCAAAACTGCTTAAAATATCCCCTGTACCTTCCCAAAGGGCCCCAAGGCACCATGGCAGGGGAAGAATACTCACCTCCAGTGATGAGCCTGGGGCTCAGACAGCACCTTCCCTCCTCCTGGCCTAAGAAGCCACGAATGAATTCAATGAAGTCAGTCCAGAAGATCTGGGAAACACAAAAGGTTGAATGAATTTGAGTTGCTTAACCCAGAGAAGAGAGTGTCAAGGGCAAAACTGAGTCTGCAAATACAGGTGGTGATGGCTGCAAAGAGGGAGAGAGAAACCTGTTCCCTGCATCCAATGTGAGGAGGAGAGGATGTTAGATGTTAGGAATCCTCTTTCCAGCAGCACTGCGGAGGATCTGGGCAGCCCAGGTCCCATTAGTGGGTAGTTTTTATTGAGGAAACTGCAATTTTTGCAGTTCCCAGGGCAGGTGGATTGCTGGTATGTTGTGGATAATTACACCAGTACATCTTCCCACTGCTCCCTGCAGCATCCCACACCCAAACACAGCAGCTTGGCCTCTGTCAGAGCAGGGCCTGGAAGAGGAATATGACTTTATTTTCCATCAGCTCACCAAACAGGTGAGAAAATAACATGCAGAGCCATTGCCCTTCACGTACAGCGAGCAGAGATTAACAGGGATTTATCTCAGCACTCCCCCAGCCGCCTCTCCGGGCTGGAAAAATGCTGGGTGCAGGGGAAAAGGGAGGAAGGGAAACACCTGTGGGACCTTCAGAACCACAATTCACTGCTCTTCACCTCTCACTGAGGATAATTCAGTGGCTAGAGCTCTTCTGGAGATCTCAGACCCATCACTGCCTTCCTATGTCTCACTTCTGCCTTATTATGGTGCATTTCTCCCTCTTCTTCTCTCAAAAAAGCCCCACCCCAACCCTTCAGCTTTTCTGTGATGAGGCAAGAATGTTTCTGCTCACCTGAAAGCCTTCAAAATCAATATATAACTTAACTGTAATAATCCCACACTTCAGAAAATTGCTTCAAATCGCATCTGTTTGGGGGAGACAGTAATTTAGACTGGCTTCCCCCAGGAATTTCCCCTCTGTAGGCTCATGGCTCAGTCCTGGGAGCAGCAGGTTGATGGAGCAGGTACATAAATACCCTTGGATAGAAGCCTGGCTCTGTGTCCCACCCACCTCGCAGCTGGCCATGCCTCTCCTGGCTGCAGCCCCAGCTGATTTCCAGGCCTCCATCACTTCTTAACACATTTTTTTTCCCTTGGATTCTTGAAATTAAATGCTGCTAATTTATTTTGCAGAAAACTCTGCAACCTGCTGGTATGTCTCTGCCAGCTGTGACCTCATCCCCCAGTGATTGGATTTTGGAGTAAATTAATAGAACCAGTTCATTAATTAATTGCAACTAACTTGTGCGGTGAACTGGACCCATCTCTCATGTTCCCAGACTGCCCAGGAACCGCTCCAGATTCCAGCTCAGGAAGCACTTACTATGTTTTAATTTCAGCTGAGTGGTTTGGATGAACACTTCCCGGTGTTCCAGCTGTTAGCAAACAGCAAACCTTAAATTACCACCTGCTCAGCTCCTGCACCTGACCCCCCCAAAATAAAGGGGGAACCCTGAAAACAGTATCCCCAGGCATCAAAGCTTCTATAGCCGAGGATAATACTGAACAACTACATCCTATTGTAGACAGGAGCTGGCAGCAAGTGAATGCTCCAGCGAAATCTCTAAACACTGCACATATATTTTGGGTTTATTTGCTGGGCTTACCACTGAATCTTATTTGCTGGCGTGGTTTGGGTTGTTTTTTTTTTTTCTTTCCTTCTTTCTCCCTGGGAGAACTTAATAAATCTTTGAAATCATCAAAAAGAAATGCAGCTTCAACACTTAGAGAGCACGGTTAAGTTACTTCCCGGCAATATAAACTAAGGCTGTAAAGTCAAACATTTCCATGCTATAACGCAAGGCAAAAATGAGGGTTTGGGAACGGAGGGAGCAGGAACGGCCTAACCTCAGCTCTGCCATCACCTGGGGCTGGACAAGCCTGGAAAGCCCATGGCTGGCTGGCGGTGCTGACGGGGATGTCACTGTCCCCCCTCAGCTTTTGCCATCGTTCCCCTGCTGCCACACGCAGCAATTTCAGCTGTTCTCCTTTCGGTGGCTGTCTCTGCACGACTCGGGGCTGCCTTGATGAATCTCACCTGCACCGAGGCACGGCCCCGGCAGCTGCAGCGAGGGACCGGCAGGGACAGATTGAGTAACCCGCGGCTGCCCGCCTCCTCCCTCTCTTTCCATCTCTAATAATGTTTTGTCCAGTGCTCGCAGAGATGGGAGAACCCCCCGAAGCCCTGAGGGAGAAGCCCGGTGGCACTCACCGGCTGCAGGACCAGCGAGGGAGGAAGGGAGGACCAAGGGTGGAAACAGGCAGGAGCAGGGTGGGATGCAGCCAGGACCACGGCAGGATGGAGACAGGCAGGACCAGGGATGGATGCAGGCAGCATTTCCATGGCAACACAACAAAAAAGCAGCAGGGCCACAGCTCCAAGAGGAGAAAGGGGTCAGGAGAAACTTTGTTGCCATGGAGGGCACAGGGACACAAGTCCTCCAGCACCAGGGAGGAGTTGGGGTTCCCACCCCAGGATGTGTCACCCACCAGCATCTCGGGGTGCTATGGAGACCCCAGATGCAGGTCCTCGTGGTGGGGTCCCTCACCCTTTTCCCATGCCAGGGAGCTGTGGGTAATTGTGATGCAGAGAGCTGAGGCTGTGCCATGCCCTTGATTTACTCTCTCCAGCCTCCTGCTTTCTAAATCTCTCTTTATTAGTATCACCACACAGCAGAGTGCAATTAGCAGTATATTAGCAATAAAAAAGCAGCCAGAGCCAGAAGTACCGCAGGTTATGGCTTTGAGTCCTGCAGCAGACGGGGTGGCTGTGGACACACGCCCTCCCCGTGACCCCCAGCCTCGGCTGCCGTGTCACCCATCCCCACAGACGAGGGGAACCCCAGCACCCCTGCAGCAGCTAAACCCCCCCTCCAGAGCTTTTTATGGGTGCTGCAGCAGAGCTGACACTAGTCCTGGCCACATTTAACCATTTACATTGATTACCCTGTCAGCTCATTTGAATAATTAAAACCAGATGGAGTCCTTTTAAGCATTTAAGGGAACAGCACCGGGAGCATCCCCGGAGCTGGGTGGTTTCGGCAGGTGGGTGCAGGGGAAGCTGGGCAGGTTTTGCTGTCAAATCTTCCTCTCGGTGACATTTGCCACCCTGTGTGGTACCTCCCATGCCCCCAGTGTCGGGGATGGCGTGGCAGAATCAGCACAGTTCCCACCCCTGGGCACGTTGGTGGGAATAATTGCTCTTGTACACTGCTACCGTTCCTTATATAAACAGCATTAAAGCTGCCAGCCAGCCACAGCCCTGATTAACAGCAGCAAATAAATGAACCCAGTGCCAACAGCCCAACGTTCCAGTGTGGGCAGGGAAGGGGGGGCCCAGCATCCAGCCCCACCTTGGCATCGTGACCCCCAGCTCCTGTTCCAAATCTCACTCACCTGCAAATCTCTTACACCAGGTCTCTGGCTTCTTAAAATGGATGGGTGATACCAGCTCAACTCTGGTTACTTGTTATTCCATCGTCTTTTCAAAGGGAGTAAAATATTCCTGGCGTGGTGCTGGTTTCCCGCTCCTGCCATCGCGCAGGGATGAGTTATCTTTACAGAAAGAAGCATAGATTACTATGTCAAATGAAAATGAACTATCGGCAGAATAAGATGAAAATGCAATGGCCAGTGACAGGGAGAAAAAGAAGAGAAAAAAGAAAACGAAGCTTCTTGGGAGGACAGGAGCATTAAAAACTGAAGAATTGATCAGCGTTGGTGAAGTTGGACGGAGTTCGAACACCCTGCATAGGGCAGGGACCTTCTCCTGCCCAGAGCACAGCACCACAGCCTCACCCTGACTGGGGTTTGTCCTTGAGACCTGGTCCCACCATCCCCACCTCTGCCCCCAGGCAAAGGGGATTTCCCGGGGGCAGGTGAGCAGCTGGGGGGAAGCTGGGGTGCTCAGAGCAGCTCTCCCTGTGCAGCACACCACCCCTGACCCTGGCTCTGCTCAAAACCTCATGCTCCAGGCTGCTTTGAAGCTTCTGGAGCAGCTGCAGAAGGTGACCCTTTCAGTGGGTCTCTATCCCACCATCAGACATGTGCCCCCTTTTCCCCAGAACCACCCACACCTTGCTCCATGCTCCTGCCTCCCCCTCTGCCCCTCACTGCCCCACCCAGCCCTGCCGTGATTTCCCAACCCCAGAACCAGCCTCCAGAGATAAACACCACTCAAAAATATTTTTCCAAGTAGGAATGGGTGTGCTCCAGCAGTGCGTCACAGCCACCTCACGATTTACAGGTGTTTATCGTCTGGGATGAGCAGTTGAGCCGAGCTGGTTTTATTTAGACATACTTCCAGTACCTGGAAACAGCTATTTATATGTCCCAGTGTTTTGACGTGGTTAGGTGCCTGGATTTTGATGGATCAAACCTATGAGCAGCAGGCTGGCAGGCTTCTGTTTCCTTTCCTCCCAGCACATTCCCATGCTCAGGCATCAGGATGGGAACGGGGAGCCCCTGTGCTGGGCACAGACCAGCAGCCTCCCTTACTCTCCAGCTCCTCAGCATGGAAAAGAGGCCAAAAAGATCCCTTTTCCTGCCTGCTGCTTGCTGCCTCTGTCGGAGATAAGAATTAATTAAATTTCCCTGCCTTTGTAACAGCCTGGGGAATTTTTCAGCTCCCTCCACTCCACCACGGGGTCCATCTGATTTAAGGGGGGAAGAGGGATATACTCCGTTACACGTGTGCTAATATTGCAGATGGGATTTCGCCCCTGAGCACTGAACACGTTGCAACAGGAATATTTGCAGGGCTGCTTCTCCTTTCCCCAGTCCCTGGGGTGCCACAGCCCCTCCAGCAGTACTGGAGTGGGCAGGGCCCAGCCCGACCATAAATCCCACAGGCCTGCACCACCTCAGTCAGGCTTATGGCCAGGCAGGAGCTTACACAGCAGAATAAGGGACGGTTCCCTCCAAAAATCCATCACTAATTTGGCTTCCCCTGCTCTCTGGGACTCTCAGAGCTGACAGGACCCTTCCAGAGCCACAGAGGTTGGCTCACCCACACCACAACACCAGGAAAAAGAAAGAGAGGCTGCTGCCAGCCAGAGGAAGAGGACCAGACTGTCCCATCCTCGTGGGACACCTGATGCCACTCAGAGGCACCCCGCCCAAGAGCTCCAGCCCGTGGAGACCCAGTGTGCCTGGGCAAGCAGCATTCCCCTGGCACAGCACAGGCCACCCCGTGCCCTCTGCCCTGTCCTTGCCTGCCCAAGGGTGGCAGGGCTGTAAATGCCTTTGGTGAAGGGACCTGCCATGAATCACTCTGGATTTACAGCTGAGCTGCAGGAAAGGGAATTACATAACTCTCAGGAGACAGGCTGGCGCGGAGCGAACATCCATCAAGCACAAATTCTGGATTATTTACCACTGATGGATCTTGCCAAGAGAAACACCCCCTGGGCCGGACAGCCTGTGAAGGGATTCAGCTGTGGGGGCCTGTTCAGCAAATGAAAGTTTCTGTCCTCCTTGTCAGAGGAAACTGGGGTGTTCAGTGCCCCCTCTGCCCACAGGATGAGCTCAGTGCCCAGCAGAGGATGGGTCTCAGCTCGGCACAGCCCCATCTGGATCGCGGATCCTGGAGCCAGAGGAGTCTGGCAGCAGTGCCAAGCAACCCTTTTTATGAGCAGCACTTAATTATTCGCCCTTTTAAAACGTTTTGCATCATAAACCTGGAATGGAGCAGGGGAAGGTGATTATTCTGCCACTCGCTCTCCCTTGCTGGAGGCCAGTGGTGTGTGCTGGGCAGGGTGGCCACAGCCTGGGGATCCCATCTAAGCCAGCACCCAGCCTCGCTGACACCTGCAGTGTCATTTTGCACTGAATTAAGACCCCTACAGGAAGATTTAGGCAGGTGAGACATACCTCAGATAGGTATCACAGGTGGCAGGACCCATCAGCAAATCGTTGTGTCCTCAACACCAACAGCCTTAAATCAAGGCAGGGGAAGGGGGCAGGAGATGCTCTCCAAAGCACAGCCTGGGTGGCCTCAGGGGTCCCTGTGATATACAGGAGCTATCTTTCCAGACACAGGCTGTATTTTGTTCTCCCTCAGCCCAGGCCATGCCAGGCTGTTGATCCCACCTCTTGGGAACATCATTTTCTGCTTGGCTCTAGCAGCTGATTTAGGAGCAGACCAGTGGGATGGCCCAAGAGCTAAACTAAACCTGTGTTACATAAATAGCCCCCTGATTGTGCCCAGTTACATCCTTTTAACTTCAGCACATGTGGAAGTGTTTCCTCAGCTAGAGAGGGGTTTGAGCTTTACTTTTAAGGTAGGACTTGCAAATCCCAGGAAACCTGAGCACCCCTGGTCTAGTGGAAGGTGTCCCTGCAGGGGGGTTGGAACTGGGTGATCCCTAAAGTCCCTTCCAAGCCAAGCCATTCTGAAATTCTATGATCTGAGCCATCACAACGAGCTTCCCAATCTCCTCAGCCCGTGCAGAGAGAAAAACAGATTAGATCTGCCCAAATGCTGGCTTTTTAGGAGGGATTTTGGATTCTCTCCCAACCTGGAAACTTTATATCGGTTCTTTGCCATTTTCCTTAAATTGGCAGTAAAAATTGAGGGAGACTAAAAGTCTGTGATTTGTACTTTGCACATGGGGAGCGGAACAATCTTTTGTTCATTTACTGTGACAACTGCAGTTCAGATTTAATTATTTACGATAATGTTCCAAGGCGCATTAGGGAATGTTCTCTTAGTTCATAAAAAATAATGACGCCCTGGTGCTGAGTGGCACCTAGCTACAGGCTCTGCTACTGCACTGGGGGAGGCACGTGCAGCTCCAGGAACAGAGCAGAATCCACTTGTCACACCTCCTCTGTCCCGTGGCTCGGGGGCTTTGCCAAGCACAGCCCCCCGAGACATCCAAGCCATTCCCACATGCCATACTCACCACCCAGAGTCCAAGACAGGATTTCTCCACCAGCACCCTGAGCTGCTGCAGCCTGTGCATGAGCAGAGGCTCCTCTCCAACAGCCCCAGCTCCCCTGGCTGGTTAATGGGTGTATTCACGGGTGTATTTTTATTCCCCTCTCCTGAAATACAGCCCGGAAACCCCCATTCCCTCCTGAAGCTGCTGGCAGCCTTTGGTTCATGTTTTCTCTTTGTCCTTTTCTAAGCACCCACTGCCCCACCTCAGTCTGTCTTCCAGCACTTTTCACTATGTCCTTCTCCATTAGTCACAGGAATTAGGGGAGACAGTTGGTATTTCATTATTAAATGTCTCACATCCAATAAATAGATCATTATTCTCCTCTGATTAGCAGCTCCACTTCCATCAGTTCAGAATAGTTATGGGTTTTTTTCCCTTCCCATCTTCAAGGAGTAGCACAGTTTCTCCTAAGATCTGTTATAATCAAAGGATTAGAGCTCTGGAAATGTCCTCTGCATACGCAGGAAGGTTTTTTCCTGCTCTCCCTCTCAGAGAGAGCGTGCTTTGAAACTCTGGCTCCTGGCTCCACAATACTGCCTGTACCTGACCTGGTTTAATTTTAGTCTTGCCCAAATCTGCTACCAGCTCATTTAGCTGCAGCACTGAGAGATCTCTATGGAGCTGGCCACAGGTCAGCTCACATACTTTTATTACAATTGCAGAGTGCACACGTATCCTGCAGCTCTGACCTGGCTCCTGGGTGTTGGACACCTTCCCTCTCAGGGCTGCAAACTCCCTCTCCTCCAGCCAACCAGCACCACTGGGATGGGAGACAGGAGCTGCACCCTGGGCACAGCTCTTCTTTTCTCACAGTACAGGTGCCAACATCAGGTTTTGCATCATATCCACAACTTCAAAGGCTGTAGAGAAAATCAGACGTGGATGCAGTCCTTTGGGACATTTCCAGCATTTCTGACATGGCAAGCAATGCCCTAGAAAGCGCTGACCCAGCTGCCCAGTTACAGCCATGATGGGCCAAGCAAGATGTAAGAGCATGAAAATTCCAATGAATATTCATTTAAAAACTTGCTCAAATATTCCCAGGGTACATGTGGCTCTATATTAATTTCATTCTGCACACTGAGCACATTGTTATTGCAGACAGAAAGCTGCACAACCAGATAAAAATAGGTTTGGGGGTCTCTCACCGGAGCAGGAAAATGTAAAGACCCCCAGGATCCCACTGCCCTAACAGCTCTTCCTCCACATGTGCTGGAGGACCACCTTCCCCAGGCACAGCTCAGCCAGGACTGGAGCAGCAGGTCCCACCAGGCTCAGAGGAGAGGACAGTTCCCTTTCAGCTTGCATTTTTCCAGAGGTGTGGAAAAAGCCCACTCTGAAAAGAGCCACGTAAACGCTCTCGCTGGACATTCAGTTCAATTAGCTTTGCTGACCTCAGAGGAGAGGCTTAGCTGAGTCTCACAGGTCACGGGGAGCAGGGCAGCATAATTAGCCAGTGAAGCCTGGAGCAGTGAATCCCAGTGGGAGGCAGATCTTCACCAAAGAAACCCAACCACTCGAGCTCCTCCTTCAATCCCAGCTCCTCCTTCACCGATTCTCTGGCTTTCCAACACCCGAGGACCTCTCCTTACAGCAAGCCCCAGTCTGTCCCACTCTGTTGATACCCCCTTCATCCGTTCCCATTCCTCACCCCCTGGGGCTCTTCCCAGGCTGTAATTGGGATGATGGCCACATTTGCAGACGTGTCTGTCATCGAGCTCGTCTTCCCATCCACTCCATAACACAGGACCCACGCCTGTGGATGCATCCATCATCCCTACGGGCTGCTCTGGCACTCATATCCTTGTGAGGAGCTCGGGACTGCCTGGGAGATAACAAGTTTGCATCTTTAACGGCCCCTCCAATACCTGTACCCGGCTCCATGCCGCATCAGGACCTGAAGTCCCATTCCAGGAGGTCTCTAATTGCTGCGTGATGTGTCGGTTCAGCCGGCTGATCACAAATCACTCTGTCAGCCAGGCCCTCAAAGCAGCACCTTGGGACCAATTCGCTTCGGTGACATCTCAGACAGCTCTGCACAGTCCCAGGAATGGGGATAAGGATGGCAGGGAGGGGGACAGTGGGGACCAGGATGCAGACCCACAGCCAACGCAGCTCTCTGCTGTGCGGGGGCTCCAGCAGCCAAAAAAGGATGTGAAGAATTGGAGCTGGGCAACAGTAGGAATAAGCAGCCAAGCTTCAGAAAGACAGGCAGCTTCCACCTCGTATCAGGAAGTGTCCAATCTCTGCCTTCTCCTCCCAGGCCTGGAAACCAATCCCTTCCATGCTCAGGGTCAACTGCTGCCTGACCCTTCTTAATTCCCATAAATCACAGCTCCTTGCTTTCCATCTGTAAATTTGGGGAGCAGCACCTTGTGCTCAATGGGGTAAAAGACACCATGAACTATCTGGGATGGTGGTTGGGCCTCTCCATCCTGTGCCAGAGGGTAGGTGGCTACCCCAGCTCTTACCACATCCCATGAGCACCAGGATGAACCAGCAGCACTGAAAAATCAATCCTCAGCCAGGAGGGATTTGGGGAGGGGCCAGGGCTGAGCTGCCCCCAGCCCTCCCCTCCACCCTGATGAGGATGCTGCAGCTCTTTCCCCATCCCACTCCTTGTTCAGTGGCTCATTCTGCTCCAGGCTCAGAGGGTATTTCAGCCATCTCGGTGCTTCTAATCTCTTTGGGAACATTGCTGAGAAACACAATTTCAGACCTCCAAGATGTGACATGACTTGTAATTTGAGGCAGAGGTGAGAGCCTACCACCCAAGGGACAGAAAATAAACCGCCTCTGCATGATTCTGCTCCCAGCCCTCCTCCCCGTGATGCTCCCCTTTCCAACCCGAGCCCCAAAACCTGGGGCTGGAGTCTCTGGGCAGCCCCCTCTGGCAGGAGGGGGTCTCTGGCCTCCTTCCTCACATCCAGAACCCCGGGAGAGCAAAGCAGAGGCTGGAAAGCACCTGGACGAGGAGCAGATGTGGGGCACGGGGGCTGCAGGCAGTGAGGGGGATGGAGGGCAGCCAGCCCCAGCTCAGAGAAGCCATTTGGGAGCAGCCTCTGCAGGGCAGGAGGCTGAGTGGCACATTCCAGAGTGCCATCTGCTGGCACCCAGCCCTGCTCCCCACCCCACCAGGAGCCCCCAACACCAGCCAGGTCCCTGGTTCCCCCGAGCAGGATCCCTCTGCAGGGACCCAGGGAGCCTCACAACCCTCCCACCCCCAAATCCCACCTGCCGACCAAAGTCCCCTTTTACCAAACGGGCTCCCACAGCTCCACTTGGATTATCTCTCCTTAAAAAGAGCTGTTGGATCAGATCAGGGCCCCAGCTCTCAGCCATGGTCTGTGGCTGAGCATCTTGTGGGAGCACTCCCCAAACTGAACTGTCCCCAGCCCCTGGGGCAGGGCTGCCCACACCAGCACCAGGTAACACTGGTACATTCCACCCGCTGTCCCAGGGCTCTGGTGGGTGATGCTAAAACAAGAGGAGAAATAACACTTCCAATTAGCCTTGACATTTCTGGGGCCAAAACAAGGGTGAGGCAGAGGAGTGGAAACAAATCAGACATTAAATCTCAGCACCGGGCAAAGCCAGTAAGGCATCCCAAATTTCACTCTTTTAAAAAAAAAAAAAATCAATTATTGATTTTACTAGAGAACATAGGGATTTTGCAGATCCATGAAGGGGTGCTGGCAGGACCCATCCATGGATCTGCAAAACCCTCAAGCCCCCCATGAGGGCCTGCCTGGCTGGGAAAGGCATGGAAAGGAAATGAGTGGGATGGAGCTGGCCATGCAGGCACATGTGCCTTTGTTTCACATCAGAGGAGGAGATAATAACCACCTGTGATCCTGTAAATTTTGATTTACACTCCAGCATCCCAAGCAGGGCTCTGTTCATGGCTCAGGTGTTAATTGGGAGATTCCTCCTCATTTGTGAATGTAGCAGCTCCCCAGCTTCTTGGCTGGGTGATGGTTTCATTATCATTTCCTATATGTTAGCTTTAAATCCCCAATAATCCCACACGACTGGAGCCCATTCCAAGTGAGCAGCAAAATCCAATTTAGGATCCTATTCTCTCGGACTGTGTAACCAGAGCCTACTTCGTGCAGGCACAAAAATCCAATTCAGCTTCTTTGCCTCTCAACAGCTGCCCCCATGAGACTTTCCCAGATGAAAAAAAACAAACACAAAACCCACAAGCCAGAGCTGGAGGTGAGCCGAGCCCCTCTGGGGAGACAGGCGCTGGGGGAAGGTGGTGTGGGGCTGCAGGCAGCTCTGCTCCTGCATCCCTGCCCTGCCCCCAGAGCTTCTGCAGGGTGTCTGGGGCAGGCAGGTCCTCTCTCACATCATCCCCCAGCTCCACTCGCCATCCATCCCACCTCCATCCCCTGCCAGCAGCCTCCCCAGGCGCTTTCCAGGTGACACTTCCCCCTTTACAGCCTATTCCCGAGGCAGTTTAGTCCTCTCAGGCTTCTCTACCGTTCTCATTTAATTTCCATTAGTCCCAATTAACCACACAACATTCACAAGTCACTCTAGCGCAGAATGTTTAAAGATTGCCCAAATTCAGTCACTTACCCTGTGTCAGTGCCAGGCTGAGGATGTTCCCTACCTCCCAGGGCTGGAGCCATGCTGGAAAATCAGGGGTGGGAGTCAGTGACAGCACTCCCAAAACCAGAACTTGGGCAAGACTGAGTTTTCAATAGGATCGAATCTCCAGTTTCCTGAATCCCCTTTTCAGGGTTCTGGACTGGATTTCAGACACTTTCTTGCTAGAAGTGATAGGAAAGGGCTTGGTCACCCCAAAAGCACTGTTGTCCTCACTGCAAAGACACAGAGACGGCCAGGAAGAGCTGCAAGGAAAGAATGGGAGCCAAACTCACCCTACCAGAAATCCTGACTGGATTCAGTCATCAGGGCTTGCTTCATTTTTTGTCTTTAGGTGTTGTACTGCAAACTCACATTTCCTAGGCAAAAAGTCTTTTGAACCAACTCCTCACTGCTTTGGACGCTTACAAATCACAGGAATGGACGTTTCTGAATGCCTGCTTTCAAACTGGGGAGATTTATCAAGCCTGACCTTCCCCACATGCTCCTTCTCTTTGACAAAGGAGCAGTTTCCAACAAATACAACCCAAAAGCTACTCCAAAAATCCATCCTCACAGCCTCCATGCTCTCTCCTCCTTTCTTTACGGCTAGCTCATCCTTTACTCCTCCTGCCTTACTCTTCTTCCTCCAACTTGAGTTCTTCCTCTTGTGGTTAATTCCCCCAGGGTCTGGGTTGCCTGGGGATCATCTTCATCCAGATGAAGATTTCTTGATCCTTTCTCCACACACACCCTGGCAGCCTTGGCTTTCACAGGAAAGTCTTCTGGGATGTACCTGGCCCTTCTAACAAGCTAGAAAATAAAAATAATGATTACCTGCGCAGGAATTAAATTTGATGTGCCTCCCTGAGAGTATGTGGAATGAGCAAAGTCAGTAACAACAGGGAATTTTCATCCATTTAAGGAGACAGAATGAGGAGAGGGATGCACGATTTTGTGGAAGCAGGTACAGCTCCTTAACTGGGGGTTCTGATGGGGGTAAGAGAGGGTGGGAACATGCATGGGGTCAGCTGGAGAGATGCAGAGGCTGTAGGAGTAGGGGGGAAGAGGGGCATTGGCTGGAGAGGCTGAGGAGGTGATGGAAGGGCTGAAGCAAACCCGTACCTCAGGGATGGGGGCTCTTCTCTCACCTTAGAGATTTTTGCCCCATTTCCTTCTCCAACTAGTCAGTCTTTCCTGGCTCTTGTCCCATTTCTATCATTTCTATTTCCCTCTCTCCATCTGCAGAGTGACCCAGGCACACCCGAGTGCACACAGCCAGGGGGTTCGCCAAGAGCACATCAAGTGGAAACACAACAGAGGCTGTTTGGTCTGGTTTTTTTCAGTGGAACAGCTCTATTTGTGCCATGTCAGTGGATGACAGTTTTCCAGGAGCTCAGTGAAGCTGCTGGTGGGCTGCAGGATCCTGGCAGGAGGCGAGCATGCCTTGAGCTGCTGAGCTGCCACTCTTCCTGACACTTTTTGTATGCCCGGAGAGCAGCTCTCCCACATCTCATGGGCATCACCTGAGGTTTCAGTGAGGCTCCGTGCACCCTTACTGGGTGCTCCAGTCCTACCAGCACCTCCCCATGCACAGCACATCCATGGTTCCACCAGTATTTGGAGCTTGAAGAGGCTCAAGATACCTCAGGAGTATTTTTCATGGATAATAGACCCTTTTCCCTCCATGTCACTGGCTCAGCTCCAGCCCAGGGTCAATAGAGACAGAAAGTCATTGCCAACTGATGAATTCACGCAAGGGAATAAGGCATTGGTCTCACTCTAGTTATGAGGAGACAGATGTCCACATGGCAGCTGCTCCTGTCACACCACTGCTAACCAGCACCTTCTACCCAGGCCAGAAGGTTCCCTTCCCACCAAGACAACTCTAAGTACCCACAAGGGGATTATTTCTGGAAGCATCTTCTCCACTGCCTTGTGCCGTCACAGAAAAAAAGCCAGCAGCTGGTTCCTTCCCACCAGCACATGACCTGGATCCTCCACATCACCAGGTTTTATTGGGAATCAGCTCTGCCTGGTGGGGCAGGGGATGCTCACAGAAGCCCTGCCTGCTTTGGGGAGAAACTTATCCCCAGGACCTTCTCTCTGACTCTTTCCACAGATACTGTACTCACAGGAAAATGTCACACACGCTGGGCTTCACAGCTGGCCCTCATCCCTCATCCCTGCCATCTAGGAACTGCTGCACATCTTTGTGGATTGATACAGCTCATGGAAACTCCAATATTTCACCCTCCAGATGGAAAAGCTGGTGATTCAAGCAGAAACCATCCTGTAAACATCTCCCTCTTGTGTTAGTGGTGTGTGGACACCGGAGAGTCCCCACATGCAACTGAAGAGGCATGGCCCCAAAAGTCCCAGCTTTGACCCCTGGATTTATGGGGCCTCCTTACTGCAGGACTTGAGTCCTTCTAGCAGCAGTCCAGGTGCTCTGGGGCACTGCAGGGGAGAGAAGGAAAGGGCACAGAGAGGAGCCAGGAAAGAAGCCAGCAGGTGGTGGGCAAGGTGAGGCTGGTGACACAAGAGGAAGAGGGCAGAAACACAAGTGTGCTCTTGAGGACAGCCAGCCTCGCTCCATGGGGGAGACAGCCCCACTTTGCCACGCAGCCAGGGGGACGAATCCTGCCAGAAATGAGGCCCTGTTTCTATGGTGATTAGCACTGCCCTGCAAATACAGCCCTGTGCCACAAGCTGGCTGTGACAGCGGTGGGCGAGCAGACAGGCAAGAGATGGCCCCAGCCACCCCAAGCTCTCCCTGATGGGGACAGTGCAGAGGAGACCCCTGGCAAAGCCCCCTCTTCCAGCCCCCAGTGACATAGCCTGGGGGCTCCAGCTGACAAGCAGGTTTAATTGAATGTTTCTCTCTTTATGTTTCTCTTTCCAGCAAATAAAACCAGAGCAAGATAAAAATATATGATGCTTAAAGGGGACACTGCCAAGGAATTTTTATCTGTTTTAATTTGCATTTTACTCTCTGTTTGTTTGCAGCACTGTGGCTACAAAACAGCATTTTTTAAAATTTTCATTCCCTTTCCTGAGTTTTGTCATGTTTCCAGCTGGCAAATAGTGACTGAGGCCCCCCTTGTCCCACTGCTGTCCCCTGGGCTGCTCCCAGAGAGAGGTGCAGTAACCCTGCAAACCACAACAGGGTGATGTGGTTTGTTCCACCCTTTTTGTTGTTATGTCTTCCTTTATACCCTGGCTCCTGGAATTAACAACTGGAAGGAGGATATTAGCTTTTGGATAAAACCCCAATGCTTGAGAGATCCCAGCTATTCTGCCCTGTAAATTTTGATAGAATTTATTGCTCTGCCGCATCAGGACCTGAAGGTGGAAATCCAAGGCACTGGTTTTCTTCTCAGGACAAACTAATGCCAAGCTAGAAATAGTCTAGCTAGAATTCCCCACAACCTCTACTTAGAGCTCCAGGACAAGCCCAATTTCCCTCCTCCCTGCTCGGGCCCTGCTAATTTCCCCAGCCGCCGTGATAAATGGCTGTGCCGGCAAAGTGACATCTTTCTAATCTGCTCCAAGACAGATGGGTTCCTCTGCCGGGAGAGAAATCCCACGGCTAAACCTGACTGGGAGGGAAAGCACAGCACTGGAAGCTGGAGCAATGTGAAGGTGGGGAGGGGGAAGTCATTGCATCTTTCTCTGCTTAATCCACACATTAGACGGGGATGAACGAGAGCTTTGGGGGCTTCAGGCACCATGAGCTTGGCTGGGGATGGAGAGATGTATGGGGGATGGAGTACGAGCATCTTCCCTGGCCAGGTCAGTGCACCTGGAGAAACCACCACCTTCCCAGGTAAAGAACACACCTTCATCTTTCTCCGAGAAGCTGGATGGTGAGCAGCAGGTGAAGCAGCAGCCAGGGCTTTCCAGGGTCAGGGCTTCGAGCTGCTGCTGTTCTGGTGTGTCCTCCTGGCAGCCTGCAAATGTGTGTTTGGGAAGGCAGGTCTCTGCACCTGCACACCTTCCCAGCCTGGTTTAGTGACACAGAGATGGACAACAAGGGGCCAAACAGCAGCAAGGTAAGACCCTCCCAAATTAGCACGAGTGCCAGACCAGGAGCAGGGGGATCAGTCCCCAGCGTGTCCCCACCTGCTTAGACCTGGGACTGACCACGGTCCGAGTTGGCAGCGGGGCCTGCATGGCCCCTGCTCATCCCAATCCCCCCGGAGCATCCCTACCCTCCGCTCCGGGAGCATCCATCCCTCCCTTCCTGCCGTCCCCGGCCGGGCGAGCGCGGAGCGCTGGTGCCATCTCCTGGGCTGCGGCCGCTGCCAGCGGCTCCCGAGCCCTGCCCGCTGCAGGAGGGTGCCCACAGCCACGCTCCCCTGCGACCGGGGCATCCCGAACACGCGCTCGCTGTCGCGTCCAGCCGAGCGGGGCCGCCCCAGGCACCGCCTGCATCTTCCTCACCCCCCGCCCTGCTCCCAGCGCTCTGCCAGCCCCGGCTGCCCGGAGCCTGCCACGGCCTCCGGCTGCTTTTAGTGGCCTTCAGCTCTGGCTTGGTGAGGAAGAGCGTTTCTTCAAGCAGACACTCTGCTTGTGGCATGGAATGACAGGACAAGGGGGAGCGGCTTCACACTGACAGGGCAGGGTTAGACTGGATACTGGGGAGAAATTACCCCCTGGGAGGGTGGTGAGGCCCTGGCACAGGGTGCCCAGAGAAGCTGTGGCTGCCTCATGAAAATATTCAAAGTCAGGTTGGACGGGGCTTGGAGCAACCTGGGATAGTGGAAGGTGTCCCTGCCCGTGGCAGGAACTGGATGACCTTTAAAGTCCCTTCCAACCCAAACCCCTCTACCATTCTACTATCACAAGGTCCCCAAGACCAAGCCCAGGCCTGCCACAGCCCAGTTAGATCCCAAGACCTCACTGGGTACCCAAAATCAGCCCGAGCAGCCAGCACAGCACACCACTGCTCTCCCACGTGCTCCAAGCCCTTCCCATGCCCTCAGAGAATTCCCCACTCACACAGTGGGGAATTAGTTCCTTGAAAATACATCAGTCAATATCTACCTAGTGTTAAAAGCTGGTTCCTCTGTCTGACAAGCCCTGGAGAAGATGGTGAGCCTGCTGCCTCTACAGCTCAGTTCCTCTTCCAAAGCATCCTAAATCCAAGCTAAAAATAAATGGGCTGTATTGATTTCCTTTTTAAAACTAATGCTGGGGAGTGATGTGTTCTGTGCTCAAGGAAGAGCAAAGGGTATTAGTCACAGGGAAGCACAGCCACAGCCCTCCAAACCCTCCAGAGGTGTAAATAAAGCCCATCTCACAAATAACCCCTTGCACAGGGTCTGGGGGAGCAGCAGCAGATCTGTGGGACTGCACCAGATGGGTTGTCCCATGGTCCAGCACAGCTCCAAAGCCCCAGCACGTGACTTTTTGGGGACTTAAAACCCCATCCCTGTACAGAGGCTGCATGTGAGGTACCCAGGTGAGAACACTGTAAACAGCACCAAATCAACAGAGAGGAGAGGTTTGCTCACCATGCTGGGGACACATCCTCACCCCCATCCTGGTCCTCTGAGAGCAAAGGAATCCCCCAAACTGGGTAAGGGGTGCAGACCCTCTGCCCAGGCCCAGCATCTGCCCAGGGTCACAGCACAGCTCTAGTGAGAGGGAGCAAAAGCTGAAGGCACCTGAATTTAAAGGCAGCCGGGGTGGTGGGCAGCGTGGAGGATGTGGTGAGAGCCACGTGAGAGCCCAGGTGCAGCTTGTCAGGACAATTAGCACCAACTGTTTGTCTCCTTGAATTAAGAGCACCACAAGTGCAAAGTCTGGTTTGTTGGTGGTTGCAGGCATAGAAGCAGGCTTCAGACTCTGCTTCTGCTATCTAATGCAGAGGCAGGCAGCATTCCCAGCTTTCCTGCAGCACCCCCAGCTGCCCCCAGCATCCCCAGCTCCCTGCAGCAACCCTAGCTGCCCACAGCACCCCCAACGCCCTGCAGCATCCTCTTCCTCCTTGAGTTCATCCCTGAGACAGGGCAGGCGTGTCAGAAACACCAAACAAACCCTGTGACATCCCCCTCTGCTCCCCTGGGTGAGCCCCGCACATCTGCCCAGCTGTTTCAAACCACAGACACAAGGGTCACACTGCTTTTGCCCCGAGCACACAGAGGGAAACCCCCTGCTCCTGGGGGAAGGGGTGCATGGCCAAGGCTGCAGACCCACCACCTCAGCCAGACCCACCCGCTACCTCCGGCCAGGGCATTGCTTCAGCCAGGTCAGATCCAAAGGCTTTGCTTCCTTTCCTTTTATAATCCCTCCAGCACATGGGAAGGCAGATGCTGAGAAGCTAAATCCCAGCAGCATTGGAGAATGTGCTCTCTCCTGCCAGCGCCGGATGGGATATTCCTTCCAGGCGCTCGTGGCGCGCTCCAAGCACGCTTGCCGCTCTCCTCCCTCGCTTGCTTCCCCAGCTGCAGCCCCTCGCAGCCATCGGGACCCCCATCCTCACTCCGTGGGCGGCCGACCCCCTCCTGTGCCCGTGGTGGGTGTCAGGGGGGAGCCTGGGTCTGGCACAAGGCCCAGCCAGGGCGCAGGGTGTAGGTTCGGAGGGAAAAGGCAAGCAGAGGAGCTGAGCTCTGCTTATGGAAGGGTGCACAGGGAGCCCCTTCCCTGCAGGTGAGTGTTGGCATTCCAGGGAAACAGTTGCCGGGGCGGCTTTGCCCATGCCAAGCAAACAGGCCACGCAGCTGTGCAGGGAAAGGGCTCGCCCTTGGGAAGGGCTCCCGGCTTGGCACAGGGCTCAGATGCAGCAGGTGAAGCGGGGTTCCCGTGAGATGTGGGGTGACTGAGAGGTGCCCACATGAGCAGGGTGCCCCGCAGGCACGGCAGGGCTCTGGGTGGAGGGCTGCAGCTGTGGACCCCCTCGGCAGCCCTCCACACCTCCCTCTGTACCGGCTACCCTGGAAACACATCCTAAATAAAGCTGGGATCGGATAAATAAATGCGTCCGGAGGCCGGCGGGTCAGCCAGCACCGAGAGGAGGAGGGGAGCAGCCCTGCACCACAAGGGATGGGAACTGTGGCTGCCTCGAACACCGGTCCCAGGACTGCGGGGGAAGGAAAGAATTTAATTTTTCTTATTTTGTTCCCTCCTCAAAGTCCCCCCAAACCTCCAGCCCCCCGCGGTGGGCACTCACCAAAGGGCAAAGGCAGCTCCCCACTGCCGGAGGGTGGAGCTGGCATTGGCAGTGGCTGCCGTGGCTGGAGCTGCCTTGTGGGGGAAGAACGAGGGTCCCTGGTGCAGAACCAGGCTGCCAGCCCTGCCCGGAGAGTGAAGACACCGCTCCACGCCGGCTCTGCCCTCTGCTGCTCAGCCAGATTTTGGCTGGGAAAGGGAAAAACAAATCCCCCGCTGCCGCCGGGGCCTGGCTGAGGGATGGGAAATGTGCTGGCCAGATGTGGGGCACAGGGCTGTGCTCGGGGCTCCGGCGAGGGGGGCGGCTGAAGCTGCCTGCGGCAGGGCTTGGTGGGGATGTTCCTCTGGATAGCACGGGAAGTTTCAAGCAGAGGTTGTGATTTCCTTGTTAGAGGGGGGAAATATAATAATAATTTAAAAAGCAGTGGAAGTTTTCCTCTCTCCTTGCTGTGGACAGGTTTGCCTTGGATATTTTCCAACCAGCCTCCTGCCCGTGGAGTGGACCCTGAGCATCCTTGAGGTGGAGGATACTCAGGTCGCTTGGAACCGTTTCCTTGCCCAAGCTGTACTTGCTGCCGTCACCCAAGGCTGATGTTCCCCTGGCAAAGGGTGGTTCACTCCCGGTGGCCCAGCGAGCAAAGCAAACCTGAGGATAGAGAGCCTGAAGTAAAGCCAGGGTTGGTGGGTAGGAGGTGGTCCTGGTGGTTTGGGGATCGTCCTGGTGAGTTGGAGGTGGTTCTGGTGGGTTGGAGATGGTCCTGGTAGATGGGAGAGGAATGGATGAGTTCAGCCCACCTGTTGCCCCTGATGTGATGGGGACAGTCGAGATCAAACTCCACCCTTCACCCCCCTCTTCCTCCATCAGCCCTTAAAAGGGGCAAGGAGAGGGGACTGCCGAGGACAGGTAGAGACAAAAGCCTCCCAGAGTCCTCAGCAGACCCTAAGATAAAGAGCAGGAAAGGGAATACTTTGCAAAATTGAATCTGTACAAATCAGCCAGCCTGGCTAATACGTAACCCCCAGACTAAACAGAATTAGCTAATGAACTTACCGAGCCCCTGGCAATTACTCAGAAAAAGTTACTGAAAAAACAGCACATCCCAGGTTTATTTAATGTCTTTATTAATGATCTGAAAGCAAAAGTAAACAACAAATTAATTATGTTTGCAGATGACTGTGTGCTGGAAGGTGTTGCAAATGCTGCCAAAGACGGCAAAGTCACGCTGAGGGCCCTAGAGGGGTTAGAATTAACCTGGCAGGAAACAAGCCACATGTAATCCATCAGCGAAACATGGCACAGGGGGAAAAGGGCCTGAAATCCAGACATCCATGAGGAAGGAGGGGTGTGCTGCACGAGAGCCAAGGAGCAGGATGGGAGCACCTTTGGAGTGAGTTGGAAAGATGGGACATGAGCAAGGAGCAGGGAGCCAGGCTGGGTGGGATGCTGTGTCTCCACAGGGTTGTGACCTTGTCCTGAATCAGCTTGGCACCAGGAGGAGAAGCTGGGAAGCTCTTTTCCCAGTGTTGTGCTAACACAGTTGGAGTGCTCTGAACCCTGAGGGCCAAAGGTCATCCTGACTGCCAGCTGAGAGAGGTGTGAGGTTTGCAGAGCCACTGCAGGAATACAGCCAGGGGTGGGTGACAGCAGCTTTGCGACCGAGTCACTGAACTCGGTCTGTGTGGACACCAGGAACTGGCTTTGCTCCCGCAAAAGAGCCTGGTGCCAAGGGATCTATGGAGATTAGCTCAGTTGGTTAGAGCATGGTGCTAATAACACCAAGCTTTGATCCCTGCACGGCCCATTCACTTAACAGTTGGATTCGATGATCCTTGTGGGTCGCTTCCAACTCAGAATATTCTGGGATTCTGTGATATCCCGCTTAGCCCGGAGCAGGCGGTGCCTCCGGAGCCGCCCCTCGCACCCCACCTCGGGCTCTTTCCCCGCTCCTCCCTCTCCTCGCCCGGCGGGAACAAGGCTGCTTTCAGGACCGGGTGTGGGTGGCGAGGCCCTCTAGCCCTTTAAGAGGGAAAATTGGGTTTGTAATCTGAGCGAATTTCTCCTTTCTGACAGGCGGGAGAAGTTGCAGGTCCCTCCCTCGCTCCGCTTTATTAAATATAGTAGTAGCGGGAGCCCTCGCCTGGAAGCAGGCGCCGGCCGAGGTTGTGCCGTCCCGGAGCCCTCGCCGCTGCTCCAGCCCCGGGGGACACGATGGGAGCCCGAGGTGGCATCGCCACGGTGCTGCTGCTGCTGCTGGCCGGCCACCCCCAGCCCCTCAGCGCGGGACCCCCGGCCGGAGGTGAGTCCCGTCCCCCCAGCCCACCCGAGAGCGAAGGGTGGGAAATCCTGCAGGACGCGGCTCCTGGGAGAGCTGGGAGCCGGCGGGGAGCGCTGTGGACGTGGGTGAGCAGTGGGTGCGGGCTGTCCCTGCCCGGGGTGCGGGCTGTCCCTGCCCGGGGTGCGGGGGCCCGTCGCCAAGCTGGTGCTGCCTGTTTTGGGGCAGGGTGTTTGGGGAAGCCGAGGGTGGGAGAGGGGCGGCTCGCCCACCGAGGCGCGCAGGGCAGTGGCTGCCTTGCTGGGCGCCTTCCGCGGGGGCACAGCAGATGTGCCGCTGTGCGGGACGGGGCTCGGAGCAGCCGCGGGGCTTCGGCCGGCGCCAGGGGCAGCCGGGGCAGAGCTTTCAGCGCCGCTGCCCCGCCAAGCCCGGCGCCACGGGGAGGGAGCGCGCCAGCCCTCCCTGCCCATGTTTGGCCTTGCCACGGGAGCGTCTGCGAGGGCAGCCCCTCTTCATCCCAGGAGCGGGGGCTTGGCGCCCAGGAGGGAGCTGGAGCGTCTGCAGGGTGTGTGGCACCTCCCAGGGCTGCTGTCAGGCTGTCCTGTGCACTGGGGTGGCCGCTGGCCTGGGCCGAGGGGTGAGGGGCTCAGCTCTCCCAGCAGCACAGCCCCAGAGGGGTGCGGGACCACCCCTGGGGCGACAGGGCACTGGGGGCCAGCTGGGGCTGAGGGTCTCCCCCATGGTGCCACAGGGCTGGCTGCTGCACAGGGTCAGAGCTGGGCAAAGCAGTTACTGCGGGACAGAAGTGGGGGATTTATACCCAGTTTTCCCCATGAAGCAGCCAGGTTTGCCCACCCAGCTCTTGGCATGGACGTGTGTCCAGCCTCAGCATCCTGAGAGCCGTCCCACAGCCCTGCTCCCTCCCCTGCTCCCTGGTGCTCAGAGCTGCCGTGGTCGGAGCCTCAGCAGGCTCTGCGGGTCTGGACTGGGGTCTCATTCCTCTGGGACAGGTCTGACCCTCCCAGCTGTGCCTGGCATCTGACTGGGCACTGCGTCAGTGGCATCTGCAGCTTTGAAAGTGAAGGGAATTTAAAAAGCTTTTTTATGTCCTAAGTCACCCCAAAAATAATACATCATTTCACTGAGCAGTTTCTCTTCCCCAAACTTCCCCCCGGGGACCAGGACTCTGACCAGCAGTGAGGCAGGAGCTTGCTCTCAGCAGTTCCAAAAACCTCCGGTCTTTTCCTTCCCAACTATCTTCTGCATCCCAGCCTGTGTCAGTGCAAGGAAGAGGATGATCCCAAAGCCCAGCCTTGTGGCCCTCAGCACTTGCAGGGCTGCTGTTGGTCCCTTGTTGTCCCTGGTTCCTCCCAGAGAGCAGGTGGCCTCTGGGACATGCTCCTTTCATTACCTTAGGCCTTGTTCTTTCTATTTTTTGTCATGTGCCAAAATAGGAGGGTGCCTGGCAAGCTGAGTGGAAAAAAATCCCTTTTGTTAATGAACAGAGTGGTCTCCTTCCTCCCAGCCCTGACCTTTCCATCCTGGGATGGGATTTCCCCACATGGATCTGTTGCTTGCGCCGTGTCCAGGATGGGTCCAAGGGCTGCCCTGGCAGGCCCAAACTCTTTCATGGTGAATGGGCTGGAGAAACCCCAAAAAGAGCCCATGGCTTTCACTGACACCTGCCAACACCCCAGACTCCCCCCAGGTAACTCCCCCCACGGCTGTAACACGGCTCTGGGGATCAATGGGCATCTCCCTGGCGTCGACACGTGGGGCTGGGGAAGAAAAAGGGGTTTTCACCCATTTTCCAATCCTGGGGACTGTTTCTGCACTGAGCTGAAACAGATGTGCCAGCTGTGACCCTGGGTCTGGGCAGCAGCTTCCCACAAGCCACCTGCAGTTGAGAACATCCCTGCTGAGACCAGCAGCACTCATTCCAGGTGTTCCCATGGGCTGCCCACCGCGGGACATCCCCGTGTCTCCATCAGGGAGAGCCACAAGCAGCATGCTGAGCACGGGCCTGAGGTTTTTGGGGGTGAAGCCTGTGTTTTGTGTCCCCTCCATGCTCAGGTTCAGGAATCCGGGGCTTCCTGCCCAGCCCAGCATGGGAAGAGTCATCGTGCACTTCATCAAATACAGGATTATACCAAAAAGAAAAAACACTCATAAAACTTGTCCCCTTGACATCAGAGTGTGAAGCTTTAGTAAACTGTTTTTCGACAGCCTGGCTCTCCTCCGGTTCCCAGTGAGATCACCCACAGGCTGGGCTCCCCCTTCCCCAAAATCCCTCTTACTGGAGGTTTGGAATGAGGGGAGAAGAGAGGATTGGATGTGGAGACTCCCCGTGAGCAGCTTTCACCCCGAGATTTCAGCAAGTGGGTGCCAAAAATGTGACGCCCTCCAAAATTTAGGTGGACCCCAGAAGCAGTGATGGGGTCCTGGTGAGGAGAGTGGGATTCTGGCTTGTCCAGGATATCTGCCCATGGATAGGGAGCAGTGTGTGCCCTGGGGTATCCATCCAGGATCCCTTCTGCCTTCTCCAGGTTTCTCAGCTCCATGGAGCCACCTCGGCTCTTCCTTTCCTCCACTTTTGGACATCTGACTGATTTATTCAAACTTTCTTTTTTATGATCATGCCACATGTTTTAAGGTCATAGCTCAAAGCAGCTGGAAAAGTTTCCAGCTGATGGGAAAGAACAGGAAAAATGCTGAAAAGGGGGGAGAACACAAACTGGTATCGTGGGAATCGGGGAGGAATATTCTTGTCTCACTCTTATATTTAGCAACAGAGGGCTGCGGGCAAATATATAACAAGCGCATTCCTGCAGGATTGCAGGACAGGGTTAAGCTCACCCCGAGGAGCTCACGTCAGGTTGAAGGCTGGACAGGAACAGGGCCTGGGAGGCGGGAGTCTGCGTGCCTAAATAAAGCTCAAAGCACAGACTGTTCGCAGCAGGCGTTGGCCCAGCCCAGCCTCGGCTCCCCGGGGCTGCTCCCGTGGCCCTTTCCAGGTGCCGGGCTCGGCTTGTCTCCTTTTTGGGAAGCCAGCTTCCCCAAGTGTTAGCATCACCCCCAGCCTTCAGCTGGGAGCCTCCTGGAAACTCCTGGGCACTTCCCAGCTCTTGCCTGGGCATCCCAAGCCTCGTTTGCCACCGGCCCCTTCACCACACGGTATCTCCCAGCCCCCTGGAGACACAGAGGAAGGAAGGTGTCCATCAGAGCTCCCTCATTCCCAAACCAGCCCTTCCCTGAGCTGCCTCCATCGTGCCCTGTGCTTGGCTGGGCATTGCCGTGCTGCACAGGGATGGGACACCCCTCAGAGTTTTTCTGAGGTAAACAGAACAGAAAAAGGGAGGTCGAGTTTTTCTGTTAGATTGACCAATATAGCAGAATATTGGTAGGTATTGTTATATGAGGATAATTTTTATTCTGTTATATTGATAGAACATTAATATATCCTATAAAATGTATTCTAAATGCATTCTGTAAAGTCAGAGAACCTTTCACAAAGCCTTTGCTTCGCAAAGCAGAGCTGAGAGTCAGGGCAGCACTGGGCTCTGCAAAGCCAGGCTAAAATCCAGAGGGGCAGGACTGCTGTGGCTCTTCCCAGCCCCAGGACAGGGACGATGCTGCCTGATTTGTCACCCATTACCAGTCGTTTATCCTCAGGGCAGACCAAACAGGGCCTCTCAGCTGGCATCAGGGTGGGGTGGGAGATGTTTATGCCCTGAGCTGTGGATCCAAGAGGGTGATGAATTCCCATTTTCCATCCTCCTTCCCCGGGGTGTGTCGCCCGCTGCGCGTGGCTCCGGGCAATACCTCTGGGAGCTGCCCTGTGCCCAGGGGCTGCGCTTGGCTGCCTGACAGCCGGGCAGAAGACGGAAAGCATCCCGGAGAAGGGTGGGTACTGCCAAAAACTGCTGGGAGTGGAGAAGGTCATGGGGCAGACGGCAGGGGCCCGAGGCGGCCGGGCCCACCACGGGCAGGAGACAGGAGAGCAGCATCCACCCGTGGCCGGGGCTCGCTGCCCGCGGAAGGAGCCGTGGCGAGCGGTGAGTCAGCTCGGGACGGCCCCATGATCCCCGCTGCTACTTCTGCCCACATCTTGACTTTCTGGAAGTTGTTTTTCCTCTTTGCTGCGGGCAGGCGAGGGAGGGAGGAGTCACCCACTGCGCGTGGTGCCATCCCCAGCCATGTGAATGGGTGCCCCCCACCCTCGGCCCTCTCAGAACCCTCGCCGGGTGCAGCGCTGGCAGAAAGAGGGGAGGGCAGCAGGAATTTCCCATTCCCTTTCCCACCCTCTGGCTGGGCTTCAGGGTTTCCAGCATCCCATCCCACAGAAATTTCTGAGCCCACCAGGGTCATTTCCTCTGGGAGCTTGGGAGAAGAGAGGCAAGTCTTGGCCCGAGGTGGATGTGGCTGAGGAAGCCCCGCAGCCCTGGGAGGGGATGTGAGCACCCGCTTCCACACCCCCACAGCCCCCCCCCNAGTCAGGGGGTAACAGGAGTGGGGAGGGGGAGGCAGGCCAGGGAGGGGGACGTCCGGAAGGATGGGGGAAGAGGAGAGGAGAGGAGAGGGCAGAGCTTTCAGCTCTAGAAAGAGGGGAAAAAAAGAAAATACTAATTTTCTTTGCAGACAGTTCAGCATGTCAACCCCAGAGGAGCAAAAAAATATCCTCTCTTTCCCCCATCCACACTGCCAGCCCCCATCTCTGTCCGTGGAGACACTTTTCTCTGCCCCTCACAGCACTCAGCATCACCAAAAGCTCATCCTGGCCATGGTCCTTGGTGCCCTGTGGGGTGCAGGGTGCTGCGGGTGCTGCTTTACCGGCATAACTAAAGCTGAATCGCCCCAATTTACACATTTTACACCACAACTGCGCGTTTTAACATCTCTATTAAAACATTTCCCCATCCCTGAGCACTGGATGCTGCACTTAAGGCAAGCAGGTAGCTTCTCGCAAGGTTTCAACACTGGTACTCATTCTTCCCCCACAATTTTGGCTGATAACACCCCCATCCTGGCCCGTCGGGAGCCACCTGACACCAGCGAGGCTGGGAAACATCAGCGCCCGGGCGGCTGGAGACGGGCCCCTCTCCAGCGGCGGCCGCCGGGCTGTTTGTTGACACCAGGCGAGGATCTCTCCGGTAACATCGAGCCATTCCAGGCGTGTCTGTGAGCATCCCCTGGCCTGGCTCCCCCAGCCCCCCGCCAGCTCCTTCTCCTCACTACGTCTGGGAAGGAGTTTAGGAACAGGCAGTGGCTCTGCTGCACAGGCAGGGCTGGGATTCAGGGATCTGCGGGTGGGATGTGCACCCTGGTGCCCCACTCCCTGATAAGCCAGACTCCTCCAAGATCTCCCGGCTCGTCCAGCACGGGGCTGGCTGGGATTGTCCCCTCGTGTGCCACCACATGCCCTTCTGCAGCTCTGCAAGCTTTGCCTCGTGGGCTGGGAAGGAGCTGGGGTAGGGAACACAGTGGGAGCGGGTGCCAGGATGTGCAGGGTGGAGCTGGAGAACCTGCCAGCCTGTGAGACAGGGGAAGAGGGCTTGGGAGAGAGAAAAAGAAAGAAAAAATAGAACAAAAGCCGACTTAGAATGGTTTGGAAACCACGTCCTCTGGGGCTGATACAATATTTCCAGGCCAGCTTCTCCTGGCAGCGGGAGCCTGAGTGAGCCTGAGTCACGCTGCAGGGGACAGCACAAAAGCCTCATTGAGCCTCCCGCTTCCCCAAATCCTCCCACTTTCTCCCCCCGCTTCACTTCCCAGGGCAAACACTCCAAACACTGCTTCCAGCTCGGGCTTATTCCTTAAGTCCCTCCGGAGCCATTAAGCCACACATCGTTAAAAGCTCTTCATCCCTGCTCCTGCCCGTGCCAGGCTTTGGGGGTGCTCGCTCCTGGGGCGCATCCCCCCAGCTCTTCCCAAAAGTACCGTGGCCTTTGTGGGGGGTTTCGGGCTGGCTCCCAGCTCCTTGCCCTCCCCTCCATGGCTCTGCATCTGGCCGAGCAGGAGAGCTCAGGAAATACCATCAGCTTTAGGGCTGTGCTTGAATCATCGTAAAACCACGCTGGATAAGCGATGGAGCTCTGGAGCTCCAGCCAAGCCTCCTGGACCGTGCTTTATGGCCTCCAGCTATCACAGCTCCTAATGCTGCTCCGTAGGGATGGGGAAGGCAGGCAGGAGCAGGCACAGGCTCTGGGCAGGGGGCTGGGGGCTGGCAGGACACGGGAGGGTACAACCAGCCCCCTCCCAGGCAGCACAGAATTAGCAGGGGGCATGTTTTCATGTTTTCCCCCGACCCCAGAGTCCGTGGGCTGTAAAAAGGCTGTTTTTCCCCAAAGCTGTCAGGCAGGAGGCTGGGGAAGGCGAGCGGAGAGCAGCTGGCCGGGGAACGGGGGAGAGGAACTGAATGAATAAACACAGGAGGAGGGGTTCAAAGCAGCCTGGGGCAGGCAGCGGCCACCGGGCTGGGATGGGGGCGAAGCAAAGCACCCCTGGCCAGGACTCTCCTCCCACGCCCAAAACAAGGGTGACGGCACTTCTGCTGGTCGGCAGCCCTGTGAAGGTGACCAGCCACGGCTTTTCTGGTGGTTTCTTGGGTGCTGCTTTCCAGCAATCTCTGCTGGCCAGCACTCCTGGAAAGCGCCGGCCCCCGGGAGCCCTGCCGTGAGGGAGGGCCAGATGGAGGGTGGGAGGCGAGAACCAGAACACTCATTCCCTTTGCCGGGGTTGGAAAAGCACGCACGGGCCTGGCTCAGGATGTGGGAGCAGCAGTCACTGGAATCACTGGGAGTGGGGATTGTGGATAAAAAGAAAAAGTCCTCCTCCGTGCCAGGAGCTATCACAGCAGGGATGGATCTGTGCCCATGACACCCCATCCCATAAATCTTGAGACAGAACCCCAAGCTTTCCTGGGGCAGGCACAAGGGGACTGTGGTGTGATCCCGAGGTCCCCACTGGGTTTGAATGCCGTTGCTGCAGACTAAACCCAGCTCATCTCCATTGCACTGGGATTTCTTTGCTGTGGAGACCCAGATGGGTGCTCAGCTCGGGTCTCAAGGCGTATCTGAAGGCAGCCGCCCCCCGTTTGTCCCCCCAGCACCCCCTCCTCCCAGCAAAGCCCCAGCCAAAGCCGAGGGCCACTGTGTTTGCCTTAACCTCCTCACAAGCTGCTCATTTCCTTCCCCAGCCATAAATAAAACCACACCGTAAAACGAAGGGAATGTGGAACATAATGAAGCCTTTCTCCAAAAGCCTATTGGATCCCTCCACCCCATGTGGGGACAGGGGCCCAGCCCAGCCCCAGCTCCGGGGGGCTGCAGGTCCCACTGGGCATCCCAGAGCCAGCCTGGGGACAAGGAACCCCGAGCCCCAGGACCACCCACGGCGCTGGCAGGAGGCTGGTCCTGCCCACCCTGCCTGCGCTGGGAGTGGGACCGGAGCCTCGTGCACACACTCCGGGGGGAGCAGGAGGGGATCAAGCTGCTGAGCAGCATCCCCAGGGCTGGGCAGGCACCCCCGAGCCCCTCCAGTGCTTGCATCCCCCCAGACCCTCCAGTGTTTGCATCCCCCTGAACCCCTCTGATGTTCACATCGCCCCAGCTCCTCTGGTGCTGGCATTCCCCTGAACCCCTCCAGTATTTTTGTCCCCTGAACCCCTCCCATGTTCACCCCCTCCAGTATTCACGTCCCCCAGCCCCTCCGGCGTTTGCACAGCGGGCGGGTGCAGCACAATGGGGCTGGCAACGGGTGACCTCACTACCTTAAAAGTTATTTAAATCAAAAAAGCCAGCCCCAAACAACTCAGAGGGCCCCAAAACCAGCTCCTGAGGCTGCCCTTGGGGCGGCCCAGCAGCACCCCAGCAGCACCCCAGCAGCAGGCAGAGCGCCGGCCCAGGGGCCGCCTGTTGGCAGCGGGAGGCGGCAGGAAGGAGGGCAGCCGGCGGGCCGGGCCGCACAAGCCCGGGGCTGTTCGGGCAACAAGGGGCTTTCACTCCCCGGCTGTTTTTCCACCGCTGGAAAACCGGTGTGGCCGGGGTGGGAAGCGGCTGCAAACACTGGGAGTCTTTCAGGGGGGCGCGTGTGTCTGCACGGGGCTCTCCTGGCACCCGCTCCGCTCATTAAAGAGCTGCTTTAATGAATTCCAGTCCCCTCCCTGCAAACACAGCCGGCCACCGGCCTGGCCCCCACCTGCCCCACCGCAGCCTGAATGGAGCCTTGTTGAGCATCCAGCCCCTCCCCGGCTCCACACCCCTATCCCCAGGCAGGGTTTGCTCCGCTCCTTCCTCCTCAGCCTCAGCATCCTCCTGTGGCCGGAGCAACGGGAGACCCTGCAGCCTCTCGGGGTTGTACCCCAGACACGCCGATGCACCTCCTCCTGCGCGCCCAAAATGCAGCTGGCTGGCCTGCAGCAGGGCTGGGGATGCCCCACGCTGGGGTAGGAGCCTTCGGGCAGGGCAGCATCCACCCACCAGCTCACATGCCCTCCCACCCAGCCCGGAGACGTCTCCCTGCTCCGAAAACCCTTCGTGTCCAGTGCCGGTTCTCTCTGAGCTGAGCTTTCCGAGTGCTTCCCTTTCCCTGGGCCTGGAGTTGGCTCCTTCATCCTCCTATGTGCTGGGAAGGAGGTGGGAGAAGTTTTTGTGCTGAGATGTATGTTAAAACACAGGGGAGAGCCCAAAACGGCCTTGCTGAGCCCCGAGCACCCTGAGAGCCCCCAGCCCTGAGCCCTCTGAGTGGATGGGGATCCCCCAGGCTCTGCTCCCCCAGCCAGAAAATTCCCTGAACACCAAAAAAACAGCAGCTGGAGAGGCCAAACCAGCCGTGTTTTCAGCTGGAGGAGCAGGGGAAGAGGGCCAAGGCGTCGCGGAGCCGGCGCGTGGCCGGCGGCTGGGGCGGGTGCCGGGGCAGTGCCGGCTCGCACAGAGCCCTCGCTTGTTTGCCGGCCCCAGGAGCAGCCCAGCACACCCGCGGCCTCGCTCCCAGACCCTTCCTTAGAGCTTTTGGCTCATCTCCTTGTTTTTTCCAATGCAAAAAAAACCCCAGACCCAAGTGACACTGCAGTCTATAATCTGGCTGCTGGCTGGCTGCTCGGAAACTGTGACGGAGGCTCCTCTCGCCTCATCAACGCCTTTCAATCGGCTTGGCAAGGCACGGATGGTGATTTCCTGTGGGACACAGCAAGCTGGGAATGTCAATTGTGTTATCCGGGAGGAGTGGGACATCCGGGGTGTCCACTCCAACCCATGGCCAGGACATGGGGACCTGTTGCTCCCCATGACAGAAGAGGAGAGACCACCTTGGGCATCTGCATCCAGGGATGAGGGGCACAACACCCCTGTGGTATGATCATGACATCCTTAAATCACTTGAGATAGGTGCTTTTGGGGCATGGGAACTCATCCTCATGGGTTGATCCCAGGATGCTCACCTGAACCTGCCCAGAGATGGGGATGGGTGCCTGGAAGTCCCTGCTTGCTCCAAGTTATGGACCAGGACCTCCTGTGCTATGGAGGCTCCTCCAGAGCAAAATGCATTTGAAAAAACAAAAAAAAAATTCCATGTTTTCTGCGTCTTTTCCAAAGTGGAGGGCAAGGAAGAGGGGAGATGTAGGTGAGAAGCTGCAGGTCCCTTGTGAAAGTGAAATGTCACAGGCCGAGTGGCGTTCACATCCTGGCTGGGCTTATGAGGGAGGAGGAGGGTGGCCCTGAAATAAAGCAGGAATTTGGGAAGACAAACAGCAGTAACTCACATTGCTCTGCTGCTGGAGAAAAATCCCAGCACCTCCCGGAACCGGGCGAGGGTTTTTCCTCCTCCCCAACAAACAGCACCACTCCCCATGGCATCCGCACCTCTGGGAGCTTTGGATTAGTAGTATTTTATGAGAGAAAAAGAAAAACATTTCTGGCAGCTCTGGGAGAGTGAAGGCAGGACAAAATGTGCTGGCTGCAGGAGCTGGTGCCCCTTGGCACACTGCAAAACAAGCTGGTCTTGCTGGAGCAGCCCCAAACCATCATCCCCAGCACCCACAGCGAGACACTGCCCAGCCCCTGGGCTGGCATGGGAGCTGCTGGTGGGTCCAGCCCAGCCAAGCTTTCCCTCCCCGTGAGAGCAGCCGCTCAGTACCCATCTGAAAAACACATTTTTTGAATTAGGGGAAGCCACGAAAATGTAGCAAAATCCCAGTGGGAGCTGGAGCATGGAGCACGCAGAGGGAACCTCGACTGAAGCCAGCACATAACGTACATGGATGTCTCCAGGGACCACATGTGCACACACGTGTGCCTGTGGGGTGCAAGGAGGGACAGGAAAACTCCCTTTTCCACTGTGCCACGTCACTCCTGCTCACCAAGCCCCAGGACAAGGCGGTGCTGGGAGCCCCAGCACTCACCACCCTTGGCCACTGGGCAAGGCTGGTTTTGCTGGGAGCACGGGAAGGAGGGAGCAGGTCAGGGAAGGACAGAGCCCTGCGAAGAACAGCACAGCTCCTCTGAGTCACTGGCTGGGCTGAAGAGGACAAGGAAGCCAAAGTGCCCCATGCCAGCAGCAGGCACGAGGATCAGGGAATGAGCAGGCACCCTGACAGCCTTGCCCTGGGCTGGGCAAAGGGCTCGGTGTTACAGCAAAGGCCAGATATTTCCATGGTGCCATTTCCTCCCTGTCCAGAACGGGTGGGGTGATGGTCATGGTCCTTGCAACACCCACATCCATCCTCCCAGACCGCAGGGGAAAACTGAGGCACTTTTTTCTGCTGTCAGTGGCAGGAAATGATTTTTTGTGGTGTCCTGGACAAGGAGGTCTCCCCATTCCCAAAGGGCTCAGAAGAGCATCCCCCACGCAGGGCACTGCAGGGCTCAGCTCTGAAGGAAATGTGAAAAGCTAAAACAGAGTGCTCCAAGTCTGTCCCTGCCAGGCCAACCTTTGCCATCACCTCTATAGAGGGTCCCCTTCCAAATGCCTCAGTGACTGGGTTGGGTTTTCACTTGCTGCACCACCCTGTGAACAAAGCCTGCATTGCCCATTCCCACCCTGGTCATCCCCACAGAAATTTGGGCAAGAGGAAAATGCATCGAGGGAAGCAGCTGTAAGAGCAGATGTGGGTGTGCAGGAGATTGGTTTCACCCCAGCATGCAACGTGCACCCCTGCCTCCTCCAAAAGAGATCAGGGGCTGGGACCTTGAAAGCCAAATTCCTGTCCTTGTTTGCCCAGGGCACCTCAGCAAGAGAGATCCGGGACCCCAAACCTAAGTGTAGGTTGGCAGCTGGGTGGATCTGATAAGTGCTCTAGTAAAGCATAACAGGAAAACTTCACACGTATAAACTCCAGCAGAGCCTGTGACTACATATGGACTGAAAAATGTGCATTTCCCCCCTGTCCCTGACATATCCTCCCCAGACATTTCCAGCTTACAGGGCTGGAGTGTTTATGCTTAAGCACAGAGCTTTGCCACAGGCTGAGCTGGAGCCAAGCAGGATGGGTGGCTGCACGCCCCAGCCACACACATTTAACATGTGTGAGAGGCACATGCATGCATTGAGTCAGCTAAAAACTAAAAGCGCTCTAAAATTAAGCCTCGCCGCTCCCTGTACTCTTAATCCTGTCCTCTCCCGCCTCTGCCCTGTGACACAGTCTGTCATTTCATGACCACATGCCATTGAGCTGAGTCCTCCAGGGCTGATGTATACTGGGTGTTGAACACGTTCCAGCTGCATCTCCAGGCGCCACTTTGAGCCGAGGTTTCCGTACGCTCTCACATCCACATATGGATCACTGGCACTCACGTTTATTCCTCCAGCACTGAGGAGAAACACAATTCCTTTAATCAGAAGGTAGCAAGGCCTTGGCACAGGTTGCCCAGAGAATCTGTGGCTGCCCCATTCCTGGAAGTGTTCAAGGCCAGGTTGGACAGGGCTTGGAGCACCCTGGGATAGTGTTCCTGACTGTAGCAGGGGGCTTGGACTAGATGAGCTTCAAGGTTCCTTCCAACCCAAACCCTTCTAGGATATCTCTAGGAAAATCAGCAAAACAGACTCCCTCCCCCAAGGGTCTTCCTAGGCTGCTGGGCTCCAGCAACCTGTCAGATGGCAAACGAGGGAAGGGCTGATGGATGGGCTTGGGAGGCTCCATAATCACAGCACCCACCCAGACGGGGCTTGTGGGAGGTGTCCTTGCCTGCCTGACCTTTCTCCCTTTTCTCCCCAGCCTCCTTCTTTGGCGACAGCTTCATGGAGATGCCGCTGGCCGACGCCTCGCGCACGGTGCGGCTCCACCTGCAGCTGTTCACCAGCCAGGGGAATGGGCTGCTCTTCCTGGCTGCCGGCCAGCCCGACCACCTCCTGCTCCAGCTGCAAGCTGGCCGCCTGCAGGTCAGCATCCCGGCACCCTGATCCTCTCCCCGGGCTGGGGTCTCTGTGTCATGGCTTCATCCAGTGTGAGGATGAAGGGGCAGCCCAGCTGCCAGGACCCCTGACAGGGAACGCTGAGAGTACAAGAGGAGAGTGGACACAGTCTTGGAAGATTTGGTTAAATACAGAGAAACAGGGTCCATCTGGAGAAGCTCCCCACCCACTGCCTGGGTGGTGCTGGGGGTGGTCATGGGGACACCCAGACACTGGCACCCCGTGTGCATTGCATGGTCAGACACAGTGCACAGCACCCTCAGGTGTGAGGAGGTGAGACAAGAGGATCCAGGGAAAGAAGAGATCTCCCTTGTCCCAGCTGGAACATGGGAAGCAATCAAGACAGAGGAATAAAATTCCCTGTCGTGGTTATGGCAACAGGCATCCACCATGAAGGAAAAGAGCAGGGAGCATCCGAGGCACACATCCTGCCTCTCCTGCAGCCTGGGCTGGGCTACCAACCACATTAAACCAAAGCAGAAGAGCAAGCCAGCCGCTGGCCAGAGGTGTCCCTAATGCAGACCATGTGTCCCACCAGCTAACCCTCTACTTAGGCAGGCTCCAGGCGGCTGCCCACGAGGAGCAAAGCCTGCTATTTCCCCTGCCAGTTCCCAGGGAAAGGGCTGGAAGCAGCCCAGGTTGCAAGGATGGAGGGCAGTGGGCAAGATAGTGCAGGGAAGGAGGAGCCAGCATCTGGCAGGGCTGCTCTGCCTGGGGGAGAGGAAAAGCCCAGCTGTGGGACCGGGAGATGGAGGACCCCAGTCTCGGGGCTGAGAATGAGTGAAAAAGGAGAGAAATTCAGGGAGCAGGACAAAGAGGGCAGGTCCATGGGGAGGATGAAGGAGGAGCACACCCAGAGGTGGAGGAGTGAACTGAGGAACCAAAACCCTTGAGAGCACCTGGGTGTGGGTCCATGCTTCAGCAGGTATTTCTGGAAGGTGGAGAGGTCTCACTTGAGCTGAGGATTTTGTGTCTTTCCCTGCAGGCCAGGCTGCAGTTGGGCTCAGAGGAGGTGACCTTGCAGTCCCCAGCAGGGCTGCAGCTCAATAACCTGGCAGTGCACGACGTGGAGCTGCTGGTGGAAGATGGCAGGATGACGCTGACCATCGATGGCCTCTTCAACAGCTCTGCCGACATCGCAGGGCCAGCAAGGGAGCTGGACATCCAGTATGGCCTCTATGCCGGCGGGACAGGCAGCCTGGACCTGCCGTACCTTGCCGAGGCCAGCCCTCCCTTCAGGGGTTGCCTTCACCTGGTGACATTCAACGGCCTGGATGTTCTCTCCCGTCTGTCTGCTGATGGCAGCTCCAAGACCTTCCACCATGTCCAGGAAGGGTGCAGCACACAGTTCTCTGCAGAGCCTGAGGACCCATTCGGGTTCCCGGGGCCACACTCCTACATTGCTTTCCCCACATGGGATGCGAGGCAGGAAGCGACCATCGAGTTTGTGATAACGACGAGCATCACCCAGGCACCCCTTATCTACCACGCAGGGCTGGAGAATGACTTCTTCTACCTGGAGATCTCCAACGGGCGCCTGCGAGGGTTTGTGGAGAAGGGGAACGGCGTCATCGTCCTGCACAACAATGTCTTCATCAGCGACGAGCAGCAGCACTACGTCAAAGTGCACACGGACATCCACAAGTTTGAGATACTGATAGATTACTATGCTTCATCCACATCCAACCGGGGCATCAACAACTACCTGGACCTTCAGGGAAACCTCTTCATTGGTGGTATGGATGAAAAAGCTTTGCAAAGGCTGAGGGAGCACCATCTTTCTTTCATCTCATTGTGGACCATGACCAACCACTCGTTTGTTGGCTGCTTGGAGGACCTGCGGATAAACCTGCAGAGGAGGAGCCTGCAGGACGCCGTGATCACAAAGGACATCACAGCAGGCTGCGGGAAGCAGGACCACTACTGGGACTATGAGGAGGTGTATGAGCAGGATGAGGCATCCACCTCCCCACCTCCGAATGTCTTTTCGGGAGCACCAGGCCTGGTGGTGGAACCGTGCCGGCCTGACAGCAGCTTCCCACCCGCCTTTGCCAACATCAGCAGGCTGCTGCACGTCAGCCCCCTCATCGTCTCTGAAGGGGGCATGGCCTACCTGGAGTGGAAACACGCCCAACCAACGGTAGATTTGAGCCTGGCCAACATCCGTCAGTCCCAAATCCTCTTCAGCATCACCAACGACCCCAGGCATGGCCAGCTGGAGCTGGACATTCCCGGGTCCAGGAGCAGAAGGAAGTTCACCTTGTTAGACATTGTGAATCGCAAAGTCAGATACATCCATGATGGCTCCGAGGGGCCCATGGACCAGCTGATGCTGGAGGTGACAGTGACCACCCAGCAAGGGGTCCCAGAGTGCCTGCGGCAGGGGCAGGTGTACCTGCTGCCCATCATGATCAACCCCGTCAACGATGCCCCACAGGTGATCTTTCCCCGTGGGAACCACATGACAATCCTGAAGCACACACGGAAACACCTGACCACCGACATCCTGCAGGTCCTGGATGATGATTCATCCTGCGATGACCTCGAATTCCAGCTGCATGGTCAGCAGATGGAGGAGGGTTATGTGGAGTTAGACTTCCACCCTGGAGTTCCCATTGAGGAGTTCTCCTGCAGGGACCTGGAAGCTGGCAACGTAGTCTATGTGCACCAGGGTGGGACAAACTTACAGCTCACCTTGCAGGTGAGTGACGGCACAGTCCCAAGCCCCATTGCCACCCTGAGGATCCTTGCCATTGATCCTGACATCCGCCTGCTCAATAACACCGGCCTCTCCCTCTCCCAAGGAGGGGCCGCACGCATCACCACAGCCAACCTGTCAGTGGAGACGAACGCTGTGGAACAACGGGTCTCCATCCTATATGTCCTCACGGAGCCCCTGAAGTATGGTGAGGTCCAGAAGCAAGGGAGCATGGGAGGGGAATGGAAAAAAGTCGAGTCCTTCCACCAACAAGACCTGGAGCAAGGGCGCATCCAATATTTTAGCACAGACTCAGAGCACCGGCTGGAAGACAGCGTGGAGGAGGTGAGATTCAAAGTCCAGGTGGGGCAGAAGCTCTTGCCAAACAACACCTTCCTCATAAGGATTAAAAGAGCCACCATTAAGATGAGGACCATGGCTCCCCTCCAGATGAAGAATAAGCGGCACAGAAATATCACCAGCAAGGAGCTGGAGGCAATGTTGGAAGATCCAAACTCTGCCCCAGTTCCCTTCCACTACGTGATCATCCAGGCTCCCAAAAAGGGAAACCTAGAGCTGCTTGGCAACAGGCTGACCGAAGGCTTTGGATTTACTGAAAAGGACCTGCAGGGAAACCACCTGAGCTACAGCGTGACCATCAGGAACTCCCAGCAAGCTGAGGACTTCTTCCAGTTCCGTGTCCACGCTGGTGAGCAGCACTCGCCTGTCTATACCTACAGAATCAGCATTGGTGGGGACCCTGATGCACCAACTTTGACCAACGTGCTCCTGACCGTGCCGGAAGGTGGACAGGCCGTCATCTCCAAGGATCACTTGTTTGTGCAGAGTGTGAACAGCATGGACTATGTCTACGAGGTGATTGAGGGGCCAGCACATGGGAGGCTGGCCTGGGCTGCGTCCCACGGCTGGGCCTCCAGAGAGGAGATCACAGAGTTCACCAATGATGACATCCTCCAGCGCCGGTTGCTGTACCAGCACGATGACTCCGAGACACTGGAGGATGATATCCCCTTTGTAGCCATCAGGCAGGGTGAGGGCAGCGCCGAGCCTGAGGCCGAGGAGGTGAGGGGCGTTTTCAGGGTCTCCATCCAACCCGTCAATGACCACAGCCCTGTCCGGGCAGTGAACAGAGTCTTCAACGTGGTGCGCAATGGGCAGCACCTGCTGACCACTGACGACATTGCCTTCACTGACAAGGACTCCGGCTTCTCCGACGCGCAGCTGGTGCTGGCCAGGAAGGACATCTTATTTGGCAGCATCGTGTCTGTCGATGACAGAAGCCACCAGGTCTATCGATTCACACAGGATGACTTGAGGAAGAAGAAGATCCTCTTTGTCCATTCTGGGGCTGACCGGGGCTGGATCCAGCTACAGGTCTCGGATGGCCTCCACCAAACCACAGCCCTCCTGGAAGTGCAGGCATCAGACCCCTACATCAAAATAGTCAACAACACGGGTCTGGTCATCCACCAGGGCACCCGAGGGAGCATTGACTCCTCTGTCCTCAGCCTGGAGACCAACATGGACATCAGGTCAGATGAAGAGATACGGTTCCTGATAACCACCCCCCCAAGGTGGGGGACCGTGCTGAGAGGGGAGCAGCCGGTCATGGCCTTCTCCCAGAGGGACCTGCTGGCAGGAGAGATCTCTTACCACCACAACGGGAGCAGGAACACCCGGGATGAGCTCCAGTTCACCGTAGAAGCAAATGAGGTGGCAGTGGAGGACACACTGGCCATCAGCGTGTTCTTGGATACCCATCCCAGCCCCCTGAGCATAGTCAACCACAAGGAGATCTATGTTTTCCAGGGGGAAGCAGCTGGGATCAAGGAGGAGGACTTACTGGTGAGTATCCCCTTCTCTAGGCATTCCTCATGCCTGCATGACTTCCCTGGCCACCAAGCCAGGACGGCCACCCATGGGACTCCATTTTATTCCCACATGCTCAGAGCCAAGGCCTTGTGTTCTTGTCAGGCTTTGCCCAGGGGCAGAGAGGGCTTCAGGCATGGCCTCAGTAGGTGTTTCTTGCAGTTCATCCCACAGCAAAGCTTTGAGGGATTGATTGCACATCAGGTGGGCTGTGGGGCAGCCCAGCCTCAGCTACCAGCCCTCTCACTCATGCCTCGTCTCCCCCACACTCCCAGGTGACCCACGAAGAGATCCCTTCCCAAGATATAGTCTACCTGGTGAGCAGCCCCCCAGCCTCCGGCTTCCTGGCAATGCTTCAGCACAGCCAGGACGTGAACGAGCAGCCCAACCTGGACCCCATCCAGTCCTTCACCCAGGAGGACATCAACAGTGGCAGAGTCCTCTACCTCCACTCCAAGCCCAACGAGGAGCGTGACCAGTTTGTCCTGGACATCACAGCCCGCAGTGCAGACCCTCTGGAGGGGGTGGTGGTCAGCCTGGTTGTGCTCCCCATCACCGTCCCCTTGGATGTCCACAACATCACGGTGCCAGGAGGTGGCTCTGCTACCCTCTCCTCGGGCATCCTCCGCATTCCCAATGCCTACTACCCGGCTCTCGGCATGGAGTTCAGGGTGCTCGAGCCCCCCCGGTTCGGCACCCTCCTGAGCAGCCAGCGGCCCGAGCAGGGCGGGCTGCACAGCTTCACCTGGAGTGAGGTACAGCACCCACGGGCGCCCACTTGCCCACCATGCTACTTTCCCGAGGGTTTGGGGAGAGCCCAGGGGTGGTCTCCAGTCCCCAGCTACACTGGGAGGTTGGGGAGGGCTGCAGGAGTCTTCTCCCCGTCAGAAGGGATGGAGGTGTTCGGGGTGATGGGCTTGCTCTGCAGCCCCTGGGGATACGGGGCGGGGATGCAGGCAGAGCACCTACGCTGGGCTCCAGGTCTGCTTCCCACAGAGATCCCACTCCTGTCCTGTGGATACACCCCGCAGGGTTGCCCCTGAGCTACTGACGGGTTGCCATCATCCTCCCAGGATGGTTCAGGGTTCCCTGAGGGGCCGGTGGCCTGTGTCCTCCATGGAGATCACCTGGAGATCACCTGGCCCTTGCCCCGCAGGTGGAGAACCAGCAGATCCAGTACAGGCAGGATGGCCCCCGGTCCCTCACTGACAGTTTCACCATCCTGGCCAACGCCTCCGAGGTATCCCGACAGAGCCAGCCCGGGACCCTCTTCATCACCATCCTGCCCCGCAGCACCAAGGGGCCGCGGCTGAAGGTCAACGCCGGCTTGCAGGTAAGGGAGGGACGCCACGGGGAGGGGCGGCCAGCCCAGCCCGGGGACCCCCCCGCACTCCCGGTAACCCGCCCCGGGGAGCTGCGGCTCGGCGGAGCCGGGCTGCCGCCCACAGGCGGGCCGTGGGGAACGGGGAAAGGAGGAGGGTTTTCCCGACGGGGCGAGGCTCTGGAGGAGGCGGAGAGCGAGCTGTCCTCGCCCCCCAGCCCGTCCCACCCCGCCGCTGATGCGGGGATCGGCCGCGAGGTGGGAGCATCGCCCCGCGCTCCCAGCGCTGCCACGGCGGCAGCAGCGCCTCCGCAGCCCCTGCTCGCGGGCTAATCCCGGGCAGCTCCAAGAGCAGCTTGCCCACGTTTCACCAACGCTGGCTGGAATTACTCAATCATCTGGGCAGCTTTCACGCCTCTCTTTACGTCCATCCCAGAAAACGGCAGAAGGGAAGGGGTCTCACCTGCTGCTGAACTCCCGCCTTCTGCTTCCAACACCTCCCTGTCCCATTCGGGGTCACTGATGCAAAATTCCAGCAAAGAATTTACTGGAAAACATGGAATCCCAGTCATCCCCCCCACCCCTCCCCGCACACCTACTTTCACTATCCCAGGATTTCCCAGGCTGGCAGCTGGAAAGCAACCAGCTCCGTGAGGATCGTCACACAGTTGCCTTGGGAAGGGTTCTGGGAGCCTGGGCTCTGGAGAAGATGCCCAAGGGGAAGGGGCTGCCCTGCCTAGCCCCAGGGACAGCCATTTTGAGGGATACCCGCAAAGTTTGGGAGGTACCCTCAGCCCCAGCTCTGTGCCTGCCCCAGTTTTCCCCCTCCAGCCCAGGAAGCTTCCCAGCAAAACCCTTTTGTAGCTCTACCTCACCTGGGCCAAAATTCAGGGAGAAGTTAACCCCTCCGCTGCTGGGGCCGTGCCAGCCCCTTTTCCCCACTCCAGACACCCAGCGTAAGCATGGCCTGCCCTCCCTCCCAGCTATCATGCTAAGAATAAGGGTGAAAATACAGAAAAACTTCCTAAAAATAAACTCTGAGGCAGCAATTTGTCTGCCTTTCCATGGGAATCCCTTTGCACCCTGGGAAGAGTAACCACAGCTGCCCAGAGGAGCTCTGGAGCTGGGAAAGGCTTGCTTCCCCCAACGGGAATGATGGGAGAGGCCCGGCCCTGCTATGTTTGTGCTCTGGTGAGGGATGACTTCAGTGTTCAAAGGTCAGGCCAGGCCCGGGAGAGGGATTGCACAAAGGTTTCCAGGGATGCCGAGTCCTCGCAGGGCTAGGAGACAACGAGATCGGTCTAGACCCCAGAGTGGAGCCCCTTGGGAAGGAGCAGCAGTTTTTGGGCTGGATCTGAAGGAAGGATGGCTGAATGCCACCAAGAGAGAGGCTTCCACTGCTGCCCAGAGCACGCGGCCACGCTCCCGGCACCGTTCCGCCACCTCCCCTCGTGCTCTCCCCGAGAGCAGAGGCGACACGGAGGCTGAGCAAACACAATAAGCCGAGCAAGCGAGCGCAGGAGCCAGGCGGAAGGCTTTAATAATTCAGGGAGGACGAGGAGCACGGAGAAGTGGGTCAGCTCCCGCGGCGCGGGCTCTGGGCGGGGAACAAAGCTACTCCAGCCACTCTGACTGTCCCTTCCCAGTGGACAGCGCTGCCCTGGGGCTGCCAGTCCCCCCTGCTTTGCCCACAGGGAGTTTTCTTTGGCTCCAAGCCCCCAGTGTGACTGCAATTCCAACTGCTGCGGGTGCTGGGGAGAAGAAGCAGCCCAAAAAAGTCAGTGCCTGTGTGCACAGTGAAGCTCCTGTCCCGGCTGTGTGTCCAGCAGCACTTCCCCCACCCTGCCTCTCCAAAGCTGTGTTTTCCAGCCTGCCTCTGCCATCCCGTGGGGACTGCTGAGGGATTTAATTTCTCTGTCGGCACCCACACCCACTCAAGCAATGTTTTGGTTTAGGCCAGCTGAAAACAGCAGAAAAGAGCTCATCCAGCAGAGCACCTCCTCCAGCGCCTTGCCTGGGTGTTGTCTTGCAGATTCCCAAGATGCAGATTTCCAAGAGCCCAGCCTCACGATTCTGTGGGATGCAGCACCTCCCACCCCTCCACCCCACGTGAGCCATGGCACGGCTCCATCCATGCACCCCATTATTTCAAGGCATCCTGAGGGCAAAGGGCATCTCTGGGCTGTGTGGGCAGAACCTGTTTGGCAGCACAAGATTCATCCCCATGGTCTGCCAAGATCGAGATACGACACAGAGTTACGAGCGGGGAAAATTATTGCCTCCAGCTGGAGATGGGACATGCCAGGGCTTTGGAGTGGCAATGTTCCCAGGGGAGGGTAGGCACCACTGGAGGGGAGGAAGTGGTCCTGGGAGGTTCCACAGTGTCTCTGAACTCGGCCACATACTTGTCATTCCTGGAGGGTTTGCTGGGACAGCAGGCTTTGCTGCGGCCCTGTGAGGGGGTGGTGGGATGGGAACTGGGACGGGAGCAGGAGAGAGGAGGAACACCCAGCCAGGGAGAGACAGGGCTGCTTGTGGTCACTGTGTGCCCAGCAGCAGCTTGTGCACCCCGCTGAAACCCCTCCCCCTGCAAAGCAAGGTCTCAAAGGCACAGCCCCTGCCCCAGGGCACCATGCCCTCTTTCCACTTCCAGGAACTGGGGAAACTGAGGCACCCTTGCCCTCCAGCACATGCAGGGCAGAGGCACAGACCCAGCTGTGTGGCACGTGCTGGCAAACACGGCAGCGGTGATGCAGGGCTGGGAAGAGGCCAGATGATGGAGGCGTCACCCGGGACGCAGACAAGGCGCCCTTGTTGGGCTGGGATGTGCTCTGGCACCCAGCAGAGTGGTCTGAGCTGGGACGGGAAAAAGGGGAGAGGTGCCAGGGGTATCCCAGGGGGATGACAGCCTCTCCCTATCCCCCAGCTGCGGGAAGGTGCCACGGCTGTTCTCAGCCCCCACATCCTGAGTGCCGAGGACGAGGACTCCCCAGCAGAAGAGGTGACCTATTCCATCCAGCCCCCAGCCAACGGGAAGGTTGTGCTGAGGTCGGTGCCCGGCGCTGAGGTCCAGAGGTTCACTCAGGCCCAGATAGACAACGGCCTCATCCTCTTCGTGCACCAAGGTAGGGCAGGACTGCGGTGCCCCAGCCCCCTGCGCCACCCCAGCGTGATGGGGACACTGTGCCACCACAGGGGATGCTAACCCCATCCCTGGTCCAAAACCCTGACAGGTTAATGGGGAGCTGCATCTCCTCTGTCCCCCACAAATGCCCGGGTTTGTGCTTTCCACAGGACCCCTGGATGGCGGCTTCGCCTTCGATCTGTGGGATGGTGAGAACCTATCTCCTGGGCACTTCTTCCTCGTCAGGGCCCAGAGGGAGCCCGTCATCAGCCTGGCCAGGAAGCAGAGCCTCACTGTCTGCCCAGGTGGGTACCAGCACCTTCCCCATTCTCCCAGTTCAAATGGGGCCCCTTGGACCTCCTACCCTTGCCCGAGCGCTGCTGAGATGCCCATGGCAGAGGTTGCAGGTGGGTGGCAAGGTGACTGGATAAAATCCATACTGGATGTGTTTTCCAGGTGCCCTGCAACCCATCACCAGCCAGAACCTGCAGGCAGTGAGCAACAGCCCCGCCAGCTCCACCACTCTGTACTACAGCATCGAGCAAGCCCCGCACCTGGGCAGGCTGACCACCTCGCAGGGGGAGGAAATCAGGAACTTCACCCAAGCACAGGTGAGATTTCAACTCCTCCAGCCCCTCAGAACCCCAAGCACAGCCCTTCATCGCCCCCCACCACAGCATGGGAGTCCCAGTCTGACCCCGCTGCCACCACAGGCACCTGATCCCAGGCAGGAGGCAATGCAAGGCTCCAGCCGTGCCGTGATTTTCCCAGCTCTGCCAACAGCTGCTAAGAGGGATTAAAAGCTGCTGCCCCAGCCTTGGATTTAGCACTGGGGGAGGCTGAGGGAGCTATAATCCCTTTTCCTAGGCCATCTCCCTGCTGCAGAGCCAGCCAGCCTGGCTGCTGCTGAAGGGAAGAGTCAAGCATGATTTTTTCACCCCTGCTCTGAAAAAACCTTTCTCCCCTGGGGCCAAATTTTGCAGGGCCCAGCAAGGGTCTTATTTTATTCCATCACTCAGAAACACATAGGTTTACCCCCCGCTGGAAGCTCCTCTGTGCTATCCTCACCCTTGGAGGATGCTGAGCAAGCTCAACCCTTTCTCTGAGCCTCAGTTCCCCTAATTGCTGGGAGAAACATCATAGAGACACAGAATGGTTTGGGTTGGAAGGGACATTAAAGGTCACCTTGTTCCCCCCCTGCCACCATGGACAGGGACACTTTCCACTAGACCAGGTTGCTCCAAGCCCTGTCCAGCCTGGCCTTGAACATTTCCAGGGATGGGGCAGCCACAACTTCACATCCTGGTAAAGAAACACCGTGAGCTCTCCATGGTGACTACCGTGCCATGGCCAGTGAAAATCCCTATTTCCTACCAAATTAGAGCTTGGTTGCTCCATCCCAGAGTCAAGATAGGAGCTGATCAAGGATTTTTTTTTTCATTTTCAGGTGGACAGCAAGCTGATTTTCTACCAGCATGAGATGCCAGACAAGCCCTTCTGGCTGGCCCAAGATGCCATCCGCTTCCGTGTGGTCACTCCCACGACCATCTCAGATTCCTTCATCCTCCTCGTCCTGATCTCCTTCGACGAAAAGTGTTCCCAACGCTTGACTCAGCTTTGGAAAAATGCAGGTAAGGGTAGGATGGAGAAGCATGGGACAAACCAGCTCTTCAGGAGGGTTGGTTTGTCTGAAGAAGACACCACTGTGTTGTTTTCCATGGCTGATATATTTCATCAGACATCTGAAACTGCATCCAATTCCTTCTTCCATCATCGCATCAAACTCTCACCAACTTTCCCAAGTTGATTCTTATCCCTTTTCTCACCAGGTCTGCAGCTCACAAGGGCTCAGCAGGCTGAGATTGACACCTCAGTGTTGGATGCCTCCAACCTCCTGAGCCAAATCCTGGTCCCTGAGAGGGCTGAATATGATGTTGTCTTCCTGGTGACGGAGCCACCAGCTCACGGACAGCTCTTGGTGGCTGATGTGCCTCTAGAGCAGTCACGGCCATTTTTCCTGCAGTCAGACCTGGCAGCGAGGCGTTTGGTGTACACCCATGGTGGGGACAGCATGTCCAAAGACCATTTCAGTTTTAAGGCTTGGCTCCAGCCCCGGGAACAGCGGTCTGTCCGTCCTCCACAGGATGGGGCGGTCATCTCTGAAGCGTTCAACATAACAGTGACCAGCAGCACCAAGTCACCGCGGGTGGTGAAGCGGCAAGAAGTGCTGCAGGTCCCACCAGGCTCCGTGGTCACCTTGTCACAGGAGTACCTGGATGTGGCAGACCCACTGGTGTCCCCACAGGAGACGGTGTACAGCGTCCTCCAGAGACCCCTTGCTGGCCACCTGGCCAGCGCGCACAACCCACGGGAGCCCATCAGCCGCTTCACCCAAGCGGATGTCAATGCTGGCCACGTGGTGTTTGTTGCCACTGGGAGCCATGCCCCAGGGTCCTTAGCCCTGAGGCTCTCCAGTGGCCACCACCCACCCATCCAGACCTCTCTGGAGATCGAGGTGCTGCCTGCCCGGAGCACCGCTGCCAGCCCGGCACTGCTGGAGGTGCCCCAAGACCTGAACAGGGCCCCTGTGTCCCACCATCACCTGCTGGGTGCCGCACCACGAGGGGCAGGTAATGTCCTGTACAGGATCACCAGGGACCCCAGGTTCGGACAGGTGCAAGTCAACCAAAAGCCATCACGGGGCTTCTCACAGAAGCAGCTGGACCGCAGGGAGGTGACGTTCACCTTCAGTGACCTCACGTCGCCCGAGGACGACTTCCAGTTCGTCGCCATATCGCGGGCAGGAAACAGGACCGGGGTGGTGAACGTGACTGTTCGTGCCGCGGTGAAGACCCAAGCGGGCAGCCTGTGGCCCCGAGGCACCACAGCCCTCCTGGACACCAGTGTCCTCGATGCCAGTGAGCTGGCCAACCACACCAAGAGCGTCCCAGTCTTCAAGGTCCGCAGGGCGCCCCGTGCCAGCCGTCTTGTGAGGGTATCCAGGGACCCAGGACAGCCCACGTCCCCGATCGAAACCTTCAGCCAGAGCGAGCTGGAGCAAGGGCTGGTGGGGCTGGAGGTGCTGGATGCTGGGGACACCCAACAACCCCTGCAGTGGGACAGCTTTGTCTTCGAGCTGGTGGCTGCCGGCGTGCCACCGGCACTGGCATCCCTGGAGTACAGCATCGAGCCCTACAACGCCTCCAAGTCCTATGGTGTCACCCTGCTCACGGTCCCGCTGGCAGCCTCACCCCCAGCGCCCCATGGCACGGCGCGGAGCAGCCCCAATGCCAGCGAGCTGGGCGTGCCCCCCACTGCCTGGCTGGCCCCCAGTGCCACCACTAGCCCCAGCCCCGGGGCGGGGGGCACCTTCCTCAGCTTCATTGAGGCCAACATGTTCAGCATCATCATCCCCATTTGCCTCATTTTCCTCCTGCTGGCCCTCATCCTGCCCCTGCTCTTCTACCTGCACAAGCGCAACAAGACGGGGAAGCACCACGTCCAGGGCACTCCCGCCTCCAAGGCCAAGAACGGGGCCGTGCCAGACCACGAGACCTTCCGGAGGACAGACCCCAGCCAAGGCATCCCCCTAACGACTGTCACCACCCTGGAGGGCAAGGGCACGGGTCCCCCGCCCCCGGGCACGGGCTCTGGGGCACCGCCAGACCCCGAGCTCCTCCAGTACTGCCGGACTTCCAACCCCCCACTGAAAAACAACCAGTACTGGGTGTGAAGGGCTCAGGTGTGGTGCCACGAGACCACCTGGGCGTCCAGTCCCTCCTGCAGCACCACCAGCCACCTCCTCCCGGCTCTCCTCCTCCTCCCTGGGAGCTGGCATCCCACAGATGCAGGAGGGCCCTGGGGATACACGGGCTGCTGCTCCAGCCCACCTTGTAGCCCCACATCTCCTTTGGGCAGGGGAGGGGGGCACTGCATAAGCAATTGGGGACAGGCAAAATTCCTGAGCATCGCTGGGAATCGCTGACTTTGGGTGCTCATTTGGGCCACCGGATGGAGGCCACAGTGCTGGGGGTGACCTGATGACACTGGTCCCCACAGAGCCACCCAGGCTGGTCCAGTGGTGGCTTCTCCGAAGGCAGCATCATCACCACAGGGGTGCTTTTCACAGCTCTTGGTAAGAGAGGAAGGATGAGGAGCAGCTTGCGCTGAGTCAGGCAGGGGATGAAGCTGCCCAAATCCCCCAGGGCTAGGCGGGCTGAGACACTGGAGCAGAGGCTCGGAAAATACACTGTGGCCAATGCCAGGGGAATTTAGGAGTCCCCACCCACTTGGAAAAATACCCGCCTCCCTCTTTCTCTACTTGCCATGTGCTGCATGAAGCCAATTGCACCGAGCCCCGAGCCCCGGGGGAATTGCACAACAGGTAGGATGCCCTTGGCAGGGAGGGATGGCTGGAGCTCACCTGGGCAGTGTGAAACCGGAGAGGAGAGCAGAGAAGCGGAGCCAGCACGGTTTTCCACTGTATACTCCAGTATGGCAGAAGTAAACAGAATAAAGTGCCTTTTCCGAGGTGCATCACTGTTTTCCTAAGCTGTCTCCCTTGCCAGGCCTGTTTTAAGCTGCTGAGCGACATTTGGAGGTGATGGACCATATTCTGGGCTCTTGCTCAAATTTTCCCCAGCCCGGAGTCCTAAAAACTTAAATAGAAACTGTCTGAGGGAGGGCAGAGGAAAAACTGAGCGCTGAGCCCAGGATAGGACCCAACAATAATACCCTGCGCTGCTCCAGCTGGGAATCTCATCACAGGGCACGTCCTGCTCACACACCCCTGATGGGAAGCTGACATGAGCCCCCAGGGACCACGGGGAACCACTTGCACCCCTCTCACCCAAGATAAAATCCACCACATGAGCCCTCCCCAAAAAACGAGCCTGTGTGGTCCCACTCCAAGGGTGGCAGAGCTGGGATGTTTGCCTGCATCATGCCAGCAGTTTTCCTGGCTGGGTTTATGGTGCCAAACCTTTGCTGAGCAGTAAATCACACCTGCCCTGCTTCAGCTGGTGCTGGCACATCCCATGGCACCCAAAGCCATCAGGGTGGAGGCAGGCACCCCGTGTCCCCCAGCCCCACAGGACAGGGCACGGTGGGAACCTGGCACCTCTGAGCCCGCTTGGCCCAAGGGGGCGGCTGATGGATGTCTGCTCCCCACCTCCAAAACCCTCCTCCTGCCTCATCTAGAGGGAAAAATAAGGTTTCCTTCTGCTCAGAGGCAAATCACACCCTCTCCCCTCTGTGAAACGGGGTCAGGGTGACCGTGCTGCCCACACCATAGCTGGGAGATTGCCAGGGCCGCGCTGCTCCCGAAAGGTTGGGACAACTTCTGCCATTGACTCCCTCTCCAGATCACAGCTCTGCACCTCCCCCGTCTCATTCAAGCACACACACTGATTATCTTCACCAATTATGTACCCCCAGTGAGGGATGGGGGCTGCATCCACCTCCATCCACCGAGGGCCGCCTTGGAAGCATGGCTGTGTTTTCCTTCCTTCCTTCCCAATGATTCTTGCCTTGTGCCCGGGGATTAAATAGAAGGAACGTGGCCTATTTTGTAAGGAACACTGAAAGCGAACCAGGTTATTTTTAAGGCTTGTGGATGTATTCCCGCTGCTGGGAAACATCCACTTCCTGAGGTCAGGGGAGGACAGGCAGTAACCTGGAAAACGGCAGCACAGACAGCAGCTCTCTGGGGCCAAGCTCTGCTGGCAGGGTTTAAATCCTCAAAACTGAAGGACTGGGTTATTCAGGGCTTGCAGGATCAGATGCAGCTTCAATGCTGCCACTGCCACCCACCCACCTGAGGAAGGGCTGAGGGTCCAGGTAGGCTCCTGCCTGGACATGAAACACAAATCACAGCCCAAACAAGCTCAGCAGTTCCCTGGCCAGGCCCTTTGGCTTCCTTGGCACCCTTCCCTGCCAAGCTGACTATAAAGCTAGCAGAGGCTCAGGGGAGATCATGGAATGGTTTGGGTTGGAAGGGACCTTAAAGGTCATCTTGTTCCACCCTCCTGCCATGGGCAGGGACACCTTCCACTAGCCCAGGTTGCTCCAAGCCTCATTCAACCTGGCCTGAACACTTCCAGGGATCCAGGGGCAGCCACAGCTCCTCTGGGCACCCTGTGCCAGGGCCTCCCCAGCCTCACAGGGAAGAATTTCTTTCCAATTCCCCATCTACCCCTGCCCTCTGGCAGTGGGAAGTCATTCCCCCTTCCTGTCACTCCAGGCTCTTGTCCAAAGTCTCTCTCCAGCTCTTGGAGCCCCTTTTGGCATTGGAAGGGACTCTAAGATCTCCCCAGAACCTTCTCCTCTCCAGGTGAACACCCCCAGCTCTCCCAGCCTGTCCCCAGAGTCCTCAGAGAGCATCTTGGGAAGAAGGAAGGGGACCACAACCCCACAGCCCTCCCACCCGTGACAGGCTGGATCCAACACCTCTCCCGGGTTAGTAACACCAGCAGCGTGGTCTCAGGTCAGGTTTCAGCAGGAGCTGGAGGCACTGGGGCTCTCAGGTAGGGGTGGACACAGAGCAGGAGGGGAGGCTGTCACAGCTCCGGTGATACGAACCAGTTTCCAGGCACCCATTCAAATGCAAACAAAGAATCCACCCCGGGCAGGTTGGATCCTTTGGCTTCGAAACTCCCCCGGCAAGCTTTAGCCCTGAGAATGCAGGGGTTCAACAAAAGTGGGACTTTATTCCCAGCCCGGCTTCAGGCCAGCACAGGAGACTGTGGGACCCACGTAAGCATCACATTCCTCCAGAATCCCCCCCTGCCCTGGACCACAGCAGCAGCAGGACCTTGGAACAGCATTGTCCCCACTTCTGGGAGTGAGCACAGGAACCCCCCATGCTCAGGCAGGCAGCCCCACTCTGGTTTGGGGAGGCATGGTCCCAGGGCTCCTGCTTCTCTGTCCCAATCCCAAAACCTCTCTGGCAGCCCTCACCAGCCCCAGGAGATGCTCTGGACTTCACCGGGAGCCAGGAGCAGCATCCTGGGGTCCCCTCAGGGGGCAGGGGTCATGCTGCCTGATGGTAGGTGATGAGGAGCAGTCTCCTGGGAGGGCAGGAGGACACCAAGGCAGGTGAAGGGGTGGCCCACATCCTCCTAGGAGCTGTCCTGTGTGGAAAACTCGGAGCCAGACCCGAGGCTGAGAGCTGCATAGTGTGACGAGGCTCAGAACCTCCACTCGGCTCCAAGCCAAGCCCAGTGCCCCGGGATGCCGGGAGCCCTCCCTCCCTGCTACGTGCCTGTCTGATTCGGGCCAGTCATGCCCACAGCCTGCAGAACAGGCTCAGCTGGCAGCAAGCCCGGCAGGACGGGATGGAGCCCGGGGGAAGAGCTGGAACGTCACCCCGGGAGCACCTCAAACAAACCCACACAGGACAGTGCCGGCTGCGGGAACCTGGCATCTCTCCCACCACCTTGCCCACGTGAGATAAAGCACATGGATCTACCCTGCAGGGCCAGAGGAGGTTCCCAGGTCCTAGGGAAAGTATGGAGTGGTGAGGACCTGGACACCAGAAAGCATCCCCCGTGCCTGCCACGGCTCCCCAGCCCAGCTGCGATTTAAATTTCAGACAAATTGAGCCTGACCTCTGTTTCCACACCCAGTAACTCCAAGGCAGACAGACAATGACGGAGGGATAACCACATCCCAGAGCCTGAGCTCTCCACCCCTCCTGCACAAACACCACACCCAGAGACACAGCTCCCCGGCAGTGCAGTACTGACCTCCCCGTGCTCAGCACCTTCCCAGGGACCAGAGAGAGGGAATCGGGGCTGGCATGGAGAGCTGAGACAGGGTCTGACCTGAGCATCACACTGGCTATGGCTAGCAGGGGGAACCTGGAAGGCTGACACACCCCCATTGAAGCCGATTCCCAGCTTATTCCCTAAAACAGACACCGCTGATCCCCCATAATTGCCCTGGGCTGGGAGCAGGAGGGAGCATTTATAGCCACAGCCAAGGGAACCAGCTGGTGCTCGCATCTTTGCCTGGAGGAGCCGACTCAGGGTCATGCTTCGGAAATATTTGAGAAGCACAGCAATTAAAAGATTGGAGCTGGCAGGCTGAGCTGTCTCCCTCTGCCCTGATCCATGCCTGCATCCTCCCACCTGCATCCGCCCGGAATCACTCCTCTACGCGGGCACACGCTCACCCACCTCCTGACATGGCAGGGGTGGCAGTGAAACTCCACTTGGCTCCATCCCCAGAGCTGACCCTAATGGGCAGGCAGGACTTCTCCCCGCTCCCCCAGGAGTGCTCCCTGCTCCCCGTTGGCAGCTGTGCCTCTCCACCCCCCTTGCCAGCGTGTGCCGGCAGCGTGGCATGCACAGCAAGCCCCGTCCTGCCCGGCCGCCCCGCCAGCAGCTGCGCCCTGCGCTCCCCCGCGCACGGGAGGAGCTGGGTTGGGTCTCTGCGCTCCTTTGGTGGCTGATCCCAAATTATTGAGCACTGCTGGGTGTATCCATGTGGCTGACAAGGCTCTGGTCAGCAGCTCTGCTTGTCCCAGCGTTCCCATCCTTCACCCTCCAGCTGTTCGGCTGCTCCCCGCGGGACCCCAGCTGATCCTGCCCACCCTGGAGCATCTTGCTGGGCTCAGGACACCCGCACGGGGGTTGGATGCAGGTTGTCCCTACAGCCTGATAGCCTGGCCCACGCACAAACCCTGGTCTCCCGGAGCTCAGAACAAGGATGTCAGGTTTTCCTCCCACGGTGGAGGGAGGCCCAAAGAGAAGAGGCAAGACAAGAGCTCCGGGAAGCCACAGGCAGGAACGGAGGCAGTCACGGGCTCGCCGGTGCTGGCTGCAGGGCTCTCCAGGGAGGATGCTCCAGCCACCACTGCCACTGCCACCTCCCAGCCCTGCTGTCAATGGCAGGACTCACACAGCGCCTCAGCCTTGGCTTTCCCACGCCGGAGCAGCCTTGGGAAGTGGGAGGAGGAAACAGATCTGCTCCATGTTCCCGGCGTTTCCTCTCAACCCTCTATGCCAGGATTTTTTTTTCTCTTGTGGAAGCAGGGAACAGCCTGTGTCACAGATAACAGAGGCAGTGACAGACACTGCTGGGGCATGGGGAGCACTGTGTACAGCCCCAGACTCCTCCCCACCATCATCCTGCACCGTGGGACAGCCACCGAAATGCTCAGAGCTGGTTCTATGCTCCAAACCTTGGCACGTTTGCAGGATGCTGTCGGAGGTGCGGGGGGCAGCAGCAGGATGCTCATCCCCCCATCTGGCCAGGGCAGACCTGGAAATGCCCACCCGTGGGCAGGGAAGGCCCAGCTGCCTGCTGCCAGGTGGCAGAGGGAAAAGGCAGGAATGCTAATGGGATACAGGTTCTAGCCAATGGATTTGCTGTGTCCTGGGAGTGTGGTCCAGACATGAGGGTACAGAGGGGGTGGATGGTGGAGCAGGGAGACCTTTGTGGGTGCTGAAGGACCACAGAGAGCACAGGGCCACCTCTGGGGAAGCTGAGGCACAGCCTTCTGAAGGGGAGGCAGCCCACAGGGACCCTAGCCCATCCCTGTCCCCATGCCAGGACACCAGGGCAGAGGATGAACTCCTGGGGCGCTGGGACATCTCCCTGCTCCAGCTGCACACCCGGTCTTCAGAACATCCCAGGGGCCGAGCTACCACAGGGCACCCCAGGCAGGGGATCCCCTTGCCCAGCCAGGTCCAGGGGAGCTGGGATGTTGGCTCAGCTCTGGAGGCTGCTTGCAGTGCCCGAGGCTGGCTGCCTGCCCGGGGACGGCGGTGGCAGGCTCAGTCCCGGTGCCCATTGTGCTCCCGAGGGAGCAGGGCTGGGGGAAGGGACACGTTCTGGCCACAGCGTGGGCCAAGGCCACCATGGTCATCCAGAGCATGGCCAGCAGGGCTGGAGACCTGTCACTCCTGCAGGATTAGCTCAGGGTTAGACACCATTCCCATGGCTGCTGAGCTGGGATGGGGCCAGGCTGGGATGGGGCTGGCATGAGGAGGGACTGGGGTGAGATGGTGCCAAGGAAGGATGGGGTCAGGTTAGGATGAGGCTGNGTAGGATGGGGTTGGGATAGGATGGGGCCAGAGTGGGATGGGACAGGGATGGGAATGGTTTGGGATGGTGCCATGTAAGGATGCAGCCTGGGTAGGATGGGAGTAGAGTGGAACGGGGCCAGGGTGGGATGTGGCCGGGCTAGAATGGAGCTGTGGTAGAACGGGGTTGGGGTGGGATGGTACCAGAGCGTGGTGGGAATGGGGTAGGAATGGGGTAGGATGGAGCCCAGGCAGGGTGTGGTGAGGGTGGGATGAGGCTGGGCTAGGATGGGACTGGTGTGGGATGGACCCAGGGTGGGATGGGGCCATGCTGAAGGGGCCTGCCCTGGCTGTGGGATGCAGGAGGAAGCACATCCTGCCTGGGTGGAGGCTGCGTGCCGGGCTGTACCTCGGAGTGCTCATCCCTGCAGGCTGGGGCCGGGGAGGGCTCCGGGAGGATGGAGCGCAGCCCGCAGCATTCCCAGCGTCGCTGTTAGTTTAACAATACCCCGCTGGCCTGCATGCCGGGGCTAATTTTATCCTTGGAGCCAGGCCAAGGCGGCCCTAACTTTCCTCGCTGTGATTTATCCCAGCCATTTCCCTTCAAAAACAAGGCCCCCGTGCCAGCCCTGCTGTCTCCCAGGCAGCGGCACACTGTCCCGGCTAGGGCAGAGAGCGGCAGGATTTGCCCCTTGGAGGGTTGAGAGAGCAGGAGGGTGGTTGCTGTGGGAACCCCTCCTGGGGTCGTTCCCCCCCACAGCACAGGGATGTTCAAAGCTGGCTGGAAGCCAGGGGATGCTTAGGCAGAGCCTTTCCCGGGATCCTGGAGCAGCTCTGTTCTCCACAGACATCTCTGGGAAGGAGGAGGGTGTTTTTTCTACCAACGATTTTATTGAAAAGGCTGTGGGGCAATTTTTTTTATTCCCTTTTTTTCCTTTTTTCTCTCTTTTCCCAGTCAGCAGCCATACTTGAGAAAGAGATTTCTCTTTGCCTCTGTGCATCTAATTAAAAACTGATTGGTAAAAATGCTGCAGAAAAATGGAAAATATTGAAAATATCTCATGACAAACAAACAAAAAAATCTCTTCCAAATAAAGATCTCTTTTCTTCTCTTTTTTTTTTTCCCACCAGAAAAGCTTTTAGTGTGCAAAATGTCGACCGCTTGGATTTCTTCTCCCAGTGGGCTGGGATGCACCCACCCCTGCTCCAGGAGAGTGGGTTTTCAGAAAGCTAAAAATCACTGGGCAGAGACCCCAGCGCCGTTCCCTCCACGTCTGTCCCTCTTGTGACCCCCCACGCTCCCGCCAGACCCGTGGCAGGGCGGGAGGTCCCTGGGGAAAAGAAAGAGGTGGCACGGCCAGCCCACGGGCGAGCCCTTCCCTGCCAGCCTGGGAAGGGGGAAGAAAGCCCAAAGTCATTTGGTCACTAGCGTGATGAGTTCCCGTCCGGCCTCAGCCCGTCCCGGCCAGAGGGGGCCCGGGGGGCGCGGGCAGAGCGGGCGGAGGCGTTAGAGGTTGTCGTACATGCGCAGCGTCTTCTCCAGCTGCTGGCTGACGCGCTGGTAGAAGACGATCTGCTGCCTCAGGTAGGACTGCATCATCCTCTTGAAGTCGGCCACGCGCCGCTCGTGGAAGTGGTTCATCTCGGCCTGCAGGGCGAAGCCCACCACGCGGCAGCGCTTGCGGATCCCGTCCGCCTCCTCCTGGTCCATCCGGCCCTCGTCGCTCATCCGCTGGCTCTCCTTCACCTTGGCGAAGGCGCCTGGCGAGGCAGGGAGCGCGGTCAGAGGATCCCTGCGACCCTCGGGGCCCCTTCCCCGGGCAGCCCCGCTCGGTCCCATCGCCCCCCGTGCCGGGCACCGGCCCGGCCCCAAAGCAGAGGCACAGACCTGCCCCGTGTAAGGGAGGGATCTGCCTGCATCTCCCCCTGCCATCAAACCCATCCCTCTCCTCCAGGCAGGCAAAGACCAGGAGCATTTTCCCTCTGGACTTTGGCATCCCCAGCTCTTTTTCCATCCCATCCCTGGGCAGTTGGCCTCATGCATAGCTGGTTTTGGGGGTCTGGGCTCCTGGAGTGCTGTGACTCAAGGCTTGGGGTGCAAAGCTGATGTGGGGCAGTGGTAGCACAGTCAAGGACCCCAGCCAAGCCTGCCCTCCAAATATTCCGTGCCATTCCATGAATGGGGGTCAGGAGCAGCCCTGGGAGTCCCCAGCCCAGGAAGCAGTGAAGCAGGATGTGACAAGGGCACGTGGTGCTGCCTGGAGCTTGGCTGGGAAAGCATCTCCCACTCCCAGAGGCAGCTGATGCTCTGACACCAGTTTTTCCCTCTCCTTCCATGTTTTTTTACAGCTCGGTTTCGAAAGAATCCTGCCTGGCTCCAGCCCTGCATTCCTCCCCCTCATTAGCACAGAGGCTAAAAAACTAAAAACAGGATCTGGCCCACACTGGGCTTTTTTCCCTTCTCCCTGCCCCTTGCCGGGAGCACCAGACCCGGGGTTACAGTGCTCCTGCTGCGCCAGCCCTGCTCCCAGAGGGGAGGAGGAGGAGGAGGAGGAAGAAGCAAAGTTTGGAGGCCAAATCCTGCCTTCCGCTCTGCCCACGCGGCCTCGCTTCCGGACGGGATCCAGCCCCTCTCCGTGGGTAAACAACACCCGGAGGAAAGGCAAGGAAGCGGCCCGGGCAGGATTGAATCCTCCCTGCCCCCTTTGCCTTCCCAGCCTCCCCCAGGGATGTGGAGTGAAGCACAGACATCCCTGGATGCCTGGACACAGGCAGCCCTGGCTTCACCCTGGGGAAAACCTGTCCTCCAGACTCTGGGGACACTGGCGTGGCTGTCCCCTCCCTGCTGCAGGCAGCTGGGCTGGGAGGAGTGCGTGGACTTCGGCCCCGCTCCCACACCGGTGGCTGCCTGGGTGCAAAGGGCCACGGAGCCCTCCCTGCCTGCTGCCTGCCCCAGGGAGAGCACAGCAGACACTTCTCACCCCCTCTGATCCCACCAAATCCAGGGAACCAGGATGAATGGGACATGGGGAGCTCTGATGCTCTGGGGGTGCTAACCCCCCCCTGCTGGGCTTGGAGGTGCAGGGACATGCTCCTGAAAAGCGTGACCCTGGTTGTCCCCAGAGGTTCAGCGTGTGCCCCATCCCACTGCCCTGCACAGACCCCTCGGCCCCTCCGACCCACCCAAGGCCATGTCCAGCCATGTCCCAGCCCTGGGGGAGCAAGCTCTGCCATCCCCGCTGGCCACCCATCCACGGCCTCGGCAGGAAGGGAGGATGAGGAGGGACAAGTGGCAGTGGGTGGGGATGCACAAGAGGTGCCAGGCAGGTCACCCCAGGGCCAACAGCAGCAGTGCTGGCTGCTGCTCATGGTCTGGGGGAAGTGGTCAGCACCATCTGTGCTGACCCCCCCAGCCAGTGCTTTGGGAAGCACCAGCAGCAGTTACGGAGCCCACAGCACACTCCATACTCTGGACCCAACAGCCCTAGCAGACTCTCCCAGGCTGGGATGACTGGAGGGCTGTGCCAGCAGGGACCACACTGCCTGCCTAAGAGGCATAGGCAGTGGCTCCCATCCTCATTCCCCTCCTCGCTCCCCATTCCCTTCATGGCCCAACAGAGGATTTCCTCGTTGCACCCACATCCCACTTGCCACACCATTCCCACTCACATGGGACCATTCCCACTCGTATGGGGCCATTCCTGGGGAGAAGAATGCCTCCTTACCTTTCTGCAGGTGGATGATGTCTGGGAAGTTGGAGAGGAGCCCTTGGTACAAGGAGAGAGTGTCCAGCATGAGGAACAGGTCGTTCTTGGGCTGCTCAGCGAACATCTCCCCCACAGTCTCGTAGGTCTTGCCCGTGTGGGAGATGGCGTTGTTGAGGGCATCCAAGCTGTAGGGAGGGTCCATGTGGAAGGAGTGGCTGATGGCTTGGAAGGCATTGCCCAGCTTCTGGAACTCCTTGCGGAAGCCCCCCACGTGCTTGCGCACCAGCTCCGACGCCACGTTGGTCAGCTGCAGGACGCTGTCATCCATCTTCTTGCTGAAGGCCTTGAAGGCATCCACGCGGTCCTCCACATCCTGCAGGTCCTGGTGCTCGGTGGGAATCTGGATGGTGAGGAGGAAGCTGGCGCCCACCATCTCGTCCTTCTCCGCCCGGCGTTTGCCCAGCTTCCACTGCTTCTCGTCGCGGCAGCAGAGGAAGTGCTGGAAGCCCTCGTACTGGGAGAGGACAGGGTGGCTGGTCATGTGGTCCATCCAGAGGATCAGCCGCCGCTTGCGCTTCTCGATGAAGTCCTCCTCGAAGCGGCCGGTGGCCTGCTTCTCGGGCAGGTGGGGCACCGAGATCACCGTGAACTTGTGCAGCAGGCGGTTGTAGAGCCAGTCGAAGTGCTTGTACCGCCGGTACACGGGCGAGTTGATGTTGCTGGGGGTCAGCTTGTAGGAGATGTAGCTCTTGATGCCCTTGAACTTGGTTTGCTTGGTGGGGTCCTCCACGGAGCAGATGAACGGGTGGGGGTTGGCCCTCCACTGCGGGCCTCTGGAGCCCATCTCGATGCAGTAGGTCTCGGCGATCTTGGACATGAGGGGCACGTCGCCCAGGATGAAGGCTTCCACCCCGGAGCGCACGAAGCAGGAGAAGCGGTTGAGGTTTCTCCCCACCACGCTGCCCCTCTTGGAGGAGCTCATGCTGTCCTGCCTCTCCAGCGCCGGCTTGGGCCGGTAACCGGCGTGCTGGTGGTGGCCGTAGGCCGCCGGGTACTGCAGGCTGGGCGAGGGGTGCCCGTTGGTGCCCGGCGCGCCCCGGGGCTCCTCCACCACCGTGCACGCATCGTCCCAGTCATCCCAATCATCATCATCGTCATCCTCAAAACTGCCCTGGTAGGAGATGCCGGGGTTGGGGGATGCTGAGTACAAGGAGGAATCGTGCCCGGGGGAGCCGACCGGGCTGCTGGAATAGTCCGTGTAGTTGGAGCCCGACCGGGAGCGGAGGATCTCGACGTAGGAAGCAGGGAAGAGGCCAGTCTCCCCACGGCTGTTTTGGCCCTGTAACCACCCGTCCAGGGAGTTCTCGCTGAAGATGACGAGCTCCTCGTTCTCCTGGATGCTGATCTCCTCTTTGTTTTCGCTCTGGAAGTTGTAAAGCGCTCTGGCTTTCAACGCCATGGCCGGTGCCGGGTCGGGAAGAGGGGGGAGCCAGCGGAACGCAATCCCCCCAGCCAAAACACCCCCCCGGCAGCACCGCGGGCTCGCGCGGCTCCGGGATCACCACCACGCGCTGTGGGAAAAGGCTTGGCCGCTCTCCCAGCAAAATAAAAAAAAAAAAAAAAAGGGGGAGAAGAAATCCCTTACGAGGTGACGCCAAGGTCCCTATGTCCAAGTGACCCCCCCCGATCCCGGCGCCCCGGTTAAAAAGAACATTCCCCGTTTAAAAACGACATTCCCTGGATAAAAACAAGATCCCCAGTCAAGCGAGCGGCGTTTCCCTGGCTCCCCCGGGATGTGAATCCCGGCCGGCCCAAGAGCCGGGCTGTGCCATGTCCGCGAAGGGTTTATCTCTCTGGGAGGTTGATCCCGAGGTTTCACTCTCCGGGAGGAAAACCCCTGGCTGCCAACGCGGAAATAAATCCAAAGCGATTTTTCTCGGCGCTCCTGTGGATAAAACACTCTAAATTTCCCGTCGGAGAGCGCCGGGAACGACCCCAAACCCTGCCCAACCTCCCGGTGATCCCGGGATTTTGCAATTCCTTGCCGGGACGACTTTCCCGGTGGTTGGTGGGGTTTGGTTTTTCCCTGAAATCCGTAAATCTCACGCAGGACGGAGGCGGCGCCGGTGGCGGTGCCCGTGTCGGTGTCGGGGCTGGTCCCGTTGCCACTGGATATGACGGGGCCGGTGCCGGGTCCGGTCCGCTGCCGGTGCCGCTGCCGGGGCCGGTCCCGTTGCCGAAGGGGTGGCGGAGCCGGCCGCCAGCCTCCCGTGACGCAGGGCAGCGCCGCGCTCCCCGCTCCGCCGCCCGGTTCGCGGCGGGGAGCGGCCCGGCCCG
>VWZW01006249.1:5243655-5254336 GCA_013397115.1 Edolisoma coerulescens
TGGCCGCGTACAAGCCCCGCGGCGGCCCCGGGCAGGCCGAGCGCCGGCAGCGCCTCCTCCGCATCCAGAGAGAGTGAGCGCGGCAGCGGGCGGGCGCCGCCGGGATGGGAGCGCGGGGCGCGTTAGGCCGCCCCGGGGCTGCGCGCGGGGAGCGGCCCGGGCTGGGTGTGCGGCGGGCCGCGGGTGACCCGCCTCTCTGCCGGGTTGTTTCCTCCACCCCAGGAGGCGGCTGGACTACGTGAACCATGCCAGGAGGCTGGCGGAGGACGACTGGGCAGGGGTGGAGAGTGAGGACGAGGACCGAGAAGGGGAAGATGCGGAGGAAGAGGCGATGGACGTGGATGCTGGCAAAAAGCTGCCCAAGCGCTACGCCAACCAGGTGAGGAGCCATCCGTGGTGTGGGTGTGGGGCAGGGATGTGGGGGGGTTTGAGGCCGCGGTGATGGCCATTTGGGGGCTGAGAGGAGTGCGTCCTGCCCAGCTTGGTGCTCACAGCGAAACTGTGCTTAGTTCACCTCCAAAACTGAGCTCAAACGGAAAACGGGTGGAGGTGGGATGCCTGCGTGCTTTAGAATCACTTAGGTTGGAGAAGACCGCGAAGATCATTGATTCCAGCCATTAACCCGGCATCCCCGTGTTCCCCACTTTACGAGATCTCAGCTCAGCTAGCAGCATGAGTACCCTGATGGGCAGCATGCAGTTAAAGATTCCTGTCTTTCCCTGTGTTTGGAAAGGAAGGAAGGGCAAACTCGGCTGGGTTTTATCAGCCTGGATGCTGTATCGGTCCTGGATAACCCACAGCCACTTAGGCAACCTCTGAAGAGGTCAACTTGTCCGGGCTCTTTACTCCTAACATTTTGGAATCTCTAAGCCCTGCTATGTTTTTAAGAATAAAGTGCTGGAGTGGGGACCAAGGTGTGGGATGCCCAGTCAAGGGCTGTGAGCCCTGTGCTGTGGTCTGAAGCTCAGTCAGCAGCTGGGAAGCAAGAGAAAGACTTGGGGAAGAATGTGTTAGGCAGGTTGGAGTTGATTAGAGGGAGGGAAGGAGCCCTTTTGAGGGTGACAAGCAGTGCCAGCTGCCTCTAAAGCACCCAGTGTAGCTGTCAAAGCGAAGTCAAAACCTTGCTTTATCCTTGAGCTGTTTGTTGTCCAGCACTTCAGGAGGGTTGTTACTGACTGGTTCTTGTCCCTGGACTCTCCGTAGCTGATGCTGTCAGAGTGGCTGGTGGATGTCCCCTCAGATCTGGAGCAGGAGTGGCTCGTGGTGGTGTGTCCCGTCGGGAAAAGGGCTCTCGTGGTGGCCTCCAGGGTAAGTGGGGTCCCACCAGCTGCTAAAGGACCCATTTAGCCAACATGAAACCCATTCCCAGCCAACATGAAACTGGCTGGACTGCGTTTTTTCTCTCTTTTTTTCCTCACAGGGCACAACAGCAGCTTACACCAAGAGTGGCTTCTGTGTCAACAGGTTCCCATCCCTGCTGCCGGGGGGAAACCGGCACAACTCAACCAGTGACAAAGGTACGGGTGTGAGGAGGCATTTGGGATAGAGAGAGGGGAGCTGCCTGCTGCTCCCTGGGAGTGTGTGTGCTGGCAGGCCCAGGGCTGTTCCTCCAGCTGCCCCAGGTCCCACAGCTGGGCCCCTTTTCTGTGCTGGGGGTGCTCAGCTTCAGGCCTGTGTCTGTACCTCTGGAGATAACTAGATGGGAACAATATCAGATGCCTTTATGCTAGATAAGCACAAAGAATCCCCAAATGGTTTGGGTTGGAAGAGACCTTAAAGCTCGTCTTGTTCCACTATTAGGGAACTTTCCCCTAAACCAGGCTGCTCCAAGCCCTGTCCAGCCTGGCCTTGGACACTTCCAGGGATGGGGCAGCCACAGCTGCTCTGGGCATCCTGTGCCAGGGACTCACCACCCTCACAGGGAAGAATTTCTTCCTGACATAGAGTTTAAAATTGCCCTTTTCCAGTTTAAAACCATTGCCCCTTGTCCTGCCACATCTTTTTATAAGCTGCCTGTTTGACTGACAGTCTTAAACCCAAAAATCCTCTCTGTCCTCCAGCAGAGATCTCTGCATGGTGTCATCTTCCTTAATACCTCTTGGAATTCGTTTTTTTGCCCTGAAAAAAGAGGCTTACTGTCTGGCAAATGCCATTTTCTGAAACATGCCCTCGCTTGCTGTGCCTCTGACTGGTCCCTTTGCAGCCTCGTGGGGCTCCTCAAGCTCAAGGCTTTTTTGGTTGCAGTTTCTGTTGGCGGAAGGGGATCCCTCTGCACCCCGCAGCCTCCCATCAGGGCAGGATTGATGTCAGAGAGCTGTGACCTGGCATTTGCCAGCGGGGTTGGGCAGTGTTTGGACAGGTGTGAGCCTGCCCGTGTCTGTGTGTGCAGTGTACAGCATCCTGGACTGCATCTACAACGAGGCCAAGCAGACCTACTATATCCTGGACGTGATGTGCTGGAGAGGACACCCTGTTTATGACTGCCAGGTACCGAGTCCCTGCCCTCCCTGTTGTTCCCTGAGCTGCTTTGCTCCAGCACTGCAGGTAGCTCACTCTGCAAAAGGTGGGTATTTCTGCTAAGCACCAGCATCTTTTCAGCTTTAGGGCTGCTGGATAACTGTGTACATGTTTTGGGGGGGGAGTAGCAGGGTTTGGGGTGCTGGTGCTGCAGGTGAAGTCGAGTTTGTCAATCTCCCAGGTGAGTGCAGAGGAACAAAGACACTCGGCAGACGCCATCAGGTGATGTGTGGTGAATGGTCACTGACTCTGCCTCCTTTCACAGACTGACTTCAGATTCTTCTGGCTCTCCTCAAAAATCCAAGAGGAGGAAGGGCTGGGAGAGAAAAGCAGGATTAATCCGGTAAGTCCTTTTGTACTGAGGAGGAGGCTGGGGGGGTAAGCTCTCCTGTTCAGCAGGCTTCAGCAGTTTCTTTCACAAGCGGAAGCTTTTTTCCTTTTTTTTCTTTCCCCTCACAGATCAGGCTTCAAAGTGTACATCTTATGAAATGGGATGCCGTGGTCAGGATGTAAATAGAACCACTGCATATTGTAAATGAGTTCAGTGGGGTTTTTTTCCCCCATCCAAAGTGCTGAGGGAGCTCACACTGCAGGGTATCAGCTAACTTCCATTCTGTTTTTAGCTTTCCCTTGTAATGGAATGGAAAACCAGTGTGGTTTCTTCAGGAGCAGTGTTGGTTGGCAGCCTGACTACAATGGGGTTTATTCTTGCAGTCTTGTGGGTTTGTAAAGCTTTAAGCCTTCCCTCTGTTTAAACTGAGCATTGAAGTTGTCGGGATGAATGCTGGATTGCCACCCGGAGTCCCTGCTGAGCCAGAATAAAAACTCTTCCTTTGACAACTTACACATGGGGGTCAGACCTAGAGCCCACAGCAGCTTGGAATGTGATTTTTGGGCACAGACATGAGAGATTTGTCTGCTCAGACATGGCCAAGCAGAGCAGCTCCTGTGAGCTGAGCATCTCGGTGATAAATGGGGCTGACTGCAGTGAGGTTGTCTGTGTTCAGAGAACATCCTGTCCTGACTCCAACAGGAATATCCAGAAGATAACTACCTAATGAAGGGGGGGTTGTTTCAGCTTTCATTTCCTGGGTGGAAAGATTGGCTTGGCTGAGCCAGCAGCCTGGAGCAGATGTCTGTCTGCTTTGCATCCTGCCCGGAGGTCATCATTTTCTATTTTGGTTAGAAGAGCATCTCTGGGTCAGGGCTCCTGAAAAGTCCTTCCTGCAGTCTTAGGTGCTTGGGAAAAAAGGTATCAGGAGTATGTGGGAGCTGTTCCTCACCCTTTCCCTCTTGTGCCAGATCCTGCACCAGAGGAATCCTTCCCTCTTAGCTGCCTACACACCAGTGCTGGATTCAGCAGCCTGTTCTCCTGTAGGCCAGACAGTTGCCTCTTCTAACCCTCTCTTACTCTTTCAGTACAAATTTGTGGGCCTGCAGAACTTCCCCTGCTCCTCGGACAGCCTGTGTGAGCTGCTGGCTTCGGACTTTCCCTTTGAGGTGAGAACACACCGGTGGGGGCCTGGACCCCCCGGCCTTAGCAACAGCTCTGCCACGCCTCTGCCAGTGCTTGCACAGGACTGCGTCCCCTCTCCTTGGGAATTTGCTCTCCTGAGGCTGCAGGAAGCTTGCCAAGTTGCTGTTTCCTGCACGTGGGATGGATGCCTTTATGCCCATGGTTGATCTGTTGTCTTGTGACCAGGTACAGCCTCATTCAACCACACAAACAAGCGAGAGTTAAACCATGGCACTCCCTGTGTTTGTGCTGCCCTTGCAGCAGCTGGCCGTGTCTGAAAGAGCCTTTTGGGACAAGAGGACACTCAGGCTGCCTCCAGAAGCAGCACAACTCAGGTTCACATAGCAGTGTGATGGACAGCTGACCTTTTTAGGGCCAAAACTGGTACTGACCACTGCCCTGGGTGGGCTTGCGTGTGTTTCCTTGTGGTGGTTCTGACAAGGCACCTGGCTGTTTCGTGGGGAGGGAGGAGAAGGGTGGTGGTAAGGTCCCAATGGTTTCTGGGGGTTTGGGTGTTCATGATGGGTGCCTGAGGTGTACTGGAGCTGGGGGCAGTTGGCTGTGACAGAAAGGACTGAGCAGGACACCTGTGTTTGCTTCATCAGCTTTAAAAGCAGAATCAAAGGATCATACAATATTCTGAGTGGAAAGGGACCTGCTAGTAGCATCAAAGTTCAGCTCCTGGCCCTGCACAGGACAGCTCCAAGAATCCCACCGTGGGCCTGAGAATGTTGTCCAAAGGCTCCCTGAGCTCTGGCAAGCTTGGGGCTATGACTGCTGCTCTGGGGAGCCTATTCCAGTGCCTGGCCACCCTCTGGGGGAAGAACCTTTTCCCAATATCCACTCTAAGCCTCCCCTGACACAGCTGTTGTGCTGTTCTGACCTTTGGGGAAGGGCAGGACAGGCAAATCCACATGCCAGCCAGCTCAGTTCCGTGTGGTTGTGAGCAGTGAGTCTCAGGCCCTCATGGAATCAGCTCTGGCTGCTTTTGCCTGCCCTGGCTGACTTGGCACTGCAAGGGAAGAGGATGGAGGAGGCAGTGGCGTTCCGACCCAGTGACAGTGACAACATCTGGGAGCCAGAAGCTCCTCCAGTGGCTGCAGCTGTTCCTGGGAGTGCCCAGTCTCAGCCCTACGTCAGGAACGGCCTCCACAGAGGTTTCTTGTCCCAGGAAGCCAAAAGCCAGGCTGATGGGACAGTGTGTCTCGTGCCCTCCCATCCCGAGTTAGCCATTAACATAGGTGTAGGTTTAAGTTAAGGGCACTCACTTGGCTGTGAGGGCTGACTTTGCTTTCTGCTTGTGAAAGCCAGGACAGTCATCAGAGCAAGCTGGAAAGTCCCAACCCATCACTGGTCTTGCCAGACCCTCTCTGAACATGGATTGAAGAGGCTTCCCAGCTTTCTTACAGCTGGCTTGCTCAAATAACAAGTGCTCCAAGTGCCTCTGTAGAAACAGTCATTCCTGGTTTTCCCGAATAAAGTCTTCATTCCTTCCCGAGGCATCTGCTCCCATGAGGAAAGGCAGAGGAGGGTTTGCCCTCTGCAGTCAGAGCAGCAAACTTCTGGGCTACAAAGGAGACTGTTGTGAAACTCTGGAGCAGGAGATGGAGCTGAACAGACTCCAGCTGTGTAATCCAGCTGTGATTTGCCCCCCAGGCCCTCTGCTATATCAGGGTGTGACCCTAAGAAGCAAAATGGAAGTTGGCTCAAAGCAGCCCAAACACCACAGGAATCGTGGTGCTTTTTCCAGGAAGAAGGGAGCCACGGGTCTCTGTGGTGTGCCACAAGAGGGAGCCCAAAAATCCCCCAAAACACCTTCTACCACCAGCACAGGACAGAATAAACTTTGCAGGAGGCGAAATACATCCTGACTATGGATGAAGGGTAACAGAGGCGGTCTTAGGTCTGGACCCAGGATCTTGTGATCCTGACAGGGGTCTCGTGTGTGTGGTGGCCACAGAGGGGTCAGTGCCTTCAGATCTGGGTCTTCTGAGTTAATCTGTAACCTCAGAGCTGGGGCCTGATCCACTCTGTTCAGTGGAATCTTACTCCCCGGAATTCAGTAGACTTTGGATCAGTGGACTGGCTCTTGAATTTCAAGTGGTTTTTGGAGTGGATCTTAGGAGCTACTGTCCTTCTCAGATCTGAGTAAACCCATGCTTTCCACGAAGGCAGGGGAGCCAAAGCCTCTGAGAAACCCCGGTGGGAAGGAATGGGAGGACTGCTAAGCACCTAAAATCTGGAAAGCGTGGCTGTGGAATGTTAAATCCTGCCAGGCCAGTCTCTCCTCAGGTTTGGTCGTTCAGGGACAGTGTCAGGCCTTGTTCTGGTGTGGCCACTGTCACTGTGGTGACTCAGGGTAGGGACCCAGCCAACAAATTAAATAAAACGGGAAGGAATACAGGAGTCACTTCAGTCAGGGAATGGAGAACATGACCTAACTTCACCAGGCTGAACTCCTTTGAATTCTCTAGCTTGGGGTAGATATTTGGAGTGGTCTGGAAGGCCTTTCCAGGCTCTGATCTTTACCAAAACATTCCCGTGGGTGCCAGAGAATCCCCGTTGCTCATCGAGTGCCACACACCCACAGGAATGGGCTGGATGTACTGGAGTGCTGCAGAATCTGGTTCTTCCCGGGAGGCAGGGTGAGGGAAAAGCTTTTAACTTTACATATCCAGAGGCGTTGCACAAGCTCATCATGATGTTTACTGTTCTGGTTTTATGTTTTCCTAGCACAGAAATCCCCCTTTTTCTGGGATTATTTTGCAAGATGTTAACAGTGACTGAGAATTATGGACAGAATAGTGCCAGAAGCTTTACCCTCTCTGCCAGAGGTTAGCATCCATGGAGCAGAAGTGGATCTGTGCTGCTTTGTGCTCAGCCAGTTAGCCTGTCCTGGAGGCTGTAGGGTCGGGGAGGGGCCTGGGAGCAGTTCCTCCCAGGCTGGGCTCTTTTTCTCCTTGCTTCTGCCCACTCAGCCACTCTTCCTTGTAGCCAAATGGCCTTTTAAGAGCTTGTGAAGCTGGGCTAAGAGGAGCACCACCCCTAGCGTTAGTCAGCCTGACAGCAGGATCCAGCCTCGCAGAGCACACCCCTGGGAAGCGTGGGAAGAGGGGGGGATGAGAATCCCTGAGCACGGTGGGGAAGTGGGGAAAACGTCAGCCAGCTGCAGCACTGCGGAGTGTGGAAACAGTAGCATAAGAGTTAGGGCCTAAACCTTTAAAGTCCTGAGTGCCCTTAACTGTCATTGATTGCTGGGAGAAGTTCTCTCCTGGGAAACATTAAGAATTTTTTTGGCATAAGGCAGCTGAAAGAGCTGTTAGGAATCGGGGCTCCTTGGCGTCACACACTCGGACTAATTACTTTCCAAATGTATTATTTAAAATAACCCTAATCCAGTAAAGTGGGCTGCCTTATTCAGAAACCCGCTGGCTTTTCTTCAGAATGGGATGAAAGCATCCAGAGGACACTGCTCTGTGCCGACACCGGGCTGGGCTTGTTTGCCTTTGACAATTTAAAGCCATCTGGGAGTTGCTGATCTTTCAGGGCAGGAGCCCTGCAGGTTTCTTCTTTCCCTTCCGCTGTTTATTGCACTGCTTGAGGAAAAATGATCCAGCTGGTGGTTTTGGCCTGCAAACAGAGAGCAGAGCCGTTGTCTGGTGCCTGGTCATTCACCTGCAGGAGCCTCAGCTCTGCCCTTTCATTCATTCTCTCTCCTGCCCACAGGTGGACGGGCTGCTCTTCTACCACAAGCAAACCCACTACACCCCCGGCAGCACCCCGCTGGTGGGCTGGCTCCGGCCCTACATGGTCCCCGAAATCCTGGGGCTCTCCGTGCCCGCCACCGTGCTCACAGCCAAGCCGGACTACGCCGGGCGGCAGCTGCAGCAGATCATCGAGAGCAAGAGGAGTAAAAAGCTGGCGGCAGAAAAGGGCCACCCGGGCGGCGAGGCGGCCACGAGGAACGGACACTACGAGCTGGAACACTTGTCCACCCCGCAGCCAGAAACGTCTCCGGAGGGCCGGGATGGAGCAGTGAGCCAGATGGAGAGTTAAGCTGCTGGGACAGGCCAGCTGGGCAGGGAGCAGGGAGAAGGTTCCCTGCTTCTCACTGTGCCTCATGCTCCTGAGAGGGGGCAGAGTAATAATGATAGGATGGCTTTGTTTAAAGGGCATGACAGTGGAATATCTTGCCCCAAGTGCTGCTGGATTTTTTTTGTTTGTTGTTATTACATACTTTTTGCCAGGACTTCTGTGAGGCCTTAACAGGATTGTCTGGTTCTTCGCTAAAGCAGTCACGTGTTGGGAAATGATCTGTCCCCGTAGTGCAGGGATACAGTTCAGCTCCTGACCCTGCTTCTGTTAAGAGTCTTGGCAAAACTCCAGCATAGGAACAGTGCTTGGACCTCTGAGGTGCAGCTGCTGCTTGTGACCCTTGCAGCAGCCCCACCTTCCCAGCCCTGGAAATCGGGGCTTCTCAGCCTTTGATCCAGCTGTTTTCTGAGGCCTTTTCCATGAAAGTTGTTACTAACAAAAAGTTTGCAGTGAGCTGCTGTAAATCCAAAGGCTGCACTTTCCACGCCCACGCGTTTTTTGGGAAAATCTCAATTTCCTTGCGTTGCAGCAGGACCTGCCTCGGAACACGGCTTTGTGCGGCGCGAGGGCGGCAGAAGCCTCTCTCTCCTCGAGGCTTTTCTCAGTGGGGGGAGGAAGGAATGGTTTCGCTCTGAAAAACGCTACCATTGATCGTGCCAAATAAAAGGTTTCTCAGAAAGACAAATTCTTGAGCGTCTTCCTGCTACCTAAGGGTGGATGCGTGCTGTGCCTCCCAAATAGGGATTGAAAAATTTGTTCCAGTGCTGACTGGAGCAGAGGAAACGCTTGTGTGGGTTTAATTCTCTGCACATCGAGGTACTTCAGTCTCTTGTCCTGTCTTTCTCATCCCAGCCCAATCCCACTTTTTAAGCACCAGCTGCTTCCCCTCCCTGGTTTTCGGGGGATGAAATGATTGTTCTCACTGTCCCCAGGTTGGTTTCCAGAGGGGGGTGAAAAGGAGGAGGGAGATGAAACACCAGGCTCAAGGCAGCATTGGGGACTCTTCTGCCAGCTCTCTATGGAAATGCCCCTGGAGGAGATACTGAGAGTGGGGATGGCCACCTGCAGATAGCGGGGTGCACTTGTATCCTGCCCTTGCACCCCCTGTTTTTCCCAGAAAAAGGCTGGTTTCTGTGCCAAGCGTGCGGGCTGTGTGCGACCATCGGGCTGTGCAGCCGCTATTGATGACAGCAGTGGGCAGCAGGAACTGGCCTGGCTGTGGGAGGGGGCTGCCCTCCGCTCCCCGTCCCCGGGAGGGAAGGGGCACCCTGGCCCCGCAGTGTTCCGAGCTGTCTCTTTCAAACAGCTGCTTAATTTACTGTTTTAACATGTGAAGCAGCTAGCCCAGGGATAGAGGATGAGCACCTGGGCTGCCTTAACCTCCCCATCTCTCAAAGGTTCCCACCTTCAGCCTCCCTGGTTGGCAGGCATCTGCTGGGAGAGCGCTGAGCAGGAGACCGCATCCAGCCTCTTGTCAGCACAGTTTTCCTTCCATCAGGCAATTAAACCCGGAGGTGGGCATCTGGATGGAAGATTTGTGCATCCCTGAGGGCAGAGAAAGCTGCAGCTCAGGTTACTGCCCTCCAGCAGCCTTCCAAGGTCCTCCAGCCGAGGGAAGGACAGGAAATACAGCCGAAGAGGGGCTGTGTGCTCTGATGGAGGAGAGCGAGAGGGAAGCGACAGCAGCTTCCCGCCGGCTCCAGATGATGCCTCATAGTTTCCCTTTTACAAGCATGAGCTGGGCTGGAGAAATAAATATTTGCGTTACAATTCCTGTTGGGAACGAAAGGCTGTGTTTGGAGAGAGGGTGTCAAACGGAAGTCGCGGGGGCCAGCGCAGTTTGATGCCGTGACTGTTGTGTTTGCTGGGTGCGATCCCACTCCCAGCTGGAACAGGCAGCAGCTCCACCGGAGGGGTCACCCCGCCGGGGGCTGAAATCTGGCCTGGGGCAGGAGAGCTGAGCGGGCAGCTCGACCTGGAGACTTGGCCTGGGGCGCTGGGGGACAGAGCCAGCCCGGAGCCCTCATCTAGCCGGGGCTCAGCCCCTTCCCTCTGCCCTACTTCCATTTTCTCCCGGTTAGGTGCACAGGCTCCGGCTGCCGGCACGCTGCCAGCACAGTGCTCCTCGGCTGAACAAAATGTCCCCTTGTCCCAGGGCCTGGCTTTTTGGAGCGACCGCTGCTGCGCTTCCCGGGATCCCCGCTCCTTCCCGAAGGAGCTTCGGGACCCTCCATCCAGGCGCTGACACCTGCGCTCGGCTGGGAAACGCAATTTAGGGATCGGAGAGGCGGGAGTGGAAAGAGACGCCTGGAAATCCCGGACTCCTGCTCGCGGGGGGAAGGCTGCGAGGCTGGAATACCGGCAAGGGAGAATGCCGTGCCGGGAATTTTATCCAGTAACAGCAAGGGAGGATGCTGCTGCCGGGAATTTTATCCAGCACCAGCAAAGGGAGGAGGATGCTGCCACCATTTTAGCGGCGGTGCTCCCGCCTGCCGCGGCCGGAACCGGAGCTGGGGGAGCCGGCGCGGAGCGGGGGGAGCACCGGGCCCCTCC
>VWZW01006249.1:5254741-5267607 GCA_013397115.1 Edolisoma coerulescens
GCAGCCCCCATCCACGCGAGCCTCCCCAGCCTTCCCGCTCCCCAGGAGCCCTCGCAAGGCCCGTGCCGTGGGTGCTGGGGCGTGGGTGCCCCGTGCCCAGAGCAGCGTGTCCCTGCTGGCCGGCCTCCCTGCCGTGGGGCTGGAGCGTGGGGATGCGCGTGGGGATGGAGCGTGGGGATGGAGCGCGGGGATGGCGCGTGGGGATGGAGCGTGGGGATGCGCGTGGGGATGGAGCGTGGGGATGGAGCGCGGGGATGGAGCGCGGGGATGGAGCGCGGGGATGGCGCGTGGGGATGCGTGTGCACGCGCTTCCCACGCCCCAGGCCTCCCGTGACGTCCCGGCTTCCTCCGCCGGCCTTGCGTCACCGCGGGAGGATGTTGCTGGGCTCGGGGAACGGGGCCCGGGAGCCGGCCGGGGCGCCTTGGGTGGCCGGAGCCATCCCTGCCCGTCCCCTCCTTTGTCCTCTTCCCAAGGCTTGCCCACCCGCGGCCGCTGGGCTTCCCTCTGGATGGGGATGTGGAGCCTGGGAGCGGGACCGGGCAAGCTGCCGGGCTCCCTCTGCCCCCTCGGGCTGTCACATTGGCCACCTTGGTGGCGCTGGGGACTGCAGCGTGAAGGCAAAAGGTCCTGTTTTCGTTCTAAAATGGTCGGTTTTCCTGTTGGTTGGCTGGTTGGTTTTCTCCTTTAAAAATCCTTCGTTTCTGCAGGGAGGTGTAGGAGGGTTGGGACGGAGATGCCGTGTTCTCCAAAGCTCCGTGGAAGAGCCCCTCCTGCAGCCTGCGCTGGTGCTCAGCAAATGCAGAGCTACTGGGCTTTTTCCTCCTGGGAGCAGTACTGCTCTCTCCAGGGTGATAAAATCCCAAGGAATGGGGAGTGTTCTTGCCCTCTGTCCCCACAGGTGCCTGAGATTTGCCTTTCTCCTGTGTCACGGAGAGGGCAAAGCTTCCAGAAGCAGGGTTTTTGGAGAGCCTGCAGGGGCAGGGGAGGCTGGTTTGCAGCGGGAGCAGCATCCCAGGAGAGGGATCTGAGATGTTTGGTTTGTGTGGGAATGTTGGATGGAGAAGGTGAAGAGATGTTTGCAATAATGGCTCCAGGTTTGGGTCATCAGCCTGGTGTGGGGAAGGCTGCCTTTGGTGCTGCCCTTGGTGGTTTGGAAGCCAAAATAATGGAAGTTTCCTTCTTTTCGTGGGTAAGTGGTGGTTTGGGCTGGATCATGCCCTTCCTGCCACCCCTTCATCCTTCTCGGGACCATCAAGATTTCCTTCACTCTCCCCTGTTGCCGACAGCAAGCCAGGGGGAAATTCACCCTTCTCCTCTTAGGCCAGCCTTGGGACATCTCTTCTACGGGCTCTCTGCAGTTCCCTCCCTAGCCTGTCCCCAGGGAGCCAAACCAATTTTCCTTGGGGGTTTTCAGCCCAGCTGCAGTTTTCACAGATTTATCCCCCGCTTCCCCACGCTGAAGAAGGAGGGTAGGTTTGCCGCCTGGCAGAGGAGGGCAGGAAGAACCCCCGGATTCCGGCAGCGGTGGATTTGTCACCGCCCTGCTCCAGCGCAGCAGAGCGGGGACGTGGATGACGCCAGCACTCCAAAGACCAGCATTGTTCCAAACGCCTGGCCACGGACAATTTCACTCACAGTGCTGCCGAAACAGAGCTCCTTGCTGCAGCTCTGGGTCATGGGCTTTGTTTTCGGCACATGGAGCGATCCCTGCTCCGCTGGGATTGACACCTGTATAAATCCACGTGGGATTGGGGCTAGGAATGATGATGAGACCCAGTGGAGCGCACGAAGGGGGGCAGAGCTCTGGCTGGCATTGATGCTCAGCTCCGTAACGCCTGGCTCCCTGCTGTTGTATGGTGGCACTGGTAAGTTTGGAATTTGGTTTTGTTCCCAGGGAAAGCTGGAATTCATGGCTGAGCTGCCCTGCAGAGCCAGCACTTGTTCTTGAGCGTCTTCCCCTTGCAAGAAGCCCACCATCCCTCCTGACGGATGCTGGAAATGGGATGCATGAAGTGTGACGGGTTAGATGTTTAGGAAGGAGACCTGAGCCACAGGTTTCATCCTCTCCTCATTGCCATCATGCCCCTCTTCCCGTCATCTGGGGAAACCCTTCCCATCATCTTGGGGTATCGTTGCATCTCAGGCTGCGGTGCCGGCTCTGGGCACCGTCCGAGGGCAGTGGGAGTTGTGCCTGGCGCTCACCCCCATACCTGGACCATCCTGCACGTGCTGGGGAAGGATCATCTTCACTGTTATTTTGGGTATTTTGCGTCTGCAGCCCTGGATTTTGGGCACCTCGGGGGATGCCCTGGCAAAGTGGAGGATATATTGGACAGGATATGTTTATGGATGAGATATATTGCTGTATGTGTGGATGTGTGCTGTGTTAAGGCTGAAGATGGTTCCTGTATTGCCCCATTTATTTTCCTATGGTGCTTGCCCAGCTTCTTTGTGTGACTCTGGGACCAAGTTAGGGAGCTCCTGGCTGCAGTGTGGTGGGAGAGAGACCCCTGGGATGAGCCGGGCTCCTTTGGCTCAGCCCACGAGAGGGGCTCGCTGTCCCTGCCGAGCCTCGCGCCGCCGATAAACCCCGGCCCTTCGCTTCCTCCTGTCGGAAGTCATTAACACCGACAAGCTCTTCTGGCTCAATAGCTCCCAGTAACTCTGAATAGTTCCCAGTAACTTCGTGCTGCTGCCTGACATCCTCCACCGCCGCCTGCCTGTGCTCCCTGCTCCCGGAGCCAGCCTTCGGCACTCCCCGTCCCTCCTCCTCCTCCTCCTTGGACGGCATCGCCATCCTCCACTCTAGGGAGGATGGAAGTGGTTTCATTTTGGCGTGTGCCTGGGTGGGAGCAAGGCATTTTGGTGTCTCCCTCCATCCTGCCTGCGTCCTTTGAGCAGGATGTGGTGGAAGGCTGCGCTGCGCTGTCTCCCTTGGGGCTCCTGTGTGGGACAGGGGATCAATCCGCAGCAGAAGGCAAAGCTGCGTCCTGGGACCCTCCTGGTCTTCCATGTGTGTGTGAAACTGGTGTTACTGGGCGAGCTGGTGCACGTGCTGTAGCAGGTCGGAGTGTCAGCCCTCCATGTTCATTACCAGTGTTCCCACAGCCAAGTTCGCTGCTCCACGGTGGAGCTGCAGCCCCAGGAGGCCGCTGCCAGCTGATGGGGCTGTGCTGGGGATGCTGTGTCTGAATGGGAGTTAGTTTCCTGTAAAATTCTCCTTTTGCTCCCCCTCTCCCTTCCATAAGTGTCCCCCAGCCTCCAGGCCATTTTTCCCACCCCTTGCTCCCTTCCCCATGTGGCATTTCTGCCGTCTCCATCGCCACTGCCCTTACCCCTCTTGTTGTGGAGCTCCCTGCTTCGCCCCGAGAGGCTGCTGGGTCTGTTGAGGACTGTAGCTCCAACAATGACCAGGGATGCTCCTCGGGCACTCCTCCTCCTCCTCTTCCTCTCACCCTGTCTCACCACATGCCCCTGGTCTCTCCCACAGGCAACCAAGCAGTTCCTGGAGGAGATCAACAAGTGGACAGGCCAGTACAATGTGTCCCCGCTCTCCTGGAATGTGGCTGTCAAGTTCCTCATGGCCCGTAAGTTCGACGTCCTGCGGGCCATCGAGCTCTTCCACTCCTACCGGGTAAGTGAGAGGGGCAGAACCCCCCAGCCAAGGGCTTCCTGCTCTGCCAGAGATCCCTGCTCCCTAGGACCACCCTCCCCCTCCTCTTTTTCCTTTTTCTCTCTCCCTTACAAGTTTTATCCAGCTGGAAAATCCTTTTTCAGCTGAGGCAGGTTGCCACGGAGATCTCGTTGATCCCAATCCCTTCCCCTCCTCTGGGAGCAGCTCATGGGGTGCTCTCCTGGCTGGTGTGTGCTGCCCACAGAGCATTTCCCTATATATGAAGGACATGGATCCATGCATGCCTTTTCCAACCTGGTGCTGCAAAGCTGCTCTTCCTGTTACTGGGGGGTGTGCTAGAAATGATCCCATGGAGGAGAGGTGCCCTCGGGTGGCTGGGTGCCCCGTGGGGCAGAGGTGGGCCGTGCCTGTGCCCCCTGTCACTCCCCTCCCTGCCCGCAGGAGACGCGGCTGAAGGAGGGAATTGTGAAGCTGAAGCCGCACGAGGAGCCGCTGCGCTCCGAGCTGCTCAGCGGGAAGTTCACCATTCTGGTAGGTGGGGTGTTCCCCCCTGAGTCATCCCAGCTGGGTGGCTTTTCCCAGCCCTGCTCCGCGTGGGTGCTGCGGGAGCCTGACCCTGTTTCCTCGGCAGAGCGTGCGGGACCCCTCAGGAGCCTCCATCGCCCTGTTCACAGCCAAGCTGCACCACCCCAGCAAGAGCGTGCAGCACGTGGTGCTCCAGGCACTCTTCTACCTGCTGGACCGAGCTGTGGAGAGGTGAGCCTGCCTCTGCAGAGGTACCCTGTCTCACACTGGAGGGTCCCCGGGGAGCCCCTTCCCTCCCAGGGAGGTCACTGCTCCCCATGGCTTGAAATTCCCTGGTTTGAACTCCAGCCAGTCCTCCTTATGGAGCTGTTCAGCACAAAATCCCCCAAGCCCTGAACCAGGCATTTTGCAGCTTTGCCCTGTCCACGCCCTGGGTCCAGTTCAGCAAAGCCCCAGATTCCTGCAGGCTTTGGCTGGGGAGGAGGCAGCCCCACCATCAGCCAGACGTAACGTGAGCCCTGCCAAAAATATAAACCCGGGACATTCCCCTGCCGTTTATCCTGCTGGGTTCTTTCTGGTTTTGACCTTACCAATCATGGGTGATGCTGCTGAGGCAGGCTTAAGGCACGAGTCAGGCTTAAATGAGGGTTGTAGGAAGAGGTGGTGGAGCAGCTGGGAAGTGCAGAAGCAAGGTTTGGGTCTGTGAGTCCTTCTGGAAGCAAGGGAAGGGATTTTTGGGGGTCACTGTGGGGCAGAGCTGCTGATGCAGGTGCCAAGTGGTTGCGTGTTGTGGGGTTGACATTGTTCTTTTCCCCCTCTCAGCTTTGAGACGCAAAGGAATGGGCTGGTGTTCATCTACGACATGGCAGGGTCACAGTACACCAACTTCGAGCTGGACCTCAGCAAGAAGATCCTCAATCTGCTCAAGGTGGTGCCTGGGGGTTAACTGGTCTCTGGGGACAGTGTGTGGGCCACTCGCTCACCAAGAACCCAGAGTCCTGTGGTTTTGGCATCAATTTTCACCCCAGACCACGCTGACCACGTCTCAGCCGAGGAGCACCAGCTCCAGCCCTGCAGGAGCTCGGGAAGGCACTGGGAGCTTGCCAGGCTGGACCCGGCTGTGGCTGCGGTGTCGCGCGGGCGGGAGGGATCAGCTGTCCCCGGGCTGGATTCCTCTCACAGCTGCTGGCAGCGCTTTTGGGAAAACAGATGCAAATTATTTTTTAATCGTGCTGGCATTTGGTGCCTCCTCCCTTCTCCGGAAAAAAAAAGCAATAACAGTAAATACTGGCCGGGGTGTGTTCTTTGCATAATCCCAGTTCCCAGTCTTCACCTCTCCCCCGCGGAGCCAAACCCTCTGCCTACCTAATTCCAAGAGAGTAATTTGTTTCCTTATCGACTCATAAAAACAAGCACAGCTGTGAGCGTGCGAGGCACACTTCAGATGTGGTATTGCCGTCATGGGGTCCCTTTGCTGGTTGTCACCTCTGCTGGGATATGTCCCCTGCCCCAGCAGAGTGGATCTGACCCCCTCCTCACGCCCACAGGGTGCCTTCCCAGCTCGGCTCAAGAAGGTTTTCATCGTGGGAGCACCCATGTGGTTCCGTGTGCCCTACTCCATCATCAGCCTGCTGCTGAAGGAGAAGCTGCGGGAGCGGGTGAGTGCGGACCCTCCTGGCACGGGACTCTCCTGGCACAGGACCCTCGGCGGGCAGGGCTGAGGCTGCGTTCCCTTCGGGACAGGGTGGTGGAAGCAGCTTGTGCCGTTCAGCCCCATCTGCTGGAAGCTGCTGAGCACCAGCCCTTTGGCATCCCTGTCCCCATCCCCGGCGAATCCTCTCCAGCCTTCTTGGAGTCACCCCTGCCTGTCCTCTTCCTCTCACAGGTGCAGATGGTGAAGATGTCGGAGCTGAAGGAACACCTGCCCCGGGAATGCCTGCCTGAGTACCTTGGAGGGTCCCTCAAACTGGACCCTCTGAGCTGGAATTGCCGCTTCCTGCCCCAGCAGAACGGGCACCCCGACCCCCTGGACGAGCTCATCCTGGTGCCGCTGGCGGCCCCCAAAGATAACGGCTCCGTCCACGTCCCCGGGCCCAAGTCTGTCACCCTCCAGGAGCTGCTGGATCACGTCAGCCACAAGCAGAAACGTGGCATCTACGAGGAGTACGAAGACATTCGGCGCAGGAGCCCGGCCGGCACCTTCGTCTGCTCTTTGTGAGTCGGTGGGAGGGAGCCAGGTGCCCCTCTCACCCCAAAAAGCTGGGTGCTCCCCCTCCCCACGCTTCTGCTGCTGGCTGGTGCTCCATCGGCCTCTCTAGGGTGTGGTGCTTTGGGTTAGCAACAGGGAACCCCGGCCTAGGGATGGTGTGAGCCCCCTCTGTGGCTCCTGCAGCCTCTGGGGACGGGAGGGAGCCGCAGAGGGCAGCAGGGACCGGGACCTGGCGGGGACTCTGCTTCCCGAGGCTTTGGCCAGGTGATGGCAGCAGAGCCCAGGCTACGGGCCCCGGAGGCTTGCACAGAGGGAGGGATGCTGCCTTTGCCTTGCCTGGAATTCATCCCTGCTTCCCTCTGCTCCGCCTCCCAGGGCACCCTACAACCAGGACAAGAATCGGTACGGGGACGTGCCCTGCCTGGACCAAACCCGTGTCAAGCTGGCGAAGCCGTACAGCCGCCCGGAGGTGAGCCAGCCCCGGATGGAAACTCACAGTCCTGTGGGAAGCTGGCACAGCTGTCCCAGACACGGCTCTGGAGGCCTTATCTCACCCCTGCTTTTCTCCCTGCAGCTGACTGACTACATCAATGCGAGCTTCATGGATGGCTACAAGCAGCGGAACGCTTACATTGGCACTCAGGGTACGGCTGAGCCAACAAGGGGCTGTTCTGCTCCTGATGCACCCCTGGGTTCCACCTCTCTGCCCAGTGTCAGCCACTGGCCACGGGGACATCCCCGGAGCAGGGCACTGCCCAGCAGGTCCCCCTTCTCTAAGGGTGTCTTTACTCCTCCCTGGGTGTATTTATTCCCCTCCCAGTCTCCAGATAGTGGCCTGAAGTTTTTCCTGGGAGAGAGCAAGTGGATCTATCTTCCTCCATCCACAATAGCAGCCCTCTCCCTCGCCCTGCCCTTATCCCAGCTCTGGATTTGCCCCATCTGCCCTGGGATGAGCACAGAGGCGGGATCAGCGCTGAGCCTGATCAGGATGCTGGGGGCGGCAATCGGTGACAGCTCCAGGCAGTGTTCGTGGTTCCACACCTGGGTCAGCCCCTACAGGAAGGGGCTGTGGTTCCCTGTGGGGGCAATGGGGGGCTGGTGGATGCAGCTGGGAAAGGGGCTGCCCAAATCCGTGAGGTTTTGGACTGATGTCTGGGTTGTCCCTGCAGGGCCTCTGGAAAACACCTACGGTGACTTCTGGCGCATGGTGTGGGAGCAGAATGTCCTGGTGATCGTGATGACAACCCGGTGAGTGCTCGTGGAGGGACACAGCCCTCTTTTTCTGTGCAAAATGAGCATTTTTGGTGTGGGATGAGCAGCGCTGGGCTCAGTGCAGCGATCCTGCAGCAGCGGTGCCAGCCAGAGCCCCACAGAGCGGGGACATTGGGTCAAGGACAGACTGTTCAGTCCCTGTGGGATCTCCAAAAGACCAAGGCTGGGTGGCACGGGAGATGTCCCAGGCAGGGCAAGGAGGACATTACCAGCTTGTCCTTGTCCTGCTCCCAGGCTGGAGGAAGGAGGCAGGAGGAAGTGTGGCCAGTACTGGCCCCTGGAGAAGGATTTCCAGGTGTGCTTTGGGGCCCTGACCATCACCAACCTGGGCGTAGAAAACCTCAACCATTACAAGAAAACCATCCTGGAGATCCACAGCTCAGAGGTGCGTGGCCACAGCTGGGGGGAATGGCATGGGGGCACCAGGGCTCAGAGGAGGAAAGAGGGTCTAAGCCCCCTGCTTTCCCCAGACCAGGGAGCGGCGGCTGGTGTCCCACTTCCAGTACCTGAGCTGGCCAGATTATGGCGTCCCCTCTTCCGCCGCCACTCTCATTGACTTTTTGGGGGCCGTGAAGCAGCAGCAGAGGGTGGCTGTCAGCGCCCTGGGACCTCGCTTCAAGGGTCACCCTGGGGGACCCCCAGTCGTGGTGCACTGCAGCGCTGGCATTGGCAGGACAGGTAACGGGCAGGGGGGAGATTTGGGGGTGGTGGGGTGACAAGTCCAGCTTCCCTGGGGCATTTCCATGCCGGGGACCCACGGTGTGTTTGCAAGCTGGTTGCCCTGAGACACGTCCTCAGGACTTCCCGCAACCATCAGAGCTGGGAAAAGTCCCCGGATGCTCGTGGGAGATGGGTGGGGGGCTGAGCACCAGCACTCCAGTTCTCACAGGCGGCAGCGATGGTGCCAGTTGGTGTCTGATGCCATCCCCACCGTCGTCCCTAGGTACCTTCTGCGCGCTGGACATCTGCCTGTCGCAGCTGCAGGACGTGGGCACTCTGAACATCTACCAGACGGTGCTGCGCATGCGGACCCAGCGCGCCTTCAGCATCCAGACCCCCGAGCAGTATTACTTCTGCTACACCGCCATCCTCGAGCACGCCCAGCGCGAGGGCCTGCTGCTCACCAACCACAGCCAGGCCGCCCAGGAGAAGAGCTCGCCGGGGCACTGAGACCCGCTGCCTCCCTGCAGACCCCCTGCCCATCCTCGGGGGCTGCCTGAGCCGCCTCGGTGCCCGCCAGGACTCAGCAGAGCCGTGGGAGCGGCGGTGCCGGAGCACCTCAGCTGTCAGCACTGCTATGGAACTGTGCCTTATTCAACCCAAATGGTGGCTGCCAGCACAGGAAGGGGCTCTCACTCCTCCCCTCGTGTTTCGGTTGGGTTTGGTTGGTTGGGGAGGTGGTTTGTCTTCTCTTCAAGTTGTTGGGGGTTTTGGGGGGCAGGGTTTGTTTGTTTTTTTGGTTTTTTTGTTGTTGGGACCACCTAAGATGTACCTAGAGAGGGGCTTTGCAAAGTCCTAGGAAATGTATTCCAGTCCTGGGCCTGAGGAAGAGGCACGTGCTTCGGTCTCACCTGACGCTCCATCTGTGTGTCTGTATGTATGTGTGTATATAATATACCCCCGCTGTGACCCCCGGCTATTATATAGATACATATATACAGCCTCCCCTTCAGCAGCTCCCAAGGGTCCCGCTGTCCTGCCACCTCACTGCTGTGACCTCTGGAGCGGTGAGGTTGGTCCTGGCTCTGTCTTGTCTTCCCCTTTCCCCTTATTTCCCCTCATGGGCAGCGTTGGGACCCGGTACCCACTGCTGTGCCTGTCCCACTGGAGGCACAAGGATACTTGATGGTGTCCCCCCTGTTTCTTTGTCTCATCTTCCCCATGGAGATAGCAGCTCTGCTCCTGGGATGATCTGGAGGACTGGGTTGTCCGGGAAGTGCTGAGCTCACAGCACCCCCTGCCCCTTGGGCGGCGCTGTGGGAGTCACTAGGTACGAGGCCGTGGGGGCATGGGCACCGACCGGCTCTCCAGGTTGCCCGGCTTTCCCAAGCTGCTGCTGGGAACCCGCAGGCCCAGCCCTGAGTTGAGTCATGGGCTGGGAAAGCGCTGAGCAAGAATAAACCCCAAACCCTGGAGAGGCAACAAGCCTCTGCCCCGGCCCCAGCCCCCACCACTGCCTGGGCCTCCCCAACTTTATACTGTAATAAGCTCTTTGAATGTGTATATTCTTATTTTTTTATAATCTTGGGGGAGGGAGGCGCAGGGTTTGGGAGTTTTGTTTTCTTTTGGGGTTTTTTTTTGTGTTTGTTTTTTTTGTATTTAACATTAACTTGATCCAAGCCAGAGCCAGAAGTATTTGTAAATGTTCCTATTTTGCTCTCAGAGAAACCTTTTTGTTGTCATTACTTTTTTGGGAGTTGTTTTGTTTTTATTTGTATCGATATATAAATATACCACCAGTGACCAGTCCTCTTTGCTGTCGTGGGGGCATTGGGTAGGACAGAAGAAGGAGAGAATTTAGGGCTTTGCACAGGCTGTGATCTCTAAAAACAAGCTGGCCCCATCCCTGGCTACACATGGACTTTGAGGAGCACAGGGCTGTGTTCAGGGCTTCTTCTGGCCTGGGTGAGGCTGAGACAGAGATAACCAGGCTGCAGGAAGCTTTCCTGGGCAGGCAGGATAGTGTCAGGAGGGAAGGCAACGCTATGGGCTGGCGTAGCCAGGGGGGACACAAGCCACCCTACTCCGAGCTCCTGCCTCTTTCCCCAGGGCCTTGACAAACCCCAGGACATCAGTCTCCTGTCTGGCCATGGTATCTGCCTGCTGCTGCCTTTTGCTGCTGGATTTGGGGGTGGAGGCATCGCCTCTGTGCTTCTGCATCCCCTCTGAGCAGGCATGTAGGGCACATAAATTAGGGGGAACTCCCGGGCTGTCAGGCAGCTCCAGTGCCTTCAGGCGCAAGTGATGCCAGTCCCAGAGCAGCAGCCGCAGCCTGAGGCTTTGGGATGAGGGAAGAAAAAAGGCAGCTTGTGCAAATGAAACCCTAGAGCCAGCGAGAGAGCTCGTGCCCCAGAGCAGGGCAGCTGGCGGGTGTGAAGAGCAGCACCTGTGTTTGCTCAGCTGGAGCCTAAAAGAGTCAGGGATGCCAGTGACTTTCTAGGACTAGCACAGGGAGAAGCTTTCCCCTGTGCTCTGGGCGTGGACTGGCTCGGCTGTGCCAAACCGAGGTCAGACACAAGCACTGGAAGGCTGGAAAAGAACCAGAGGCAGCAGGGAATCCATCTGGAAGGGCTGCATGTCCCATGGCCCAGGAGTGCAGGAGAGGTGAGTGTTGAGAGTGTCCCTGGAGCCGTGCACGTCCTGCCTGCAGAGTGGTTCTGGTTCAGCTGCAGTGTCCCATCCTTCCAGGTACCATTTTCCACCCGGCTGTCTCCTGGAGCAGCATCAGCCCAGGCAGTGTGATCTGCAGAGCAGCTCCTTGGGCTCAGGCTGCCCTCGAGTTTCCCTCCAGGCACCCACTGCAGGGTGGCTCCTCTGAGGGAGTCCTCATCCTCTGAGGGGAGGCTCCCAGGGCCCTCCCTCCTCGCTGCCAAACTTTTTCACCCAGCTGGCCACGCATGCAGGAAGGGAGTGTTTGCAGTTTATTGTTAATCCTGTGCTGTCAGCAGCAGCTCTCCGTGGCTCAGCGGGGCTTTTGGCGAAGCGTTGGGTCCAGATCTGAAAGCTGCGGGGGATGCCAAGTGTCCCACGTGGCCCCACGAATGCGCCCAGCCCACGTCTCTCTTCCACGAGCTGTGCAATCCCAACGAAGCCCGCTCTGTGCGCACGGTGAAGGTGGTTGTGCCATCCAGCTCAATTCCACGTGATGTGGGCACAGAGAACCGAAACTTTTCCAAGAAGACTCGTGTCCTGGGTGTCTGGTAGGAATAACCAGAGGAAAGGGATGGAGATCACCAATGCTGGCTCTGAATGGGAACAGCTCAGACACGCTGCTCCCTTCAAGGAGGGATGAAGATCCCATCTGTGCTGGAGGCGGAGGAAAAGGTTGTAAACCTTTTCCATGGAAAAACAACCCAAACACTCACCCTCCCTTACTATTTCCAGGGCTGTGTTTCTTCTCAAAGCCAGTGTTTTCAGTCCTCTTGCACAACATGAGGTTTTGTTCCATCCATTCCTTCTGTGACAGCAGGTCCTGCTCGGCAGTAGGAATACGTATTTCTCTGGAAATGGTCACTTCACGCAGACAGCCAAAAGTTACTGGAAAGAAAAACTTTGTATTGTTTGGAGAGTGGTGGGAAAAATGGGCTGCTGAGTGCAAGCAGCCTGATGCCTACAGCATCTCCCCTTCCCTGGAGTGGCCCAGAGATGGGGATCAGCCACCACGGGCAACAGTAACAGCACAGACAATTCCAAGAACGAAATCCAAAGTTCCGCTGGAGTTTGGAAGCGGGGATTTAAAGGCATTGCAGGGCGATCCTAAAGCGGCGCTGGCATCGCTGTGCCCACCTGTCTCATTTGGCTTTCTTGGCTGCATGCACACCGCCTCGCTAATGACGATTACTTTAGTGCTTGTAATTTTGCGCCCTGGGAGTCTGGAAAGAGCCTAGCTCCAGAGCGCTTCATTTCCCAGCCCTTCTGCTTCCTTGCCTCCGGTTTCCAAGGCTCAGGCTCGCTCTCCAGTGGCACTGCAGCCCGTGCAGGCTCAAACCCCTCTGTCAAGAGCCCTTCCAGGAGTTAAACCGAGCTGCAGCTCCCAGCTACAGAGACTCCCCTCTGCTGTGCCTGCTTGTCCTGGCACCACCTCACTGCCTGCTCCTGCAACACTCTCCCAGCCTGAGAGAGGGAAGAACAGCTGGAAAGAAAAAAAAATTTAGATTTTAGACCTTGTTTGAGTGAAGGTGCTTGAAATACACATTTTAATGGAAGTATGGAACACGTGTGTTTGCATTTCACCCTTTCCCGAGCACGCTCTAGATGCCCAGATGAGCACTAACGGGCGGCCAGGCCTGGCTCCTCCAGCCTCCGTCTGCGGAACCCAGTAACTCCCTCCACAACTTTCCAAAGGGAGATAAACACGGTAATTGAAGGCATTAACCCCCATCTCCATCTCGTGTTTTAGCGGACGGGGAACGCTGGCCACCGCCGCGGGGGCACCGGCTCCCTCAGCCCGCTCCCGCCCTCCGCCGTGAGGCCTTTCCCTCACACCCCGCTCCTCGCGCCCCCCC
>VWZW01006249.1:5269074-5315964 GCA_013397115.1 Edolisoma coerulescens
CCCGCCCGCGGGGGCGTTCCGAGAGCCGGCGGGGAGCGCGGGGCTGCCCCGGTGCCGGTGTTCGCCCAACTTCCCGGCGGAGTTGCCGTGAAAGCGCTGTGCCGGGCCGTGCCCCCCGCCCGGGTCCCGCTGCGCCGAGGGTTCCCCCGTCGCTTTTCGCGGTTCTGCCGCTCCGTAGCACAGCTCTCCGAAAGGACCTGTTGGAGCGACGCGGAGACACACGGAAACCCCGGAGCTCCTCGTGCACCCATTAATTTCGCAGCGATTTTAATAGCGAGCCGGATCCCTCTTCTCGTCCTCCCGTGCTGGGAACTTGGCAGACACCTGCATTGGTGTCACCCCCTTTTTTTGATTCTTCAGGCCGTTGTACGTCCCTAGAAACTACTTTAGGTTTGTTTGGTTTTTTTTGATAGCAGGAGGCTGGTGGAGTTCAGGTGGCTTTAAAAGTATGACCGTGCTTGGTGTCTGCTTAACTAAATCCTGTTTTTTCTGCCTTTTCCTGGCCTGGGTTCAGAATGAATTTTAATACTCGTTATTTGTGTGAATAGTATGTGTGTTCAGATAGAAGTTACATCCCTAAAGAAATCCATTTACTTGGACCACTGAAATGGGGCAAAATAACTTGTGTCAGCTCTATTTTAAACTAGTTATCAAAGGCATCTCCAGCTGTGCATGGATTTTCAGTCTCCCACGCTGTCCAGAGCAATCTAAACCTGGCCTGTGTGCTGAAGTGTAGCTTAAGGCTGCCATAACACCTCGTGTTTCTCTTTTAACTTGCCGCTTTTGGTTGTGCTAAAAGGTGTAGGGTCAGTAAACAAGTGGGAAATGCCCAACTTAATTCACTACAGGTGTATCTGTACTGACCATTTTCCACTCCTAACTTGTAATTATTTAAAAAAATACAGTTTCAGAAAGGTAAACATTACTATATAGGATTAACAGTACGGTATTTTAAATTGAAATGGCATTTTATTTTAATAGACTAATTTTAAAGCATCTGTAAAAGTTCCTTCATCACATAAAGTGCCTTGGCAGCCCCCTGTCAGCCTGTGCTGGATCTCCAAGGACAGAAAACTTACTTTTTAGAGTCTTTTTTTTTCCCCTGCTGAGGTGAAGTTAGCAGTTTTTCACATGGGTACGCTCTTTGCAGAAGGAAATTGTGCTTTCTCCCCCAAAGTATCTTATCCTCGTCCCTCCCACCTTCCGCTTCTGGCGAAGACACATGGTCTCAGCATGAATTTGTTTGAGATGCTGCAACGTAATCGTCCATCCAAAAAAATAAGCACTAATTTGCTCCAGTTTGGGGAACCTCTGCGTGCTTCAGGCTGTTCTTGTGAGCAGTGTGGGGAAGGGGGATGCTCTCCCCCTGGCTCCAGCCTGGATTGCTGGGGGAGCCCTCTGCACAGGCTCCTGGCACGTGTGGGTCTTGGGGCTAGGAGCATCGTGTTGGAATTGGCAGGCGGATCATTTACGTTTCCAGGATTTATGAATCGTTTTCTGTCCAGATTGCTGTTCTGGACTTCTCCAGTGTTGGAAAGCTTTTATGGCTGTTGGAGCAGAAAAGAGCCCCGTAATAGCTGTCACTTCAGCCTGGGGTGCACTTTTGGGACCACGCTACTTTTTTCCAACCCCACCGGGGTCTTTTTATATTTGGTTAAATAAAAGAGTTCTGATCATTCTCTCTGTGCATGGGGTAGGTGCAGTCAGGGAACGGGGCAAAAAGAATGCTCTAAGCTCTGTAGAGCTTGTTTTGGATCGTGTCTGTGCAGTGGGGTTGGGCACCTAGGCCACTTTTTGGCCAAGCAGGGATCAGTGCCTTACCAGCTTGTTACCCATCTGGATGAGCGGGGTTTATTCGTGTCCCATCTGCCTCACGGTGAGCGCTGGCACAGCTGTCACGATGTCACCCTGCAGAAAACTCTCCTAACTGCTCCCAAAGCTTCAGGTCGTGCTTTTCCAACACCTTTTTCTAAGGATGCTTCTCATTTCGTTTTGGAATGATGCTCTGGTCCTGGATGTGCCCCTCTGTAGCATGGCCGAGGGGTTATCCCCATACAGGTGGGGGATCCGGGCTGTGTGGCACCGTGCAAACAAAGTATAGCAGTGACTGCTGAACAAGCTGGGTCATGTTCTGGAAGTCGTGTGGCTGGGTTAGCAGCGCTGCTGGAACCTGAGCCGGCTCCTTTCCAGCAGGCACTGCGATGTACTCCTCTATAATCCACGTGGGATGTGTCCTGCAGGACATCCGTGACCGTTCCGGGATCAGAGTTGAGACTTGGACTCGCTGCTCCCAACTTTTGAGTCCTCTCTCCCTCGAAAGGAAACCTTTTAAAAAGCCCTCACATGTGTTAAACAAATCCTCTGCAGCTCTGCAATTTCCCTGCAGTTTTGCAGAGGGACCAAAATCCTCTCCAGTGGCTCTTTCACAGCTTGTTGGTGAAGGTGGTGTTTATCCTCAGGTGTGCTGGCTTTCCAACAGGTGCTGAGGCAGCGCACCTTCCCAGTTTGCTTTCTTCCTAGTCTCTATTTGGCTTTTTCTTTTTACTTTACCAGCTGATCTCTAATGCCAGAAGACCCTGCTTATCTGGTAGGAAAACCTGCAATAGAAATAATGGAGATTTTTGGCATATTATGTGGTAAAATGCTGGGGAGAGGAGCTGCCACTGGAGAGGCAGTTTTGCGAGGGAAGAGGAGGGCACCCGGCCTCTCGTGCCTCTGTTGCTCCCACGGAGCAGTGAGCAGGCAGGAGGAGAGCCCTGCAGTGCTCCACCAGCTGAATCCAGCCTTGTCCCCGCTTTGTTCCTTCTCTTTCTGTGTCAGTACTGCCACTCCTCTGCTTCCCTCGGTGCCAGAGGGAAAGGGATGTGCTCCACTTGCCTTTATCTGTCCCACCGGCTTGTGTGAGGCAGATGGATGGGGAAACCCTCAGATGAAGTCGGCAAGGTAGAATTGCATAATTGTGGCGTTGTTACTGAGATGCAACATAGCTTTTCTTAATTTTTCCTTTGCTTTACCAGCTGAGGATCCCGTGTGTGTGTGTGTCTGCCTGATGAATCCTACCTGTGGCACGGAGCTGGTGAGCTGGGAGGTGGCACAGGTGGGAAGATCCAAAAGTGTGGTCCCATGCAGCATCCTTTTCCTGTGAGGGGGAGCACTAAAAACCTCAGAAAAAAAAAAAACAATAGTTTTCATCCTCCTCTAGGTGGAATGAAGTGTGCTCTAAAGTGGAGGTACTAGGGAGTTTGGGTAGAAATGCTGCTGGGGAAAGGGAAGTCAATTCTTGGCTTGCTCTGCTCAGTGCTAAGAGCTACATGCCTCCTGTTAATGCTTTTAACAAAGGAAAGTACCTGAATTTTGTGACTTACTTTCAGTCCCTGCTGTATTTTCCGGGCTGTTCAACCCTCAAATTAAGGTTACAGATGGTGCAGTTTGAATTGGGGCTCTCTAAATCTACACTTCAAAGTCCATAAGGGGATGCCAGAGATGTGTGCTACATTTCTGAGATGACGACATGAGCGTAGTATTGGTTGTAACGTGGAGGGAAAACGCTTGGTACAAGTCTTTGATATTGTATGTTTATTCTCAAAATACCTTTCCCTTAGCTGGGGCTTTGCCATCATTAAGGAAAAATCAGTTGTTACTGAGGGTGGAAGTGGGTGGAATTGCCCCTTTGAGCAGCACACTTTGGCTAAATCAGTTCAAAATGACATGTCCAGTCTTGGGTTTCATCTCAGTGTTCCTTCCTCAGCTCTTTGGTGGGCTGCAGGAGAGGTAGGACTTGCTGCACGACAGATTTCTCCAGCTTTTCAGCAGAGGAGATGCCAGGTCAAGATTAACAGGACTTCAGTGAGGAAATGAATGCACTTTGGGACCATTTAGCATCATATCTCCTTCTGCAGGATGCAGCCCGGTCACTGTTCCGGTGCTGGTTTGCTTTCCCCTCTCTGTACAGTTTGGGGGATGCAGAGTTATCATCCCTAGTCTCTGTCTAGTACAGCAGAGCTTCGAGATCGTCTCTCTGCTAGGATTAATAAAGCCTGTCAATTAGCAATCTTCATTAAGGGCTGGTTTGCTGGGAGACACTCCTACTCAGCGGATTGCAGACCCTTGGTAGGAGTTAGTGCGGCGTTGTCTAGGAGGATTGATTTCCTAGATAACTAGCACTAATAGTGCTATTGGCTATTACCTAGATATTGACCATATACATATAGATATATACACCCATATATAATACAGAATTCCACAGTTGAAGCAGGTCCAGTGCTTGGATAGAAGCAGAGTCCAAGCTCAGTTGGTGAAGGTGAGGGGAATTCAGAGGGAAGATGAATGTACGTGAGCTTAAATTTTTACTTTACAGAAGTTTTAATATCAACCACACAGCGAACTAGGTTTTTGGAAGATTGTACGCTTGGCCTGCAAGAATTGGGAGCTTTAAAAATTGATACTTGTGCTCCTGGTGTGTGGGTAGTGATGGATCCTTGGTGCTTTCATGATTCCTGTGGCCTCACAGGCCAAGAATTTTGGTATCTTCATGGGGAAAAGTCTTCTCAGACAGCCTGAGGTGGCATTTTAATCCTCATAAGGGCACGTGAGTCTTCCAGCCATCTTCTGCCCTCAAACAGCCTCTGCTTTAGGGGTTGGTGAGTCCATCTGAAGGGGTGAGTGTGGAGTGTTGCTTTGGGAAGTGAGACCCAAGGGTGGAGCACTGAGCAGCCACCACACCACGGATACACCACGTGTGTCTGCACACAGTATTGAAAGGGTGAGGGGAGAACCAGCCTGGGAGATGAAAAGCAAGTGGCAGGACTGGCTGAGGGACCAGCATTCAGAGCAGAAGGGTATCCAAGTTGGTGAGAGGGTTATAAATAGCTGCCACCAAAGCCTTGCCCAGACTTTACTCATGCGCTCAGCCATTGTCATGCAAAATCCTGGCCAGCTCTGCTCGTGGGTGGGTGGTGTGAGGCCAGATTTACTCAGTTTAGTCCCAGCCTTATTAGCATAAAACTGTGTTTTTGCAAAGCTAAACGTGGTCCGTGCCTGAGAGGAGTAGCTGCATGTTAACCTGCCTGGCTTTTCATTTCTCAGCAGAGACCAGTTGAAAAGATGTGGCCAGTGCAGGCACCATTAGAAAAATGAGCTCCTGGAGTGGGCTCCTCTGCTTGCTGAGTGTGTGCTGGCAGGCAGGCTCACTTAGGGTTTGTAACTTGCAATTAAGATGCAGTTGATGAGCTTTCCCCTTTACTTGGAGCAAGGACTCCTCCTCTGCTTCCTGTCTGTGACCTGCCAGGTGATTTGAGGACCTCTTGAGGGGTTAAACTTGAAGAGTGACTTCAAAAAGAAATTAAGTCATCTTCCTTGTTGTCCTACCCTCTCCAAGTGAAAGGAGGGACTAGTAGGGAGAGTTTATGTTGGATACTGGGAAGAAATTCTTCCCTGTGAGGGTGGGCAGGCCCTGGCACAGGGTGCCCGGAGAAGCTACGGCTGCCCCATCCCTGGAAGTGTCCAGGACCAGCTTGGACAGGGCTTGGAGCGACCTGGGATAGTGGGAGGTGTCCCTGCCCATGGCAGGGGGTGGAGTGAGATGATCTTTAAGGTCCCTTCCAAAACAAATCTCTCCAAATCTTTTTATGTTTTATGTCATGGAGGGGAAAATCTGCACCTCTGTCCTGCTGGTTCCTGTTTCCATATTTGACATATTAGTAAATGATCTTTGGGTTATTTGATTAATGACAGATTTAGACTGTGAAGAGCTGTCCTGACTTGGTAGGTGGGGATTGGCTCAGTTGGCTGTTGTACAATTATTCTGGGGGAACCTCATTCCCTCTTGTTTATCCATGTGTTTGCCTTAGCAATGAATGTGTCTAACTGCACTGAACTGAAAAGGCCTTGCTTTGGAGAGGTCCTGAAGCAGAAGAGGGTGGATTTCACTGTTTTCTGTCCCTCAAACATCTTAATAGGCTGCCTATGCTTTTACTAAACAGCAGATAACATCTCAAGGATGGCAATAACTATCAGTGGACAGAAAACAGCACTGGAATTTGCTTGCAGTAAAGAGTACTGGGGTGAGTAGGTCAATCCAACAGAGCCAGGAATTCATGGCTCCTTTCGGAGTGGGGCAGTGGCAGAATGACCTGTCAGATTTGAAGTGAAATCAAGTTGCTTAAAAGCAACTTGAAGCTGGGCAGGAACGTGAAGAAAAGTACTGGGGAGTAGGTGAGAGAGCTGCTGATCCGTGCTCCCTGGCAGGCAGACAGGAACCCAGCTGCTGAGTGGGGCCAGGGTGCTGGCAGGGCCACAGGTGCGTGGCACGTGGTATCCAAAATACTCCTGGTACAGCAGACCTGTGTCTTCCCCTGAGGTTACACGCAAAATGTGTTTAATACACGTGTATTAAATGCAGAACACTTTGGGGCTTTGTAGGTGACTTCAGACTCTGATTCCGCATCCTGCTTTTTCCCATGTTTTAAAGCATCTCTCACAGCTGTCTGTCATCCTACCTGGACTGTCCAAGAGGGTTTGGTTTTTTTTCTGATGTCAGTATAAACTGTGTGTAGGTAATACATCCTACCCCAGTCTGTCGTGTTCAAACACTGCGTCACTCAGGGTCTGCGTGTGCTTCAGATGCTTCAGTCAGCAACATCCTTTAAGTGAGACTAAAGAAATCAGGAACTTTCAAGTTAGTACAACAATGAGGCTGTACTTTTTGTGGGAAGATATGATTGCATGTTTTATGCTGAAAGCTAAATCTTCAATTCCACTTTCCCATCTCGAGATGTCAGTACCCGAATAGACAGAAACTCGCCCTACCTGCTCGCGGCGATCTCCGCATCACCCGTGGGGGAGGACGGGAGCACTGGATCAATTCCCTGTGCTAACCACTCTGTTTTTCCCAGGTTTTGTGGTGCTTCCCGAGCATGAGTTCAGCATGAAGCGGCGATTGGATGAGCAGGAGTCACCCGTGTATGCGTCGCAGCAGAGACGTATCACCAGCAGCACCGAGGCTTTCCCGCACCAGCACCGCGTGCTCGCCCCGGCCCCGCCGGTCTATGAGGCCGTTTCGGACACCATGCAGTCGGCCACGGGGATCCAGTACTCTGTAACTCCCAGCTACCAGGTGTGTGTGCTCAGCCCTTAGCTCTGCGGCCAGCCAGCGCCGTGTCACGGCACCGTAGAGTATTTGACACAAGGTTTTGTTTTGGTAACGAGCGTTTCCTTCCAAAAAATGGATGATGTGCTTACCATATATCTCATTCTCAATGCCTGCTTTATTGGCTTCGTTCATGAACCAACATGGTGTGACTTGGCTTTCTTGAACACATTCTTTTAATGATTCTCTCAGACCATGGTCTCTAAATCACAGTCAGATTTGTGGAGGGCTTTTCCTCCATTTTTCTGTTTTTCAGCAGGAAAAGGTTTGCTATTTTAAAAGATGTGTGGTATCTTGGGTGATCTTAAGCTTAACAGACTAGATCAGCATTTAGATTGAAGACTTTCAGGAAAATTGAAATGTTTTGGAAAACATTACCCCAGAGTCATTAGGTGGCACTCTTCCCTCTCTTGCCTCCTTTACAAGGAGCTGGCAGTTGGAAACAGGGAGAAAAATATCTTTTTAAGAGTACTCTGGAGATAGCTGTCAGTGAAAGAGCAGGGAAGGGCTATTTGTGTGATATTTGTCTTTGCCACATTTCTGGCATGTTTAATCTTCCACACTTGTGTTGCTGGTGAGCTGTTCTCCCTGTCTGGTGCCTGATTTTACACACAGCTTCATCCTTGCTTCTGCAGAAGGGATGTTTACACTGATAGTGGCAGCCACAGAGCTGAAGAGCTGCAGGCAGATCCTTGCTGGTGTGTTGATGCTGGCAGTCCTTCCTAAAAAGAGCTTAGATGGACCAGCAGGCAAATCTTACTTTGTTCCTGAGGATTAAATAAAGTATGTCCCATCTAAAAGAGGCTTGAATGGAAAACTGGGTTTGTGAAAATGATTTTCGAAATTGAAACTTTCCTGGTTTACAGTATGAAGAAGTCCCAAAAGTGCATGCCTTCTGTTCCTTTCCCTGTTTTTCTAGGGGAAATACCAAGCTGGGTTTTCCCCTGAGCCTGCTGATGCCAGAGAGCCACAATTTGACTTCCAGTACCCAAACTGAATATCAAGAACGTAGCAGCCCCTAAAGGTTCATTCACTCAGATTATTACTTGCGACATGTAAGGAAAGGAGAGAACCTTGACTCTTGTCAGATTAGAAATCCCATTTTACCCTCCTTGTTCAGGTCTTTATGTCAGGGGACATACTTGACAGCCAGTGAGGGTGCAGGCTGGGGACAACCTGTGTTTGCAACGTGTTTGGAGGGAGGGCTATAGGATGAGAGTTGTGCGGAGTTTGTTGGGTAAGGTTGTTAGCAGTCACGGTTAAAGCTCAAACCGGCTGTGTTCTGCTTCCTTAATTGTGTTCCTGTGTCTGGGAAGCCTGGGAGGCTCTCTGCTCTCTGCCACGACGTGCTGTTTGCCTTGGCAGGTGTCGGCCGTGCCGCAGAGCTCGGGCAGCCACGGGCCGGCCATCGCCGCCGTGCACGGCGGCCACCACCACCCTGCGCCGGTGCAGCCCCACGGCAGCCAGGTGGTGCCGAGCCACACGCACCCCACGCCCCCGGCCGTGCCCGTGCAGGGCCAGCAGCAGTTCCAGAGGCTCAAGGTAACGTCAAGCAGTGCTGCCTGATGTCAGCCGTCCTCTCCCAAAATTCCTTTTTCTATCCTTTCTGCCTCCCTGCTGGTGACTTCCTAAAAAGCTTTCTTGACGAGGATGTGATGCTTGTCGTGTTTGGGAGTCTGCTGAATGCAGAAATGGACTTCTCTTTCTGCTGAAACCCTATGGTTTCATATACCGTAATAAAAAGAAATTGGGCTTGCTAGGAAAAGATTTGTGGCAGGGAGGAAAAGGAAAAATGTATTGCTTAGAGTGTTTGGATGAATGGGTTAAATTACCAAAACATTTGGTGCTTTTCTGAATACGTGGCATATGTGGGTGGTTGTGTGGGAGTAATTTGGGAGTAAGGAAGGCTCTATTCTCAGATTATGTGCTGTAAAATCCTTAAACAAAGAGAAAAGTCCACCAAAAATAACCCCTTTAAGTTGCTACATTGGGAGAAGGCAAATACATACGAATTGATGCCTGTTTCAGTTCCTTCCAAATACGGCGTGAGTCTTTTCCAGTTTTGCTGGAAACCACTGCCCTTTCCTTTTGCTGAACGGGGGCAACTTCATTTCTACAGACCTCTGAAAACTGGTTTCAAAAAGAGTGTTTCTTCCTCCCGGTGGAATCCATGGAAAATCCTTTGCTAGTGCAAGGTTGGGGCTATACACGAGTCTTTCTTCCGTCGCTGTTGTTTGATTTCAGACGAGAGGTCCTGGAGCAGCTCTTGCAGCTGCTGAGCGCGTGGCCTGGCTGCTGGAGGCACAGGGAGCTTTAGGCTGTGGCTGTTCTTCCAGTACCTCTGAAAATTGGCTGTTGGTGCTCGAATTGTGAACCTCTTGCTGTTTGAGGTGTAAAACAATTTGCCGCCCACAGTTGCCATTTTCGAAACCCTTCTATGTGGAACTGAAATGTCTGGCTTTTTGAGAGGAGTGCAAGCGTGTACCTGGCAGACATCTACTACACTGAATATGTCATTTCCACTTTCTGCTTATTCTTAGACTTCCATAATAATTTCCACATATGAATGCAGGAAAAATACTCAGTCTAGTTCTGTTTATCCTAGCAGTCACTTCACTGATGGTAAATTTGGAGTGGTTTTTTTGGTTTTTTTTTAATTCTGAGCAATTCTGCTGATCTGTGTTGCTTTTTTTTTTTTTTCCTTTTTGTCTCTTTTTGGTACAGTTTTATCTCGTGGGCCAGGAGTGGGGAGTGAGTACCTCTTGTTCAAACAGTGCTGGTAGTAAACTAACCAGGCTCATGAGCTTTTTGCTCCTTAATTCCCTGCCCAGGCTCAGGGCTAAGAGCTGTGTTTTCAAATAATGAGTGTTTTACAGAACAATGGGAGGTGAAATCAAATCTTCTCTGCTAATATAACCTGTCTGGTCTGTCTCCAGGTGGAGGATGCATTGTCTTACCTTGACCAGGTGAAGCTACAGTTTGGTAGTCAGCCACAGGTCTACAATGACTTCTTGGATATTATGAAGGAATTTAAATCTCAAAGGTAACAAGCTGCAGTTTGCTTCTTCCTCCCAGGTTGGAAAGAGTGTATGTGGACATGGGAGCACAGGGCATGGGCTAAATTCTGTCCTTTGTATACAGAATAACACACCTGGACAGAGATGTAAAAGCAGTTGTGTGCTTTATTTTCTGAAAATTAAATGCATCCCTTCATTTTTACTAAATCTTTGCTTAGACTGGGAGTTCACAAGTTCAGCCTTGACAACTGATTCATCTGGTTGTCTGCCCATTAATAATGGTCAGTCTTGGGACTAGATCTCGTGGATATAAAACGCTGCCTGGGCTAATAAAATAATCCTTATGTCACTCTTGAGTTCAGCAGCGTGTTCATAGGACTCAGTTTTGCATCGTTTCATAGGTTAGAGGTGATAAGGGAAAAAAATCTAATGGAAGATTCCTGTGTGGAGAACCTTGTCCCACTGCCAGGTCCCAGAGGGTGGTGACACTGTGATCTTATTCCTTCCTCAGCATCGACACTCCGGGGGTGATCAGCCGCGTGTCACAGCTCTTCAAGGGCCACCCAGATCTGATCATGGGTTTCAACACCTTCTTGCCACCTGGCTACAAGATTGAGGTGCAGACCAATGACATGGTGAACGTGACAACCCCGGGGCAGGTTCACCAGATCCCCACCCATGGGCTGCAGCCCCAGCCTCAGCCCCAGCCGCCGCATCCGTCGCAGCCTTCGGCGCAGTCGACCCCGACACCAGCGCAGCCGGCGCCGCAACCCACACCTGCCAAAATCAGCAAGGTGAGAGGCTTTGGGTGAGCTGCACGACGAGCACGGGGATCCTGCTGCCTCCAGCTGAAGCTGGTGTGGAGCTAGGGAGTGAAAAATGAACTTCCACACTGCTTTTCCACAGTATTTGTGAACCTTCATGTGTTTGCCTTGTGCTGCTGGGTTAGTTTCTCCTTTTCAAACTTGAAGATGCAGTCATCGTTAATTTGACAGCAATTCAAATAAGCGTTCCAAAACATTAAGGGTTTGGAAAAGCCTTGTTGCTGGCAGTGGGGAACTGAAAGACAGTCAGAGCATCTGGTAAATGGCACACATATTATTCAAGAAGTGATCCAGCAACCCTAGGGAAAAGGTTCCTAGTTAAAGCACTGGGCACACGTTATCTGCCTGCTTTTGTGTGTATAGTCTTAGACCTAAAGTCCCAAGGAATTGCCCATAAAACAGAGGTTGTGATAAGGATGTTCTTCTTGGTGTGGAAGTGTGTGTGTGTCGTTTCAAATGCTCGAGGCAATTAAGCCTTTAGGAAACCTTCATTTGTTATTTGGTGGATTCTGCATTGCTTGAAGTCTTGTTTTCAGATGGGATGGTTTTTGTAGAGGGGGCTGGTTCAGCCGTCAGCTGGAAGGGTTCAGGAGTTATTGGCAACATCTAAAGTGCAAGAGTTTAGGCAAGATAGGCATGATGTTGTCTGTAGGTATTGGTGTGTGTGCCCAAAGCAGAGACCTTTCAGTAACCAAGGAAATTTTGCTCTGGTTTAGCTATAATCCAGATGTCCAAAAGACGTAATTATGTGAAACAGAACAGGATAATAGATGCTCAAGGAGATTACTCCAGATAAAATATCATGTATTTTAGCCTCAAAACGTGAAAATATTTCAGAGCCTTCGGGAGGGAATCTCCAAAGTTTCAAGGGTTAATCCCTAAACTGTTAGATAACAATTGGCTGGAAAAGCTAAAGAAAAGGTATGCAGTTAAAAAGCAGCAGGATTTAAAATGTGGCAGTTAGCTGATCTCTGGACAAACATTGTTGGGACATGCAACTTCCTGCTCAGAAATGGCAAACAAAAAATGCTGAAAGATTTGCTAAAAGATTTGCCAAGCTGGGCACTGCAGATCATTCCAGAATGAACTTGCCTGTGCCAGATTTCAGGGATTTTTTCTGAAGAAGTAGTACATGCTCTCAGTGAGGAGGTGGCAGGCTCCTTCTTAGCACCATGAGATAAGTGGTTTTCTCCCCATCAAACTACAAAATGTTGAACTATCTTTGCTAAAACTTTTAAATGAACCTGTGGGTCAGACTGGACAATGAGGTGAGAGGTCCCCACCAGGCAGGTGAAGCTGTAGCTGAGCAAGGCAGGACCTTGTAACAGGATATTTATGGCCATCCTAAGACAGTTACTTAGATTCTCAGTCCTGAAAACTCAGTGCAATACAAGTTTTAAAATTTAAAACATGAGGGGAATAAGCACTTCCATTTCCTTTTAAAACTGCCACCTCAAAACTAAATTTTCACCTGGCTGTTTGATGTCCATTAAGAGCATCCAAAATAATTACTCACTGCCTGCTTTTTGTCTCAAGAAACTCCAGTTTTCCCTTGCTACATCCCTTTCCCTTTAGACATCCCACAATTCTTCACTAGTGGCCAAGTAACTTGCAGTGTTGGAGCCAGCCATACCTATGCACTTGGGCTCTGTTAAATTTTTGAGGTAGTTTGTGTCTCTTGTCAGGTTTCAGTCCAAAGCAAGTAGCAAGGAAAATAATTTTAATAACAACAGCTTGAATGGTCCAGGCATTTTGTCTCCCTGATGCGGTTTAGTCTCTGCTGGCCCACTGAATATTTATCTATCCCTAAGTGGATTAAAAGTGCCTTTATCCCAACCATAAAGGGATCTGCTGGTTCCTAACACAGCTTGTTGTCTCCTCAGCCATCGCAGTTGCAGGCTCATACTCCTGCCAGCCAGCAAACCCCCCCGATCCCGCCGTACGCATCGCCACGCTCGCCGCCCGTCCAGCCCCACACGCCTGTGACAATCTCTCTGGGCACCACACCATCCCTGCAGAACAATCAGCCCGTGGAGTTTAACCATGCCATCAACTATGTCAACAAGATCAAGAATCGCTTCCAGGGACAGCCAGACATCTACAAAGCCTTCTTGGAGATTCTCCACACGTATCAGGTGAGTGCTAGGAATACGAATTCGGGTCTACGTATGGTTATTTCTCTTGCTTTGCTTTGTGGGGGGTGTCCAAAACTTGCATTTGGATGTTCTGCTGTGTTAGCAGTGGCCAGCAGATAATCATAGACTGGTTTGGATTGGAAGGGGCATTAAAGATCATCTAGTCCAACCCTTTGCCATGGGCAGGGACACCTTCCACTAGATCAGGTTGCTCCAAGCCGTGTCCAGCCTGGTCTTGAATTCTGCTTGAACTAAGGAGAATTCTTGCAAGTTGAAAAGATTACATAGCAGTGTGAAATAATAGATTTCAGTCCCTCATCTTTGCTTGGAAGTGTCTGAAATGCTTGTTTAAGAACTGGATTTGGCATTTTCCTATGAGCATGTGTCGGGATGAGATGGTTGTAGCTCTGTGTTAAAAGCAAAGTAACCACTTCCTTGATCAGTGTCTTCCTGTTCCAGGGCCATTTGGGCATTTGGGATGTATTTATAGTATATATAAGTAAAGATATTTAGAATATACAAGAGTCATGTTATTAATATAGTATGATGCTTTACGTAAGAAGCTGAGACCTTTGCTGTTTCATTATTTCTATCACTGAGCGTTTATTTTTTCTTTGTCACTTGAATAGTTTGTGCATCCTTTCTTCTGACACTTCTCCCCTTTCCTCTGGCAGAAAGAGCAGCGGAATGCCAAGGAGGCAGGAGGGAACTACACGCCGGCGCTGACGGAGCAGGAGGTGTATGCCCAGGTGGCTCGCCTCTTCAAGAACCAGGAGGATCTGCTCTCGGAATTCGGGCAGTTCCTGCCTGATGCCAACAGCTCTGTGGTGAGTCCCCTTGGAGACAGGCTGAAATACCTAATGCAGTGTTCTGGATGTAGCCGGTGTTTAGAAGAATGTGCTTTTGCTGTTTCTTTCTTGGGGTGTAGGAATGAGGTCAGAGGGGTAGACTCTGTTTTCTGGCTACAACTTGTCTCTTAAATAACTTTTATTTTAAATGCAATTCCTTTGCCTAAAAGGGTTGTTCTAAGTTACTGCTGTAACTGCAGTAAAGTCCATTTGTCATCTAGAGCTAGGAGGAGCAGCAGACCCCTGGACTGCTGCATCCAGCTTTGGGGTTCCTAGCACAGGGAGGACATTGATCTGTCAGAGCAAGTCCAGAGGAGGCTGCCAAGATGATCAGAGGGATGAAGCACCTCTCCTGTGAAGAAAGGCTGAGAGAATTGGGATTGTTCTGCCTGGAGAAGAGAAGGCTCAGAGGTCACCTAATTGTGGCCTTCCAGTATGTGAAGAGAGCCTCAAAGAAAGATGGAGAGAGACTCTTTCCAAGGGCATGGAGTGACAGGACAAGGGGGAATGGCTTCAAACTGAGAGTAGATTTAGATTAGATGTCAGAAAAAAGTTCTTCCCTGTGAGGGTGGTGAGACACTGCCACAGGTTACCCTGACAAGCTGTGGCTGCCCCATCCCTGGAGGCGTTCAAGGGCAGGTTGAATGGAACTCTGAGCAACTTGGAATAGTGGAAGGTGTCCCTGACCGTGGCATGGCATTGGACCAGAATGATCTTAAAGGTCCCTTCCAGCCCAGCCCATTCTGTGACATTTTGTGTGGAACTTGGCCCTAATGGTCTTACGGGTTTGTCTCTGAACAAGCTGTTAAGTAAGACAACTGCAGAGAAAGTGGAATCGGTCAGGAATGACCACGGGGGCACAGTGAAGAAGCCACAGCTCAACAACAAGCAGCAGAGACCCAACCAGAACGGCTGCCAGATCCGACGGCACTCGGGCACCGGAGCAACCCCTCCGGTGAAGGTAAGAGTGTGTGCTGCTCCTTCAGAGCCCTGCTCGTCCCAGGAGGCTGTGGCAGAGCAGGTTGTGTTTTCCAAGTCCTTGTGGTTTTTGTGGCACAGGCTGCAGCTTGAGAACGTGGAAAATAATGTTTGTCTTTAAACCTTTCAGAAGTCCTTGTTTCCAAGCGCAGGTCTTTGCCTCTGATTTTTGCAAACCAGTGGTGGTATCTGTTCCTGAGGGTGGGATACAGTTACTTGAATGGCTTGGGAAAACAAAGTTTTCATCCCTTTATTAGCAATATGTAGTTTTATTAGCAGTGGTTAATGAGGGGGATTTGTGGAGTGTGGAGACAAAAGTCTCACTACTGCCCCAGAATAAATTTGTCCAAAATTTGTAGCAAATGTTCCTAAGGCACGGAGGAAAAGACAAGCTGGAAAGGTGTGCCTGGAAGCTTTGTTGTAGTAGAACTTGGAGCAGACGCAGTAGAATTGTGTTTGCTCATCTTTCCTGTGATAGGCCTTTTAATACAATGATGAATGATTATTCTCCCAGCAGAGTTTGCCCTTTTCAAATGATGCACAATTTGTGAGAGCAGTGAGGCTTTGTAGTGCAACAAAAATTGTCCTCTGGCCAGGTGGCTTGGTGTTTGTGCATGAAGGATAAACTTGCCTGCTTTTTTTTGAAGCCAGTATATTTTCCTTTGTCATGAAAAGCATTAGCAGGCATAATTGTATCATTTAAATCCAATGATTTAAGTCCCCTTCTGCCCTTCCTCCTCCCCTTCAAATCAAGGGCACCAAAATAAAGCACGTTTTGGAGGCAACTTTCAGCCTTTCTGAGGATGGAGAGTGCAGGGGTGGTATGGGGAAAATGAAGCATCTTGCAGTTGAATGCAAGAGAGAAAAAAATTGTTGTTCTGGGGAGGTGTAAGACTTACAGAACTGGATGAGTGATAGGAAAATCACTTATTCTGGCAGGTTTTCCAAACTAGTTATCAAAATACGATATGCTGTAGTGTGATTGTTTCGATCAGCTAGTTACAGGAAAGGGTGCAACAATGTATTACAAATGTTTGGAGTGGCATGCTACTTATTAACATAAAGTAAATTTAGCTTGTAGCACATGTTTTAATAGACTGTCCTTCCAAAAAGCCACCTTTCCTTTAATGGGAAGCACATGGTGGGGTCAGGGAGCTGGCACGCAAGTGTGATAGATAATCAAATTATCCCAACTTGCTGAACACCCCTTTTATTTTTAATTGCTTTTCTTTTTTTGATAACAGAAGAAACCAAAGCTGCTTGGTTTGAAAGACCAGTCTTTGGCAGAAGCCAGCAAACATGGTGTGGGGACAGAATCTCTCTTCTTTGAGAAGGTGAGAGGTGGGATGCAGATGTTGCATGCCCTTGATGTATGTCCTTCCTGTGTACACATCTGGACTTCTATCACAGTGAAGTGTGTGAGATTTACACCACCCCGATAACATTTCTCAGCCTGACCTCAGATGTATCCTGCGACCTCTAAGTTGGATCCACTGAAATTTTTAAAAATTGCTGATATTTTTTACGTGAGTCTTTTCCCCAGAGCTCCTTCTCCAGCTTTCCACCCGCTGCTGCTGCAGTTTATTTGAGGGAATAGGAATTTTTTCCTGTAACCTACACTCCAAATTGTTTTCCCCTTTATGAAATCCCCGTACAGTTGATGATGTGCTTGGCATGTCTTGCTGTGTCGGCACAGCTTGTACCCATCTACAACCAGCTGGCTGCAGTGGGGGAGCTCAGTTTACAAAGCACCTGATTCATATTTACATTGGGTTGTTTTTTGGGGGTTTTTTTCCCCTCAGAGATTAATTAATTGCACAGTTGTTACCTGTTGCTGGTTTAGCACACAGATCAAGTGAAGGAGATATGGGATGTTTCCAAGTGGTACCTTGGTGTGTTTTCTAAGATGTCCATACATTCCCTTATAGCTCAGAGGGGAGTATGGAATGAACTTAAAACCATCCTTTTAAGCAATATTCACGCATTGATGACAGTCTTGGTTGCTCCCTGCTGATGTGGTGAATTTTGCAGCGTGATGGGAACCAGCTAATGGTAACTGGGAACCAATTTATTGCTTGGAGGATGTGTAGGTGTTAACATGAGTAAACCTAGAAATCCCTGCTGTGGAATTATAACCATAATGATGAATAACTTAGCAATGATAGCTCTCAGTCTGATGTGTAGATCTAACTGTTCTTGTGGGAAAGGTAATGGGGTTGGGATGAATAGTTTGGCTTCCTCATTCTCTGAAGATTGGGGTTACAAAAGGAGGATTGTCTGTGATAATCCAAGCTGGAAGCAGGCAGAGGCTGGAGAGGTGTTACCCAGGGCAGGGGTCTCATACCTGTGCTCCCTACTTGAAATGCTCTCTGGAGTTTAAAAGCAGCCTGGGTGGGTTTGTGGTGCTGCAATTACAACTGATGTTGTCCACGATTCCAGTGTTTTGTAATCCAGCTGTGACAGGGTTCTTTGAAGGATTTGATTCTTCACTTGCAGCTCCTTTCTCAGAGTAAAGCCCCAGTGCTGACATTGCAGGGGATCCCAGCGTGGGATGGCTCCCACCAGTACCTGTTTGTCTGGCCCTGTGTGCAGGGCGAGTTCCCTCTGCCCAGCTCACTTAGAGATTTGTGTGCCTCGCTGGGAAGCACAGTGTCAAATCCAGGTCTCCTGGACCTCCCCCTGCCTGGTCTCTCCCTGACAGCTCCTCTTTTCCTCTTGTCTCCTCTCCACCAGGTCCGCAAAGCTCTGCGTAGCACAGAAGCGTACGAGAACTTCCTGCGCTGCCTGGTTATTTTCAACCAGGAGGTGATCTCCCGGGCCGAGCTCGTGCAGCTGGTTTCTCCATTCCTGGGGTAAGTGCAGCCCCTTTCCTTACACAAGGCAAGAAGCTCAATCTTCTTGGTCTGTTTCTGTTGTGGAGCCAGGAGAGAAACGCTAACCTTCATGGTCTCCTGCTCTGCCCTTTCCTATTCCTTATCCCAGAGGGATTCCTGGCTGTCCTGACAGGCAGCATGCAGGAGCAGTGCAGGTGTCTTCCCTTTCCACTAGGGCAAACAAAATTATCAGCAGCCTTTTATTGCAGTTTCTTGCTCTGGAATCATGGGTTACGCCATTTAAGAAAAGATTGACTGTCTAATTACATAGGCAGTGTCCCCCCAAAAAAAGCAGAGTGCTGATATAAACTCACTAAAGTTTCCAAAAAGCAGCTGAATTCTGTCACAAAGCCAAAAATGTTAAGGAACTCTATACTTTAAATAGGAATTTACGACTTCCGTGATGGTCAGTAGCGTACAGAACAGCTTTATTAATTGGTTAAAACCAACAGATATCCTCTCATCAACTCTGGGCAGCAGGATTAGGGTTTCTTTTGCCTGGGCACTGAGTTGCTGGTTCCAAGGGAGAAGGCAGTAGCAGCATAAATTGGGTTCAGGACCCCATTACAGTAGCTACTGTGCAGAGAAACTGCCCTAAGGAGCTTCCACTCGCTCTGTAGATCCACTGGAATTAGTCAGACATCAGCAGGATGCCTGACTTTAGGTAGAAAAGGTGCAATATTTGACAAAAAAATCTGTACTTCTCCCATCTACTGCCTGTGCTCCTAACTATAGGGAAAGATATAATACAGGTTTTTTTTATTCTGGAGTTGGACATTATCTTTTGCCATATAATGCAAAAGCAATGAATAACTGGTGATTCAATTAGTAATGGGTTCAATTCATCCTATTGCTGGAGCTTTGCATGAGATAAAAGGACTTGAACAAATGCAGTATTTTAGACTAATAAATTCTTCAGGAGACTTTGCAAACAGGTGAACTTGGGCCTTGCAGGCAAAGGCTTCTCTATGATTTATGCTGCTCTGTGGAAGTCTGGTTGAAGCAATTGCTTGGCACTGAAACCTTTTGCTGTGTAGTTACAGAATTGGCTTTTAGTGTCTTCTTGCTGCCTCTGGAAAGGAAAGGTCTGGTTTAAGGTTCAAAACACTGGCAAGCAAGTAAGAATCTGGCCTGAGTTCACGACCAGGGTAGTTTGGGGAGACCCAGATGTGACCGTGCCATGAGTGCTGCCCTGCAGCGAAAGCTCTGACAGCTGTTCCTTGCTCGTCACTGATCCTAAAGCACCTTAGTTGCACCAAGAGAGCAATCCCCCACCTGATCGACAACAGGTGCTTGTTTCCCATTTGGTCAGGCCCTGTGGAAGTGGGGTTAAGCAGAGAGGGTCTTCTCAGAGACTGATAATTCAGAGTTCTCTGTAGTAATCAGTTCTAGCCTCAGCGTCACAGCTCAGCGCTGTTTGCATTCTGCTTTGCTCATTTTTCACTTCATTCCTTTTATTTTAGGAAATTCCCAGAACTGTTCACTTGGTTTAAAAACTTTCTGGGGTACAAGGAGTCTGTTCACATGGAGACGTATCCGAAGGAACGGGCTACTGAGGGCATTGCCATGGAGATTGACTATGCCTCCTGCAAGAGGCTGGGCTCCAGCTACCGAGCCTTGCCCAAGAGCTACCAGCAACCCAAGTGCACAGGGCGGACTCCGCTGTGCAAAGAGGTAAGGGGGGAGCTGTGTCACAGAGCAAGGCTCTTCCCAGCCTTTTTAAAGCGTTGGAGCAAAGGCGAGCAAAACGCAGCAGGATGGGGAATTTATTTTGTATCCCTGTGTTGGAAAGGTTCCTGGGGATGTCAGGGCACGCCTGCTGGTGGTGAGCATGGAGCTGAGGCCAGGCAGCTGCCTGCTTGGCACTGATCCACGCTGACCCGTGCTGCTGCTGCAGCCAGGCGGGTGTGGGCACACCATCCTGGCTCGGGATCGTCAGGGTACATGTGGCAGCCCGAGGGGAGCACACCCAGGGTATTCCTGGTGGCACTCCTGTAAACATCTGGATCATATCCAGAAGCTTATTGCACAGGGTGAGGCGTCAGTCTAGGAACTGGGTTGTGCTGGGAGTTGTGATACCCACGTGGCTTTGATGGTTGGCATCATCTCTTTTCCAGCAGCGTTTGTGAAAGGTTTGCACAGAGCATTGGGGGGCAGCTGGAGAAAAACCTACTGAATAGTTATGATGTTTAATTACTGACATACCTAATGCTCCTGCATTTTATTTATGATGTGTTACGTAGTACAACCCGTGAAAGGAACATTAAGATTGCAAACTTAAAACACTCCAAGTAGGAAATGACAGAACTGGTTTTCTGTGTGGTCTTACTGTGATCTCAGATGTCCTTTAACAAGGTAGTGTGTAATTTAGGATTATTGCTACTTTTTTACCTAAATTCCCACTTAGCCTGCTTTCAGAGTTGTCTCTAGGCCAACTTTAAAAGAAAATTATATTTTCTGTAGACAGATTCTCCCACATATTCCCTCCGATGCATCTTTCTTTCTCCCTGAAATGCTGAATTTTAGTCCATGTCTTCACACGTCTCTCAAAAGCACCTTGTGTGATGCAGTTACAAACTCTTCTCCCTGTGAGAATCTAATGGCTCAGTTGTTCAGGCTCTGGGTTTACGAAAACTGGGCCTGGCTTTCAAGACTGTCTGCCAGAATCGTTGTTTCTTTGCCTTTGGCCTCTTTGAGGTTGTTGTTGGTTTTTTGTTTGTTTGCTTTTTCATGTTCTGCTCCTGTATTGAAAGCTGCAGGTGCTCAGCTGTTTTGTCAGGGAAGGTGGTGCTGGGGTATGGATTTATACTTCCAATTAGCCTTATTTGGAGGCAGCAACTGTGTCCTGTCTAACAGTCGGGTCTGCTGTGGTGACCACACAGTGTTGATGGTGAATCACGCATGAGGGACCAGCTGGTTGCAGCTGACTGATCCAAAGTAGCAGAAAAGCTCCTTTCACCTTTATTTTCCTCTTCTCTTGCAAGTTTTTTCCTCACAGCTCCAGCCAATGAATTTTTCAGGCTGCCTGGCTGTTGGGGTTCTGGCTGTTTGGAGTTGCCCTGTGAATGCTGGGCTTTGGAAGGGGCACACACTTTTTCCAGCTGGGGAATTAGATTGTCCCATCAGAAAACTGGGCTTGAAGCTGGCCAGGTTTGATTCCCTTGAACACTGACCGTGGCTCTTGTTCTCCCTCTGCCTCCCTCAAAGGTTTTGAATGACACCTGGGTCTCCTTCCCATCCTGGTCCGAAGATTCCACATTTGTGAGCTCCAAGAAGACACAATATGAAGAGCACATCTACAGGTGTGAGGACGAGCGTTTTGAGGTAAATTGCTTTTCCTTGGTTCACGTCTCGGAAAGCTCTGTTCTGTGAACAGTTAATGAGCTCCATGTAATGATACCTTTAATACTGCATCTTAGAATCTCATTTTATTGTGTCTGCCACCTGTTTTTTGGCATAAAAGCTTGTGTTCTCTTCATGCAAGAAGCAGTGGCTGCATAACTACTAAGCTGCCACCCCTGCCCCTCACCTTTTGTGCAGAGCTCTTGGTTCACCCCACTCCACGTGAAATTGTTGAATGGCCAGCATGGAATTGTTGCATCTTTTCTTTTCTTCCTGCCCACGTCGTGCACGAGAACATGCGTTCCCCTGTAATCATCTGCAAAGCAATATGTTCAGGATGTTAAACGACTGACATCTTGACTGGAAATGGAAGTTAGCTGGGCAATTACCTGAATCGCTCAGATTCGCCGTGTCCTTTTGTAGAGCAACTGTCAATTGTGTTCTGTTCCCAGCTGGAAGATGTAATTTCCGAACAGTATTGTTCTGGTAGCCTTTAAATTCTTACGCAGTATTATTTAGGTAGCAGATGAAATATAATTGGATTATTTTAGAGCATCTGAACACCAAAGTGCTCGAGTACACCTCGTTAAACAGGCGCAGCTTCTTGTTCCGCGTCACTTGAATGTTTGCCTCCGTGAAGTATCGTGTTTTGTCTGTTCAAATGCTACGGCTAATGCACTGTTCTCTCCAGCTGGATGTTGTCTTGGAGACCAACCTGGCAACCATCCGCGTTCTGGAGGCAATCCAGAAGAAACTGTCGCGCTTGTCTGCGGAGGAGCAGGCCAAATTCCGGCTGGACAACACCCTGGGGGGCACCTCGGAGGTGATCCACCGCAAGGCTCTCCAGAGGATATATGCTGACAAAGCAGCTGACATCATCGATGGGCTTCGCAAGAACCCGTCCGTGGCCGTGCCCATTGTACTGAAAAGGTACTGATTGCCCCAGCACCCTGCCCCAGGGTCCCTTCCAAAGGGTAACGCACTGTATGCCGTCCACGCTGATGGAAAAGTGGCTCATTTCTGCCCCTAAGGAGTGTCACCTTCACAAGGCTGTAAATTTGCCCCCAAAGGTTGTGGCTGCCCCACCCCTGCAAATGTTCAAGGCCAGGTTGGGCAGGGCTTGGAGCAACGTGGTCCAGTGGAAAGTGTCCCTGCCCATGGCAGGGGGTGGAACAGGATGATCTGTAAGGTCCCTTCCAAACCAAGCCATTCCATGATTCTATTATTCTGTGAAACTAAGATGTTAATTTATATTCTGGACAGCTGGTGTATTCCATAATAATCACCTAGAGGGAATTGCCCTCCTGAAACAAAATCCTTACAGCTCAGCTGGAAGGATATAGAGCTTTTGTTGTCTCCTCCTAAACTTTTTTCTTCCTTGGTGTCAGCACTGTGTGTTAGATAAGGAAACTGTTGTCCCAGGGCTAAATGTGATCCCTTTCCAAATCCTATGGCTGTATGTGCCCAGATCATGGTGGCTCTGCTATCCTCAGATTCCCAGTCCTGTTTCTGTTGCCAGCCTCCCCTTCCTCAGCTAAAAGGGAGTGGATGCTGCAACTCCTTGGGGAAGGTCGGGGAGATGTGTAAGCAGTACATACTCTTTTATCTCTGTGGGACTCTTGGTCCTGTGTTTTGGAGTTCTGGAGCTGGGGGTAGCAGCCTTCCCAGGATACCTGCAAGGTCCCCAGTTTCCCTACCCTTCCTGGACTGAATCAGGGGTGCTTTGCTTGGGGTGCTGAGTCAAGGTTCAGGAGAGCATTCCCAGGACACTCAGGTGTCCATGCTTTGTTCATTGTCCAAACTAAGCTGCCCCTGTTCCACAGGTGGAGCTATGTGACTTCCTGGGGATTTCTGAGAGACCAGGGCCAGGTTTTTGACTTCCCTGTCCCTCTATCCCCTCTCCCAGGGCTGCTTTGTTCCTGCATGGTTTTACTTAGATGTGAAAGAAACCCAGAGTGGCACCTCCTGGAAACCTCCTTTCTGTGGGATATCTTTGATCCATGCCCATCTCATCGGGAGTTCAGCTCTTGTCAGCACTCACCAAGAACCATGGGCCAAGGTTTTTCTTGTATGCTCATCTCTTAGCTCACCCTTGTTTTCTTGCTCCAAGGTTAAAGATGAAAGAGGAAGAGTGGCGAGAAGCCCAGAGAGGATTTAATAAAGTCTGGCGAGAGCAGAATGAGAAGTATTACCTGAAATCCTTGGACCACCAGGGCATCAACTTCAAGCAGAATGATACCAAGGTCCTAAGGTCAAAGAGTCTCCTCAATGAGATTGAAAGCATCTATGATGAGGTGAGATGGTGACCAACAGTTTCCTTCCCTTAAGCTTTTATGTACTTTGCTCGTGCAGTTTCAGTTCCTGTTCCTCGCAGCTCGATGCGGGAGGAAATCTGTTCCACTGGCAGGGCTTTCTAGCAGGCTCTTGGGTGGTGGAGAGGGATTGTTTAGGCTGAATTTTGTGCTGTTTCTCCTTTGTAGAGGCAAGAACAGGCTTCAGAAGACAACGCTGGAGTCCCCACAGGCCCACACCTCTCGCTAGCCTATGAAGACAAGCAGATCCTGGAAGATGCTGCCTCTCTCATCATCCACCACGTGAAGCGGCAGACGGGAATCCAGAAAGAGGACAAGTACAAAATCAAGCAGATCATGTATCACTTCATTCCAGACCTGCTGTTTGCTCAGCGAGGTGAACTCTCGGATGTGGAAGAGGAAGAAGAAGAGGAAATGGATGTAGACGAAGCTACTGGGGCTGCGAAAAAGCACAACGGCGTTGGGGGTAGTCCTCCCAAAACCAAGCTGATGTTCAACAACACGACGGCCCAGAAGCTGCGGGGCATGGATGAGGTCTACAACCTCTTCTACGTGAACAGCAACTGGTACATCTTCATGAGGCTGCACCAGATCCTGTGCTTGCGGCTGCTGCGGATCTGCACCCAGGCCGAGCGGCAGATCGAGGAGGAGACGCGGGAACGGGAGTGGGAGAGGGAAGTGCTGGGCATAAAGCGAGACAAGAGTGACAGTCCTGCCATCCAGCTGCGACTGAAGGAGCCCAGTGAGTGACTTCTGGTGGGAGGCTGGGGGGGTAAAAGGTGCTTCTGTTTGTAGTGTGGTGACGGGTTGTTTGGTGCCTTCAGGCGCGTGACAGCAGTGACCCTTTAAGATGGGTTCTCTTTTTATTATCCCTCGGGAGATGGGAAAATGTGGGGAACATGGGACTTGGAATAGCAGAAGGATAATATGCAGCAGTTATTTCCTAAGAGCTTTCATTTTACACTTGCATATCTAAAGTATCCTCAAGTTCCCTAAGTAAAAGCTTTCAGGAATACAGAGCTCATAGAGGAGGCTAGAGCTAGAAAGCAAGATGTTATAAAAATACCTGTGGCCTTAAAAGGACTTATTTATCTCCATAAAAGCCAAGTTCAAGTAACTCTTCAGCTTAAGTGGGTCACCCGAGGCCCAAAACTCACAGCGACCCTTCCTGGGGGCGGTGTGCTCATCTCTCCCCTCCCCTCCTGTTGCAGTGGACATCGATGTTGAGGATTATTACCCGGCCTTCCTGGACATGGTGCGCAACCTCCTGGACGGGAACATGGACTCGTCGCAGTACGAGGACTCCCTGCGCGAGATGTTCACCATCCACGCCTACATCGCCTTCACCATGGACAAGCTGATCCAGAGCATCGTCCGACAGGTGACTGCCCGCAGAGCCTGGGGGCTGGCTGGGGCGGGCTGGAGAAAATAGGCAGGTTGTTTGCTGCAGTGAGAACCCAGGCTCACGTTGCAGGCCGTGTTGTATGCCTACATGGGGAATTTCAGGGGTAAGCAGGTAAATTCGGGGTGTTTCTTCACCCAGCTCTCTAAGCCTCATAGTAGAGAAATGATAGAAGGTGATTTCTGATCTGTTTAAATTATTGAGAATATCCTCTACAGAGTTGTTGTTTTCCAGGATGTTTTAGGATATAAGTATTCAAAGCGTGTCCAGAGCTAATCTTGCTTTAACTTTGAAAAAAAAAGAAAAAAAATAAATGATATCTAAATAGTTCCTTTCCTTTCTGTCAGTGCTGTAGGAGTGCACACTTTTTCTAAAAACCTTTTGTCTCTTTTATCTGGCTGCTGGAGTAGCTCATTTTGGCTGTTAAACTCCAGTCCTTTTATTGGGTTGGTAGGAAGAATGTGTGAGCAAAGGAAAAATTCTTCTTGTGCCTTTTTGTAGCATAAAGAACAAAAACAGACACAAGGGGCTGGAAGTGGAATAACTTGAAAGGCCTTTCCTCTTTCAGAAGGGTAGAGCTGCTCTTCAGAAGCCTTTCAGTCCAGAGATTAACTGAATTCAGAAGACAGTTGGGAGACTTTTGATTTTTAAACTTATACAAAATATGGATTTGATCTTAAACCTCCCACCCCTCTCCTCAGACACAGCAGCAGCCCCTTGGTGAGGAGAGGACACACTGTGTCACGGAGCTCTGGCCCTTCCTCCCCTGCTGCTGATCACAATGTTCCCTGTGTGTAGTTTTTCTCTGAGTAACTGTGCTTTGCCACCTGCTAATTTTTTTAAAGGTATTGTGGGTTTTTCACATAGTAGCAGAGGTCATCTGCAAGAAGCTTAAGGGGTTCTTTGCTTCAGCTCAATCCCATTGTTACGTCCTTATTTTTTTCTATTTTGCTGGGGGTGTAGCAGCCTCCCTGACAAACACCTTCTCCCTGTTGTTCCTGTTTGCAGCTCCAGCACATCGTGAGTGATGAGATCTGTGTGCAGGTGACAGACCTGTACCTGTCAGAGAACAGCAATGGGGCCACGGGAGGTCTCCTCGCTTCCCAGTCTTCCCGTACGCTCCTGGAGGCCGCCTACCAGCGCAAAGCTGAGCAGCTCATGTCCGAGGAGAACTGCTTCAAGGTAAAGCCGGGGTCTGAACCGCGGGGTAAAACCAGCAAGAGGTCAGGGGGATGCCTTTTAAGAAGGGAGAAGCACCGGTCCTTTAAACAAGAGCCTTGTTTAGGCACCCAAAAACGAAGGAAATGAACTTCGTGCCAGCCAAAACCAGTGCACGTGCTGCCAGCTTTCGGAACGTAGGTTAATGCTTCCGCAAGGGCCCCTCAGAAATGAAGTTTCAAGGAGGAATAAATTTCCTGGAACAGCAGTGAATATCCCCTGTGCTTTACAGCAGCTTTGGGCTGTATCATACTGACTGCTTGGCTGCCACTGGTTTTAATTTGTTAGCTCAAACGTTTCTCCGGTGTCTCAATTTTGTCGACTGGGCATTAAATCACTGCTGCCTGCATACATTGCTAATAAACCTGTGCTAATCAAATCCATACTTTCTTTTCTGAAGAGGCAGGAAGTGGTCAGGCCCTTTCTAAGCCAGAGGAGTACTTTGGATAAAAGCCTGAGTGTATAATACCTCTTCCCTTGCCCTCAAATTTACTTTGGGGGCTCAAGATGGTTTCCTTTAAAACTGCCAACTTGCTTCATTCTCCCTTTGCCCCAGTGAGAAGTGAAGGTGTTTGTTTCTATTTCAAACCTCTTCTTACTGAAGTTCCTTCTGCTTTTTCTTTATAGCTGATGTTCATTCAGAGCAGAGGTCAAGTTCAGTTAACCATTGAGCTGCTGGACACAGAAGAGGAGAACTCAGATGACCCTGTGGAAGCAGAGGTAAGGGCAGCTTGTCCAGAGAGCTGACTTTGATGATGAAGGTTGCAGTGGACCAGAGTGTCCAGCTGACTTGGTGGTGTGGTCTGCTAGCACAAGACAGAGAAACATCAAGGACATGCCATAAAGCTTCCGATGATGTGAGCAGGCAAATCCTTCTTGGTTTATTTTGTATTAGAAAATACTCTAAACCACGTAAAGAAACATTGTACCCGCCTTTTTGGGCGTAAGATGCGCAGAGCCTTCAGAAGTGGTGTTGTGTTCTTCTGCCTGACTTCCAGCTCAGCCTGCTCAGCCCTCCCACGCTGTCTGGTGGGAGGGCAGTGGCTGATGTGTGCTCTGTGCTTGCTTCCAGCGCTGGTCGGACTACGTGGAGCGGTACGTCAACTCTGATTCTACCTCCCCTGAGCTCCGCGAGCACCTGGCCCAGAAACCCGTCTTCCTGCCCAGGTGAGTGGCCAGGCTGTGCTGGGAAAGGCCCTTAAAGCTCATCTCATCTCCTTCCACACCCTGCCATGTGCAGAGACACCTCCTGCTAGACCAGGTTGTTCCGAGCCCTGTCCAGCCTGGCCTTAAGATCCATCACCTCCACCCAGCTTTGTGGTGCCAGAGGGTGGGCGCTAATTCCCAGAGGGGTTCTCTGGTTTGCAGGAATCTGAGGCGGATCCGTAAGTGTCAGCGTGGTCGGGAGCAGCAGGAGAAGGAAGGGAAGGAGGGAAACAGCAAGAAGTCCATGGAGAACGTGGAGAGCCTGGACAAGCTGGAGTGTAAATTCAAGCTGAACTCCTATAAGATGGTGTACGTGATCAAATCGGAGGATTACATGTACAGGAGGACCGCGCTGCTGCGAGCTCAGCAGGTAGGAGCCAGCGAGGGAGCAGGGTGGGCTGCTGGTGTTTCCTGGGACCCGGGGGAAGGGAGGGAGGCATTGCCTCTCTGGCTCTTTGGGGAGAGGTAAAGGTTTGGGTTTATCCAAGATGAAAAGAGCTTGTGACTCCAGATGGGTGAAATTCAGGATTGCACTGGAGGAAACGGATCTGGTCATCTGGATGCTTTGACACTCTCCTTTTCTCATCTTATGGGAATATTTCCATCCACTTTTACTCATGTATTTAGATTTATAAAACAACTACTTGCCGTGTTTCTTGCTGATAAGATACAGATAATGGCTTTATTTCATTAGTTATGAAGTAATTCTCTTAAACTTTGCATCCACATCAGATGAGAGCATTTTATTGCAGCATAGTGACTCTTTGAAATGCTGATACTGAGGATTTTGATTGAATTCAGTCTATCCCGTTCAGCTGGCACAAACCTCAAGGAAATGTAAGCTTATAAGCATGATAGTATGTGCCAGAGCTCTTCAAGGAGAATCTGAACATAAATTCTTGGAGTGTTAAATATGTAGTGTGCAGCTTAGCCCTTGGTTACTGGAATACGATGAGGGCACTACAGAAGCTACATTGGATTTTGGAAACAAATCTATTGGATTTAGCAGTTAACGCCACAAAGCAGACAGTGTCTGGGAGAAGAAAAACAAATAATAAAATCTGTAAATTTTAATCTGGAGGTTTAATTATATTGGCTGTTTTCAATTATGACTGTAGCCATGGCTTTATACCATCTGTCCTGGATTTTACATTCCTTAGGCAGATGCTCTTACCCAAAAATGTGCATAGTTCTTCTCCTGATGTTTCTGTTAAGCCAGAGCTTCTCAAGCCTGTTAGACCTGACCTGGGTCTTAATTTTCTGTAGCAGTTGTGTCCCCAGTATGTGTAAAGCATATTGAACTTGCTCTGTCCTGGGGCTGTGCCCCTCTGTGGGGGCTGGAGACAGACCCCGAGGGCTGGGAAGAGCAGGGCTTGCCTTGTCCTGGCTGCTAGAGGAGGAGGCAGCAGCATCTTTTGGGCAATGCAGAAGGGATCAGTCTGAGCTAGGCGTGCAGCTGTCAGGCTCCCACTGGATATGTTCCATGTCCCCAGCCCGTGAACTGCTGTATTAAACAAAGAGCATAAAACTTTTAGTATTTCTGAGCTCATTTTGCCACTGATTTTCTTGGAGAGGAGACCCAGGGGACCTTCATCAGAGCTTTCCCTCTGTCATTAGTCCAGTGTCTGCATTATGAATTCCCTCTGTATTTGATCTCCTTGGAGGTGTCAGCCAGTAGCCAAGCCTTGTGTTACGCTGCAGTTTGGGGGCCAAAGCTGCCTTTTCCTAACGCCTCTCCCTGTTTCTGCAGTCCCACGAAAGGGTGAGCAAGCGGCTGCACCAGCGATTCCAGGCCTGGGTGGACAAATGGACCAAGGAGCACGTGCCCCGCGAAATGGCAGCCGAGACAAACAAGTGGCTCATGGGTGAAGGGTTGGAGGGCTTGGTGCCCTGCACCACCACCTGTGACACAGAGACCCTGCACTTTGTCAGCATCAACAAGTACCGCGTCAAATACGGCACGATATTCAAGACACCCTAAGAGGCCCCCGGGGCGAGGGAAGAGCCCGGGAGATGTGTGTGTGTGCGCGCATCCAGGGAAGGAGGGAGATGCCTTTCTCCCCTCACTGTGTCTCTCCGTAACGTGGCCACTTGACTAGTGCGTGGCTGGTCCAGCCCGGCCCGGCGGGGCTCCCTGCGGGGACGCGCGTCTCCGCCTGGGGCTGCGGGCCGCCGGCCCTTTCCGGGCAGGAAGGACCCTTCTCTGAACTGAGCCATCCCAGAGAAACACAACGAGCTCGTACACACCAGCAGCGTCGAGGCTTTGACTCCCTGGAGGCCCTGAGCGGCGAGGGAGGGGAACGGGATGCTCTCCGCCACCGGACCGCTTGGATGTGTCCCCAAAATCCCCAGGTGCCTGTCGCCACCGGATTCTCCTCTTTGTGGGCTCCGGCACTGGGGCCACGGGGCAGCGGACCCTGGGTTCCTCTCGCTCCCTCCTCTCCCTCCCAGGCTGGACTCACCCCGTGCAGATCGGTCTGTCCTTTCTAGTGCCAGTGGAACTGTTTTATTTTTATTTTGGGTTTTTGGTTTTTTTTGTACCTGCTTGTTTACTAGTCTCTCCTAGTGCCATGCACCAGCTTTTCACACACATGTACGTACACACACACAGCAGAGAACAACACGATTTTAACATGTTCCCCTCCTTTTTTGTAAATAAATGTACAAATTGTCAATTTTTTGGTTTTTTTTTCTTTTTGGTTTGCTGTTTTGTTTTGGTTTTTTTTTTTTTTTTAATTAAAGGAATTATGCTTGATGTGCTAGCATAACTGTACTAGCTTCTTGTGTACCATAGTACCAGGTGGCTTGAGAATTAGTACCGACAGACAGACCGATGGAGACATTTATTACACTTTTTACCAAAGGGAGTTATCATTGTAGTGCTTTTGTGTGGAAACTTTTTTCTCCTTTTTTTGTAAATAAAAAAAATAATGTCTTTGTTCTTAACTGGAGGAAGACACTCGCTCACCCACAGCCGTGTTCCTGGTCTGAAAGGCACTGTTGCAGCATGCACGTTTTGGGGTGGGAAAGGGGAGGGAAGAGGGAGGTGTAATCCAACCCCTTTTATAAGACTGGCAAGAGGAAACATCAGTGTGTGCGTTTGGGGGTTAAACAACTGAGGTCTAAGCAGCCTGTAAGAGATACAAATATATAGTATATAATTTTAATTTTTTTTTTTTTTTTAATTTTTGGCTTTTTTCCTGGTGGGTAATTTTTATCCACCTTGTCTTCCAGCTCCAAGGATCTTCACTTTTGGGAAGTGTTGCTGAGCAACTTAGCTGGGGCTGATTGTGCTGATGTATTTTTCCCTTTCTGTGTTGGAGAAAACATCGTGGGAAATACCAAACCAGTATTTGACAGGGCTGCTCTGCATGTGTGTGTGCGTGTGTGCAAGGGAAGGAGGAGGGACTGGGGCCTCTTGGTGCATTTCACTCCTGAAATCCACATATGGGATATATATTTTTTTAAGTAGAGAAATTTAATGCTGGCAGATATTTAAAACAGAAAGAGGAAAATTCCGATTTTAAAAATAAAGAAGTCAGCACAGACTTTGTAAGCCACGACAGCCACCACTGCACTGTGTCTCCTCAAGGGAGGCAGCTTTCCTTGCAAAAAACCATGCAGCCAGTCCTACCCACCTGGAATGGCTTCCATCGTCCCTGGATGAGAGCCACGAGCAGGGCTTAGCCACGGCTTCAGCCTCTCCCAGGGCCTCACTGTATTTTGAGACAGCAGGTTCATAGAATCATAGACTGGCCTGGCTTGGCAGGGATAATATCATCTAGGTCCAGGTTCTCTCCTCCTGCCACCGCAGCTCCTTCCCTGCCCTGGAGAGGCAGCGCTGGAGGGGGACCTGGAGCCGGGGTGGAAGTGCACGGCCCCGAGGGGCCACTACGCATTGGCAGCCAATGCACGGCAGGCAGGTCTGGGATGGGAGCCTCCTAGGGAGAGAGGAAGAGAGAGGGAAGAGCCCAGCAGGGGATTTTCACACTTTGCCAGCAATAAATCACCCGTCTCGTTTCTCTTCCTTTGCTGTAACCACGCAGGAAGGGGCTCTCGTGTCCTCTTCCTTTCCAAAGGTGTCATGCACGCTCCTCTATTATCTCCCCCCTTTTTTTATTCTGGTGTATGCTCCAGGGTGATCTGGAAGGGAAAATCTTGGGTGATTTAGACTTCTGAGCAGCTTGGAAGTACCAGCTGCTGCTGCTTGGTGGGGTTTTATCTCAGGAGTCTGTGCCTGCGTGTCATTGAGCCAAGGGGGGCTGGTGCAGGGCCCTGGGACACACCGTGGGGAGACCTCTGCCTCTGGTGCTCCGTAACATCCCAGCTCTGCTCCCAGCCTGTACGATAGCAGAGGTTTGCTTTTTTTCATTTCCTTTTTATTTGATCTTGCTTTTTGTATTCTGTAAAGTGATCCTCGGCCCACAACCCATGTGATTTCTATACCGATGTTGTAAACTTGACTGTAGCGCAGTATTTCCATTAAAACATCAGGGCTGAGCATCGTGTACAGATTCTTCCTTCCCTCCTGCTGATACACAAGCACATTTTGGGGCGATTTGGAGGCAAACCAGGACACGGAGAGGAGGATGCAGGATTGCTTAGGCTGAGAGACAGCGATGAGGGGGCTCCTGCCTTCCCCTCACCCAGGGAACGCTCAGGGTGGGATAAGAATCTTCTCTTATCTTGACAAGCAAACACATCCCCCCAGAAGCATCAGAGGCACAACCACGGTCACAAGGAGCTCTCGGCAGAAACGAGCAACAAACTGATCTGTTCCCTCGTTAAATCTCCCCAAGGGCTTCAGGGCAGACACCTCCAAGCACTCAGCGGGGAAGAAGATCATCATCTCACGGCTCCACCAGCGACAGCTTGTGAGGACTCACCCACACGAGTAACTCCGAGACAAGAGCTCCAACCCTCCGCGGGCACGGCACCACCGAAAGCCGCTACTCACGTGGGCCCGAAGGACTCTCCCGCTTGAGCCGGCCTGAATTCCTGCCCGACAGCCTCCTCGTACGGGATGCGCCGCGGAGTCTGGAAGTAAGAGAGCTGGGAGCAANTGCCATGGCCGCGATCAAGCACCGGCGGACGGCCCTGGAGCGAGTGGAGAAGTTCATCTCCGACACCTACTTCACCGACTGCAACCTGCGGGGCAGGTGGGCGGCGGGGGGGACTCTCCGGGACGCCCCCGGGGTGCTGGCGGCGGCCGGGACGAGCTCCGGTGTGTCCCCTCGGGGGGGGGGCTCGGTGGACACGCGCTGAGGGACAGATCACACCCACACCCCCACACTCCCTGGTCGGCACGGAGCGCTGCCTCGGGGCCCCACGGCACAGCCCCCCAGCCCTCCCCTGCCCACCAGGGGCCAACAGGGCGCTTTATTACTCAGTGATCTGTTAATTTTATTGAGGGTGTTGGGTGGTGGCACGGCGATTCAGCCATGCTGTGAAAGCTCCCTGGACCACCCCTGGGCTAGTCCGTGCGGGGCTGATCTTATTGACGTGTCCTGGCCGTCTCCGACCACAGGCTTTTTGGGGATCGCTGTCCGCCGGCATCGCTCTCTTACTTCCAGACTCCGCGGCGCATCCCGTACGAGGAGGCTGTCGGGCAGGAATTCAGGCCGGCTCAAGCGGGAGNGCAGTGGTCAGACAAGATGCCACTGGCTGTCTCTCTGGGGTTCCAGGAGGGCGTAGGTTAAATCAGCTGTGTGGATGGACAGGGAGCATCCTTGTGTGTGAATCCCACCAAACTCACGGGCTGTCCCCACTCTGCTTTTTCCATGGGGGCTCTGAGGAAATGTGCTTTCCCTCGGGAGAAGGTCACATAGGGGACTGAGGTTGCTGCTTGCTCTCTTCCAGATGGGAGACGTGCTGGTTTAAGGTGGAGCTGAGCATCCCCCCGGCATGGGCAGGGAGGGAAGTGCACTTCGTCTGGGAGAGCGATGGGGAGGGCATGGTGTGGCGAGATGCCCAGCCCGTCCAGGTATGGTGACACGGATCAGGGGCGTGCCAGGTGCCCTGCTATGTGCAGAGTGGTGACCTTTGGCACCCCTGCCATGTTCTGTGGTGGTGTGTGCAGGGTTCATGGTGCTGCTGGGGCAGCTGCAGTTTCTGTTCTGGTTCTTGTGCCAGCAATTATCTCACAGCACGTGGGACCAGTCCCTCTGTCCAGCTGGACTTTGGGGTATCTTACCCTGCCCATCCAGCCTGTTGTCATGGACCTCTGATGACATGTGCTGAATGTGCCATCTTCCTGTGCAGGGATTGACTAAGGAAGGTGAGAAGACCAGCTACATCCTGACGAGAAGCCTGAAAGAGTCAGAGCCCCACAGGTGGGTGGTCAGCCGAGCCAGAGCCCCCCGCTGCTGGGGGACCTCGGTGTTGTTGGAAGCCAAGAGGCCGAGGACACACACACATCCCTGTCTGTGCCCCGGTGCTTGCGACCTGCTCCCCGATGGTTTCCTCTTGGTCCCCCCAGCCTGACACTGTATGTGGAGCTGGCCTGCAATGGGCTCTTTGGAGCTGGCAAGGGCAGCATGATCGCCCCTCCGGACCCGGACAGGAGGGTCACCCTGAGCAAGGCTGAGCTGGTTGTCTTCAACAGAGATGTCTACGAACTGCTGGTGGATCTGGAAATACTGCTGGACATGGCTCAGGTCTGGGAGCTCCTCTTCCCTTCTGTCACCCTTTCCTCAACTTCATTGTACCTCCTCCTCCTGCTGTTCCATGACCTGAGGCCTTGGAGGAGAAAATGTTTGCTGCTTCTGCTTTAGCACAGTTGACACTGTCTGGACTCGATGATCCTTGTGGGTCCCTTCCAACTCGGGATATTCTAGAGTAGGAGAAAACTGAACTGAGAGAAGCCACAGGTGTTTTCTCATCCACTTTCTGCTCTGAAGCAGGATGTGTTAACCACAGTCTCTTGGGATGGGCGTATGTGGAACTTGGATTTGGAAGGCGTGTGAGAAAAGGCATAAGGTTGTGTTTGCGAAGCAGAGACGTGGTGTTTGCCTGGTTTGACTGCCTGAGAGAGATGTTGAAAGGAGGTAGCAGGTTCTCCTGGAGGCAGGTGACATCTGAGCTGATACAGTGGCCAGAGTCATACTTTTATCCCTCCCAACCCCAGCTCCTCGGGGAGGAAAACCAGAGGAGTTTCCAGGCACTGTACACTGCCAACCAGATGGTTAACGTGTGTGACGTTACGGACCCCTCCACCTTCCCCGCTGCTCGTGACCTGGCTGCAGCCATCTTCAGCCAGAGGAACGGCGAGAGCCAGCACACCATCCATGCCATGGGACACTGCCACATTGACTCTGGTGAGAGCAGCACAGCGCTCCCTCTCCTCTCTCCTGGAGCCCCGGCTGTGCTGCCCAAGGGGAGAACAGGCTGCCCTTGGGCTCCAGGCACAGGGTACCATGCCTTGAGAGAAGGGACTGGGACCTCTGTGCTGCCACGCTGCTGGTTTGTCACCGAGGCAGTGTGTGGCTGTGGGTCTGGCTAGCTGTGCCCTCTGGAACACTGATGGGACTGGGGCTGAGGGATGAACTACAGCCTGCTGCCTTCTACTTGTTGGGCTTCACCCCTCAATTTCCCATCCCAGGAGGGGTTTCAGAGGGGTTCCAGCTTTGTGAGGAGCTTGTGTTAGGTAATAACCGTGGTGGGGCCGTGCCTGTCCCTGCAGCCTGGCTGTGGCCATATGAGGAGACCATCCGTAAGTGCGCCCGGAGCTGGGTCACCGTGGTCCATCTGATGGAGCACAATCCAGAGCTCACCTTCGCCTGCTCCCAGGTGAGTGATCTCCCTCTCAACACCTCTCCTCCGCTCGTGGCATGTTGCTTCTCCAGCAGAAAGCGATGGGGAGATGACCAGGGAGGAGGGCTGGGGTGTGGGGTGGTGTGGGGGGAGCTGGGGCTGATCCCCGTGCCCTGGCAGGCACAGCAGTTCGAGTGGGTGCGGAGCTGGTACCCTGGGCTCTACGCACGGATCCAGGACTTCGTGGCCAAGGGACAGTTCATTCCTGTTGGAGGCACCTGGGTGGAAATGGTGAGTAGCATGGGGAGCCTGGCTTGCCACAGCCACCTTGTGCCATCCTCTGGGACCGGGCCTGGCGCTGCAGGGCAGAGCAGGGCCTTTGCTGAGCCTGTCTGGTTGGTGATGGTCTCCAGGCCTAGGAACAGCAGCTGTCTGAAGGGTCCAGCCTAGCAAAAATACAATTCCCCCAAATCCATCCCTGAGAAAGGAGCTCTGGACTCTCTAGTGTGTTCCTCCTTTTTCCCTCTGCCAAGCCCTGTTCAGGTTCTCCTCACGATCTGCCGGGTCAGGTGGGTGGGAATGGGAGTCTTACAAGCTCTCTCCTTCCCTGGTGCCTGGCTTTCCTCACTGACTCCCCGTGCCCTCCCCCCAGGATGGGAACCTGCCCAGCGGGGAGTCCATGGTGCGGCAGTTTCTCCAGGGACAGAGGTTCTTCCAGGAGCAGTTTGGCCGGATCTGCTCGGAGGTGCTTGTTCTTTTCCATCACACCATCCCTGCACACCATCTCCTTCCACCCCTTGCTCTGTGTGAGCAGACTGACCTGTGTGTGTCCCTCTCCCTCTGCTCCTGTCTGCTGTGCTCCCAGTTCTGGCTGCCGGACACGTTTGGATACTCAGCCCAGCTGCCCCAGCTGATGCTTGGCTGTGGGATCCGGCGCTTCCTCACGCAGAAGCTCAGCTGGAACCTGGTGAACTCCTTCCCGGTGAGCAGTGCTTACCTCCTTCCCAGGGGATGGATGTGTGGGTGCTGGAGTCTTCTGCCAGGCTGGACCTGTTGGTTGCACAGTCCTTCAGCTCAGCTAACACGGGCTCTGCTTCCAGAAGCCACCAGGTTTTGGTGCTAGTGTCGTCCTGCCAGGCTTTAGGAGAGAGGAAGGACATGGTTAGAGATCCCAGGCGGGCCCCTGGCCTACGTATTCCTTCTGCTTCCAGCTGTGACTTGTGTGCAGGTCCAACAGACAGCAAATCCAGCCCCTGCCCTTGTGGCATTCCCTGTTCTTGTCCTCTCCTCGAACTGATCCATCAGAGCATCCTGCACCTCCCTGGGGAGAAAGTGAAGGCCCAGTTTGAATCCTGAAGAGGCTCTGAAATGCCTGTCCCTCGTGCACCACATTTTCCTTTCTCTCCCTTCCAGCATCACACCTTTTTCTGGGAAGGCATTGACGGTTCCCAAGTCCTGACCCATTTTCCCCCTGGTGATTCCTATGGGATGCATGGGCGAGTGGAGGAGGTGAGTGAGGTTGCCAGACCTGCACATGAAGGGCAGTGACAGCCCCTTGAGGCCAGATCTGAGGCTCCTGGGAGAGGGCACTGCCTGGGAAGGGAGCAGGATATCTGGCAGCATTGTTGGACAAAGGCTGTTGGGCTGCCTGACTCCAAGATGTGCCCGTGCCTGGGCAAGAGAAGCAAGACTGGGCTTTGCACCTTAAAGACTGACCTGGCTTTCTTGTGTGGAGCTGTGGGGTTGGGGCTGGGCACCAGGGGATTGCAGCTGCCCCAAAATCCCTCCAGATGCTGAAAACAGTGAAGAACAACAAGGACAAAGGCCGTGTGAACCACAGCGCATTCCTCTTTGGCTTTGGAGATGGAGGAGGGGGACCCACGCAGAAGATGCTGGATAGGATGAAAAGAATGAGTGACACAGATGGGCTGCCCAGGTGAGGGGAGAGCTCCCATCCTCTCTCCTGGCATGGGCATTTGCTTTGAGCCAGGCCTGGCCTTCTGCAGTGCCAAAAGAAAGGGGGAAGGGCAGGGAGACAGGCAGGCAGAGGGCTGCGAAGGATTTCCAGGGGGATGGAGTCTCTTCTTCATCAAGAGCTGCAAGAACAGGTCCACAGGGCAGCCGTGGACTGCTTGTGAGCCCTCAGCAGAGCCATGGGGTGAATGGCCGGCACAGCAGCTGTGCCTGGCAGGCAGCACCTGCCTGGGGAATGTCCACAGGAGAGGGACAGGGGGGCAGGAGAGGGGTGGGAGAAGGGTGAGGGGAATATTTGTCTGGTTGTGTTGCAGTTTCTGAGGCCTGTCACCTTTCCAGCCGGGATGCACCATTAGCCATGTCACAGGCTTCTCCCCAGCTCATCACTGTCTGTGTGTCTGTCCCACAGGGTGCAGATCTCCACTCCTGACCAGCTCTTTTCTGTCTTGGAGAAGGAGTCATCCCAGCTGTGCACCTGGGTGGGAGAGCTCTTCCTCGAGCTGCACAATGGCACCTACACCACCCAGGCCCAGGTGAGGGTCCCACTCCCAGGCAAGGGGGCCGTGCAAACTCATGGCACCTGCCAGCAGCCAGCCTTCCTGCACTGGAGCTGGGCTTCTGCTGCTGCTGTGAGAGATCCACTCCCAGCTACCCATTTCCTGAGCATCTTCCTTCTGTCCTTAATTGGCACCAGATAAAGAAGGGGAATCGGGAATGTGAGCGGATTCTCCATGACGTGGAAGTGCTCAGTGCCCTGGCTGTGGCTCGGGACAGGGGGTTCCAGTACCCTGCCAGCCAGCTCCAGCAGCTCTGGAGGTGAGGGAGTGTAGGAGCTCTGGTGGTACTGGGGGAGAATTCAGTACTGCAGCACTGCGTGTACACAGCCCCTGCCAAAAACTGGTCAGGAATCTACCTGGAAAGAATTTGCTGCTTTGCTTGATTCTCCTGTTGAAAGGTAACTCCAAACCTCGCTACTCTGCTGTCTGGAAGCTTCATGTCCTACCAAAGCTTATTCCTCTCCAGTTTTGACTTGTTTGAGCTTGTGCAACAACGTATCTGGTAGCCCCGAGGGATAAAAACAAATCGCTCTGACTGCCCGTGGTTGTGGTTTACTGAGATGACAGTTGACAAGCCCTGACATAAAGGGATTTAAAGGATGCTGTGGAAAAAAATCCTTTTCTCTCAAGTGCTGGCTAATGGGGGAAGAGGGAACAGTCACCGAGTTGGTCTGTCTTGCAAACAGGGCTCTTGTTTGAGAGAAGAGCTTGTTCTGAGCCAGCACAAATCCCGTGCTCTCCGCCGCTTCCTTCCCTGGTTTCTGCTCTCTGTTCTAGGTTATTGCTGCTCAACCAGTTCCACGACGTCCTGCCAGGCAGCTGTATCCAGCTGGTGGCTGAGGATGCCCTGCGGTACTACACAGGTGAGCAGGGAGTTTGGCTGGGAGGACGCTCACTGGGGGAGCACACTAGGTCCTGCCTGGAGGTTCCAGCCCTGGACAGCCAGGGCCAGCCTCGGCAGGCATGTCTGAAATAGTGTTAAATTAGCAGGGGAGCCAAGGGATTGAGAGCCATCCCCATTTATTGACTTTTCTGCTTGCTGCTGGCATGCTGGGATAGACTCCCCCCTAGGTTTGTTTCTGCCTGCCCAGGGGTGCTTGCAGGAGCTTCGTTAACCAGAGTTTTCCAGCTGAGCTGGCACAGCTCATTGTAACCTTGTAATAACAAAGTTCAGAATAATTATACACTTGAATTACTTACTAATAGATAATAACAATTAATGATAATTAGCACTTGTAGCTTGGAAGGAGATAAAGTGTGTGTACATTGCACGGGGAGTGCCAGCAGCTCTCTCAGATCCAGCTCAGGCCCTTTCCTTGCCCAGAGATCCGCAGGGCTGGTGCTCAGCTGCAGGAGGAGGCTGTGCAGTCCCTGTGCAGGGATCTGCTGCAGCCCGAGGCACGGAGCACCCAGAGCACCCTCGTGCTGAACACGTTGCCCTGGGAACGCACCGAGGTGATCTCCAGGCCTGGGCCGGACGGAACAGAGACTTTGGGTATGTCTGACGTGGGAGTAGCTCTTGTACCAGAATTCCTTCCAGGGGCAGAGATAGCTAACAGGGAAACACTCTGCCTCTCCCTGCCCTGGGGAGGGTTTTATTGACTGTTCAATTTGTTCTTTGGACAGCTTGGAAGGGGATAAAGTCCCCTGAAGTATGCATGAAGAAGAGGAGGGCATGGGTGGAGGTGGTAGATGTGACATGAGAGCAGCAGGGCAGCACAGGCAGGGGACTTAGGGTTCAGTCTGGGGCGAGTGTTGGAACAGAACCTCTTTGCTTTCCAGCTCTGGTGACAGTCCCCAGCATGGGCTACGCTCTAGTGCAGGAGCCATTTGTGCCTCCTCAGCCTGTGGCAGTGAGGAAACAGGTAAGCACAAGGCAGATTTCCTCAGGTCTGTGTTCCCCCCATCAGAGGTTGTTTGAGGAGAAATCTAAGGAATCCACATACTAAGCTTGCACTGGAAGCACTCAGCTCCCGCAGGTGTGGGTCTGACACCTGCTTCTGGCCTTTTCCCAAGGAGGATGGCTCTGTCACCATGGAGAATGGGGTAATTGCTGTCTGCCTGGACACAATGGGGCACCTGACCTCGCTTCGGCTGCTGGACTCCGGGAGGTCTGTGCCACCCACTTCCTGGCCCTGAGCTCCTCAAACCTCTCCCAGGACTTCTCACTGTACACCTTTCTCCACTGCCGGTCCTTCTGAAGCTGCTGTTCCTGTGTTCTGCTTTATTTCAGAGAGTCAGTCCCAGATGGCTGCTATGCCAACCAGTTTGCACTCTTTGATGATGTTCCCCTCTACTGGGATGCCTGGGATGTGATGGATTATCACCTGGAAACCAGGTAGAGGAGCAGTGCATGCAGCACTTGGATTTTGGCTTTGCCCTGAGGTCCTTGCCTCCCTGTCAGTCCTAGCTGTAAGAGAGCATTCACTCTGGAGAAGTGAGTGCCTGCTGTGTGGGTGGCTGGATTGGGATTTGGGAACCTGAATCTACCAGGCTGAGACTCTCTCTGCCTTCATTCCGTTCTAGGAAGCCCGTGACAACGCTGCTGAAGCCTCTGGAAATCACCCTGGCTGGGGGCCTGCGGGGCAGCGTGAGGTTCTCCCTGCAGGTCGGGAAAAGCAGCACCTTAACCCAGGAGATCGTCCTGGATGCCGCGTGCCCGTACCTCCGCTTCCTGACCCAGGTTTGGCCGTGGCTGCCGGCTGGTACCAACATTCTGTGCAGCTGGCAACTGGGGAGCTGGGCCTTGTGCCTGAATCATATCCCCCCTCCCTGTTTTCTTCCCTGGAGTCCCCTGCTGCCTGTCCTCCTCTGCAGGAAGCAGCCCAAGGGCGGGGGTCCCAAGGGATGAGGGTGGAAGAGGGACCCACCAGTTCATCCATGTTGAGACTCCGACGTGGTTTCGTTGTAGCTGACGTGGACTGGCTGCTGCACACCAGGACAGAGAAGTGCAGCCTGTGCCTCTCAGTGCCCCGTGGTGACATCCTTCTGCTGCCACATTTAGGTTGAGTGGAAGGAGGCTCACAAGTTCCTGAAGGTGGAGTTCCCTGTGCAGGTCCGGAGCACAAGCGCTACCTACGAGATCCAGTTCGGACACCTGCAGCGGCCAACGCACTGGAACACGTCCTGGGACTGGGCTCGCTTCGAGGTGAGAAGGGAGCTGGGCTGTCCCAGGGCTGGGCTGCTCCTGCCCTGGGCAGCAGCTCCGTGTGGTGAACACATCCCTTGGTACCTGCTGCAGGTGTGGGCTCACAAGTGGCTGGATCTCTCCGAGCATGGCTTTGGGGTAGCTCTGCTGAACGACTGCAAATACGGGGCATCAGCCCACAGGAACATCCTCAGCCTCTCCCTGTGAGTTGGGGATGGGTGAGGGGGAAGCTGCTGTGGATACTCTGCCTTCTGAGGCTTCTCTTGGAAGTCACACCTGGTCCTAAATGACCTTATTTGACCAGGAGGTAGTCTGGTGGGTGGCTGTTGCCTGAGAATTTGGCTGACTTACATTATCTTAGTCAATTGGAACTAATTCCTGTGACCTGTGCTCAAAGACAATTCAGGAGAGATCAGATTCAGATTTGTAGCAGGTAGCTCTTCTGTTGCTCACCAAAGCATACCCCAGGAAGGGAGGCTTAAGGAGAGGAAAGGAACAGAAGAGTTAATGTTACGGGTGCATACCAAGCTAGAAGAAACTGCGTGTTTCAGTTTGACTCTGTCAGCCACAACTTTCACAAGGAAGACACCCCAGTTTTTTAGCTTCTGGAACTTTCCAGGGTCTGTTTGCTGTTGTATATTTGCTTCCACTTCAGGGCCCAGCCTCGAGGTAGCAAGGGAAGCAGTTTTCTTGTCACAGTGCTCTGGCAGTGCTCGGTGGGTGCTGCCAGGACACCGGTCTCACTAACCTCATGTTGCCCTAGGCTGAGAGCACCCAAGTCCCCTGATTCCACGGCAGACATCGGGCACCACCAGTTCACCTATGCTGTGATGCCTCACCGGGGTGAGTGGCAGGCAGAGCTGGGTCCCGTGGGGACGTGCAGGGTGGGAGGTGCTCCAGTGAGCCTTGGGGTGAAGGTGTCTCCGGCTGTGCCCCTGCAGAGGCTGGCTAGAGGTCCTTGTGCTGCAGGTTCCTTCCAGGAGGCCGGGGTGATTCAGCAAGCCTACAACTTGAATTTCCCGCTCCACGCCGTCCCAGCCAGCTGTGCCCAGTGCCCAGCCTGGAGTGCCTTTTCTGTCAGCTCACCTGCCATCGTGCTGGAGACTGTCAAGCAGGCAGGTGCTGGGGTAGAGGAGGGCAGGGCAGGGCAGAGGGGTGCAGGTGCTGTTGTTGAGCAAGGCCTGCTCTTTCACCCACACTGAGCGTGGGTCAGGCTCAGCTGAGCACAACAACCTGTGCTGGAGAGGCTGTGCCCGTCTCATTTGTCTGAACTGCCCCGAAGGCTGAGGACAGAGCTGAGGCTGTGGTGGTTCGGCTCTACGAGGCCCACGGCAGCACGGTCACCGCCTGGCTCCGCACCTCCCTCCCCGTCAAGGAGGCCATGCTGTAAGTCCGTGCAGAGGGCTGGGGGTGCGTGGGGCGGAGATCAGCCCCTTCAGCCTCGTGCTTTGCCCCCCAGCTGTGACCTCCTGGAGCGTCCGGCGGCGCAGGGCCGCCTGCCGCTGGAGCAGCGGGGCCTGAGGCTTTCCTTCACGCCCTTCCGCGTGCTCTCCGTCCTCCTGCTGCTGAGCCGCTGACACCAACGCCGCCCCTGCTGACGCTGCAGCCGCCTGGGCCAGCAGCGTGAGCCCAAGTCATGGGCTGAGCTGTCCCCAGTCCCAAGGGCCGTGCAAGGCAGCAGTTCCAGGACAGGGCAGCGTCCCCGTGTCCTGCACCCAACTGCCGGAGAGCAGCGCTTGAACCACCCCACCCCTCGGGGAAGGAGGACAGCTGCCCACTGCCCAGCCAGGGCAGGTGGTCTTGAGTGAGTTCTGAGCTCACTAAAGTGTGGACAAATTGCAGACAGGCTGGTGGCCCTGCACAGGCTCTGCTCCAGCCCTAAGGGTTTGGGGAGCAGCAGCATCCACAGTGACTCGTGTGTCTCAGCTTTCATCTTGTCTAGCAGTGAGTGTAAAAACACACTCCACTCCTTCCCTTCTCCCTCTGCCTGCCCCTTGCACTGCCCTTGCAGAAGAGGAAACACAAAAAATCAAGAGAATTACATAAAAACAAGCTCCAGCCTGTTTTCTTAACTTGTTTCCAGGTAACTGCACTGACCTGCCTCCTCCCAGGGGCTTTTAGTGTCTGCCTAAGCAGGATCTCACTCCTCGGACTGGGGAGGCAGAGCTTACCTTTATTTTGGGGGGATGAGGTGGAGGAGAAGTCTGCTCCAGCCCCTGTGGGGAAGAAGCCGGGCACAGAGGGATTTATCCTTAGCATGAAAAGGCACGCACAGTGATTTCTACACAAAATACTTTATTAGTCAGCTAAAAACAGTGATGGGATCAGCAGCCAGAAAGGGAAGAGGGTGAGGGAGGAGTCAGAGTCCAGCACAACATGTGGTCCTGGCCCTTCTTCCCCTCAAATGCCTGTGGGCAGCAGGAAAAAGCCCCATCACCAAGCTCAGCTTCTCCCTCCCACACTGGCAGGATGCAGCAGCAGCAAGTGTGAGCACAGGTACAGACCAGCTCCATCTTCCCTAGCACTAGCCCAGGCCTGTGGCCAGGCCCTCCCTGAGCTCCTCTTGGCCCCTTAAATGCCCCTCAGGAGGTGGCAGCGGGTGACACTCACACGGCAGGGGCTGCACCTGGAGAAGGGAGAGGGAAATGAAGATTCAGAGGACGAGGGGGTATCTGGCTCTGCCCCATGGGCTCCTCTCCTGCCTTTTGGCACCCCTCAGTCCCCTTGCCACAGGGGAGCTCTCCCACAGCCCCCAGCTGTGCACCAAAGCCCCAGGGGCTGCCAGTCTCACCTTTGTCCCTGCGGGCAGACGTCCGGCGGCTTCTTCTTAGAGGCACCTCAGGCTGGGGCGAGGCTGGAGCAGCAGTCACTCTCCTCCTCCCGCCAGCACGTCCCTTCCTTGGCCTGTCAGCCTCCTCTTCCTTCTCCTCCTCCTCCTCCTCCTCTGGCTTCGGGGGCCTCGCTGCAGCCCTGCGGCGCCGTTGCGAGGCTCGTGGGGTGACCTGGGTGGGCATCAGAGCCGGAGCTCAGCAGCAGAAGTGTCCCTGGAGCACCACGATGAGGAGCTCCATGGAGGATCATCACCAGGAATTCATGAGCAGCCTGAGCAAGGCACAGGGAACAGGACAGCCAGACACAGCCACAGAGCTGCTCACCTGGGGGGTCGGTGCCTCAGGGTCGGCCTTCAGCTGAGGGCTCTTCTTGCGGGGCGTCCCGCGGGGTCTCTGCCCTGCATGAGAGGGTGTGCCCAGCTTAGGTGGGGTGAGGAGGGGATGAGGCAGAGCCTCTGCCCCCAAGGGACAGGCCACGGCACAGGGACCTTGCAGGGATGCTGTCCTTGGTGATGTGAGGAACTGCAGGATGAAAAACCATCCAACAGCTGCACCCAGGCGGGTTGGGATGCTGGGAGAAAGCCTTGGGGACAAAGGGGTTCTGTCCCTTGGTGCCAACAATTGTCACAGGCCCGTCAGCACCCCAGAGAGAAGGGCTTTGCTCCTGCCTGTGCCCCTGTGCTGCACAGCAAGAAGAGGGTTTCCCTGTCTCCAGCCCTCCTGGAGCAGGAGTGGGTCCCACAGGAAGGGGAGAGGAAACTCACCTTTGGGAGCCATCGGGCCAGGCTCTCCCTGCAAGGAAGGGACAGAGCATTGGCTGGGGTGCAGTCATTCTGCAGGCAGCAGCAGCAGAATCCCTGCCCCTTCTCCATCCTGCAGCCACTGCAGTGACAGGGAAACAGCCACGTTTCCCTGGGAAAGCAGGGGAGTCGGGCTTGCTCTGCCTGCCCTGTGCCTTGGGGACTCTGCCATCAATCCCTGTACCTTCAAGGCCCCAAAACGCCCCCATTCCCTCCATCTGCTCCAGACTGCTCACCACCCCTTAGCTGGCCGCCCACCACACAGGAGGTCCTTGTCACCTCCACGCCCAGCAGCTTGATGGAGAGGGAGGCCCCCAGCCACGCAGCGTAATGGGAGTCTCAGCAAGCAGAAAACAGGCCAGTGTCCCCTTGGAGGAGGGGTTTGGGGACCCCCAGCTCCAGACAGCAGCCCCAGGCTCCTACCTGGAACCATATGGTCCTGCCACTGCGGTCACGCAGGGAGCTCATGCCGGGCACCAAGTAACACTGCAGCCAGTTCTTGAAGGCAGCGTAGTTATCCGAGTGCTCAGGGTCAAGGAGCTGCTTCTCTGGGAGGGGAGACAGGGAAAGGACAGAATCAGAGCAGGAGCCATGATCACCATGTCAGGGTTCCGACCCGAACCCTCTGAGGCTGAGAATGCAAAGCCCCGGCTCCCTGCCAGCCCCATCCCCCAGCTGCCTGTCCTGTCCTGTCCCCTCACCTGCCGTGATGACCTCCATGGGCACGGTGTGGCACAGCTCCAGGAGGTCTGGGTTCTCTTGCCTCAGCTTCACCTTCTTGCTCAGCGTCAGGGAAGGATCCTGCAGGGGTGGAGAAGGGCAGAGAAGTCACCTGCCAGCTGCCTCTGCCTCCTTGGATTCTCTCCTCTCATCTTCTTCCCCATCTCTTGCCCTCCAGAGGATGAGCTGCCACACTCCCCACACATGACAGCCCTGAGTTCACCACACAGAAGGCTTCCAACTCAGCTACAAAGACATGAAAGAGGGCTAACACACACAAACACCAGCAGCAGGTCACGTAGTTTGTTTTCAGGCTTCTTTAAAATAGCCACTTCCTCTCCTCTGAGGCCACAAGATCAGCCTTGGGCTTTACTGCAGCCTTCCCCTTGGAGATTTTAAGCTTGCAAGGTGTTCGTTTCCCTCACCTCTTCCTCTTCACCCACCCCAAAAACATTTGTAGACTTAGGGGAGACGACTGGCAGAGCTCATCATGAAGGGCCACGGGCAATCAAACCCCAGCTTATGGCATCTATCTGGGAACCTGCTGCTTTCTGAGCCTGTGAGAGCACCTGGCATTCCCCACCTTCTTCCTCCTCTCCTGCTCCTGATCCTTCAGGGCCTCCAGCACGGTCCGAGCTTTTTCAAAGGGAGGGATCTTCAACCTGAGAGAGTTACACACAAGCCTGAAGCCTCGGTTCTGCCAGTCCCAGCGTCTTCCAGGCGAGGAGGCACAGCTGCCTTAGCCACGGAGCTCTCAAGCGCCAGCAAACTCTTAGAGACTAAACCCCCACGGCAGGTCAGCGGGTGCTCAACCCACCTCACCTGTACAGGATCTCAGCACGCAGGTAATTCCCAATTCCATTGAAATACTTCTGGTTTAAGAGAACCTCACAGATGGGCTTGTCAAAAGCCCTGTCATCCAGGTTCTCCAGCACGTTCCCCCTGCAAGAGAGCACGGGGCATCACGAGTCACCCGGGCACGTCCGGGCAGGAAGAGCAGCCAAGCCCCCGCGGGGGGCATTCCTCGGGAGCTCACCTGAAAGCCTGGTACTCGGAGACGACGCAGGGCCCGCGCTCCGGCTGCCAGGCGTCCCCCAGGCGCCAGGACCCGAAGCGCCGCGGGTCGACGAAGCAGAGGGCGCGCGGGGGGCTCTCGCGGGTGAGGAAGCGGAGGTGGGCATGGCGGGGCAGCTCCGCGGCGGGGCACAGCCGGAACGACCCCGACATGCCGAAGCGGAACACGAGGTCCTGCGGGGGGCTGGCGGCGGCGGCGGGGTCCAGCGCGCTCAGCGTCAGCCGCAGCTCCTTGCCCCGGGCAATGGCCGAGATGCGGTAGGCCTCGCTGCGGAAGGGCACCTCCGGGCCGCGGCCCACCGCCGAGCGCTCCACGCCTCCCGCGAACACCAGCCCTCCGCACGCCCCGTTGATGAAGCGCCCGGCCAGGTGCAGCTCCGGGCACTCGGGCATGGCCGCGGCCGCACGGCACAGCCCGGGCCCGCCGCCACCGCCACCGGCAGGCACGGCCCGCTCCCATTGGCTGCGCCGCGGGCGCTGCGCGCTCCCATTGGCTGCGCGGTGATCCCGGGGGTGTTGCCCCGCCCNGCACTCCCATTGGCTGCGCGGTGATCCCGGGGGTGTTGCCCCGCCCAGGCGGCCCCGCCGCGGGCAGACGTCGCGCGGCGCGGGGGGACAGCGGGACACGGCTCAGCTTCGTCACCGCGACTTTATTGGAGCTGCCCCGAGGACCCCCGGAAACCCGGAGCAGGGAAACGGGAAACGTCCTCCTCCCCAGCCAGGAGCACCAGC
>VWZW01006249.1:5320597-5353549 GCA_013397115.1 Edolisoma coerulescens
GAGCGGAGGTGTCTCAGCTCCGCACTCGCGCTGCCCACGGCCACCAGGCGGGGGCGGGAAGGGGGAAGGCAGAGCTGGGCTGAAGCGTCACAGACCTCGAGCTGAAATAAAGATCTCGTTCTGGTGCAAGAGTAGCTTCACCTGGCTGCAGGGGGAAGAGGCAGAGCTGGAACGAAATAAAGCTTTGTGAGAGTGGAGCTGGAATCACTGTAGGGCTGGGAGCTCATAGAGGTGTTTCTAAAGGTTGTGGAGACACGATGCTGAGCTGGGGCTGAAACTCTGACTGTGGAGCTGAAATAAAACCCCTCGGCTTGCCCGAAATACAGAGCCCGGGCCTGGAGGTGAAATAAAAATTATGGCTGTGGAGAGGCAAAATAAAGAACGTGGGGCTGAGGCTGGAATAGGGACAGCAGAGGCAGAGGCAAAGCAGCACAAGGCTGAAATAAAGACTCTGGGGTGCTCAGCATGCACAGCAGGAGCTGAGATAAAGCCTGTGGGACAGGGGCAGGGCTAGAACAAACACTCCAGAGCAGGATCTGAAATAAAAACCAGTGTGCTGGAACAGAAAGCACTGTGGGGCTGGAAAAGTGACTGTGGGGCTGGCCTGCACATTCTTGCTTTTTTCACTCCCTAGCACTAGGGTCTTGTTATCCCAGAGCTGGAGAGGACCAAGCCCAGCTCCTTGGCACCAGTTAGACCAGCAGAACACGGCTGTGGTGGTACTGGGAGCCCAGGACAAAGTCACCCACCCAGGCAGGAGGGCTCAACACCATCCCCCCAGCAGCAAACTCAGATCCTTCACAACTGGGTTTGACGGTCTATAAACAGTTTATTTAAGATACAAAATTATTCCTTTACACACACCTGAGTCGCATTCTGCTCGGGGAGGAGCTGGCAGCTGCTGCCACGGGCTCAGGGACAGCTTCTCAGCATCTCCTTCACCCCTACAGCCCCACTCCATGCTCCCCCCAGCTGCTGCTTCTTCTCTCCTCAGGCAGAAGTGCTTTGCCACTGGCTGTGGCCATCCTCAGGGTCCTGCAGGCAAGAGCGAAGAAGTCACTGTAAACACCTCCAGCAAAGGCAGGAGCGAGGTCCCTTCCCTCCAGCTCCCCACAGTTTTCTCCAACCCCAGAGATCATCACCAGGTAACAGAAGAACCTGTGACCTGCAGAAGCACCAGCTCTCAGGCACAGAAAAGAATCCAAGGGATGCAAAGGCCACTCACCTCTGTCCAGAACCCCTGGTTATCCATTTCCAGCGTCTGGATCCCCGCTTCAGGGTCTCTTCTGCCCCAAAGGGCTCTTCCATCCTGCCAGCCCAGCCTCTTGGTCCCCAGGCACTGGGGAGGAGAGAACAGGGACTGCAGCCCTGCCTGGCCCCACAGGGTCCCTCAGCCCACCCCACCCAAGGGACCAGGGCTGTTTGCCCACCCCAGCAGGCAGAACCCGCCCTTACCACGAGCACGATGGGCACAGTGATGATGCAGAGGCCACCTATGACCATGAAGGCCACTCCATAGGCTGAGAAGCCCGGCTGGGGCGAGGGAGGCTCCAGGGTGTCCTCTGGAGCAGAGACAGCACTCAGAGCCTGGAGCAGCTGGGGGCTCTGCCCCACGGGGTGCCAGCCACCCACTCTGCTCCAGGACAAATATATAGGATCCAAAAACATCTGTTCCACACCTTTCTTGCCCTATCCTCCCATCCTACACCAGCCTGCAGCAGCAGCTCTCCAACCCCAACCCCTGGGCTACGCAGAGGGAAAGGGCACAACTGTTACTGAAATGTTTACTTTCTGGTCACCTCACCAGCCAAGACATCTCACCTTCTCTTCACACAGGGGATCAGGATCTGGTCAGCTGTGGATCTGCTCTGCTCGCAGTGCTGGCATGGGGCCTGTGGAGCTCATATGCCCATGTCCTGGGGGGGCTTACCTCCCACAGAAAGAGAGTATGGATCCACATGGATGTCAGAGTCAGCCAAAGCCTGGTTTGGCCCAACCGAGAGCACAAGTGTCTCCAAAACTTCCATGCTGGTTGGAGCAGGGTGATGGAATATCATGTTCCCATGGCAGATCAAGGAGCCAGGCCTGCAGAAAGGGTTGGGGAGAGCTCCAGCAGCTGCCAGTCCCACCATGACCCCACAGCAGTGGGACGGGGTGGGCACACCCAGCCTCCCCAAGGCTTCTGCTCAATTGGAAGAGATCCCTGCACTGGATGGAAGGGACATCCCTGAAGGTCCAGCAAGTCACCACTGATACAATGGGTTAATGATGCTTGACCTCAGCTTCCTCTGCAAATCCTTCTGTAGCCAAAAATATGCACCTGTGAGCCATGACCTGGTGGCTGACATCTGAAGGGAGACCTCCCCTCCCCTGTCCACCCCTGCCCCAGCAGACCCCCTCTGCTCCCACTCACATAAATTCTTTTATTATCACTTTCAGGAAGGTTGGGTAATTCCTCAGGGCTCTCGCCACCTGGAAGAAAGGTTGTGCTCAGCTCCCCACCAGCTTCCGGGGGTGTTTGGACACCCCAAAGCAGCCCCTCTTCCTCCCACAACTCTTCTTCTCACCCCGCTGGGAGGACCTTAATCCCCTCTTCCCAGCAGCCCCATTCCTACCGCATCCCCGAGGTCCCTGGAGAGATTCTCGTGCTCTGCAGAGAGCGGGTCCTGAAGCTTCTGGCTGAAGTGTCTGTTGGTGACCAGGAAGGAGAGGGGGTACACGTGCAGACCAAGCCTAGACCCTAAAGGAACAAGAAACAAGGGCTGGGTGTGCAGATTTGGCAGCGAGCCTGACCACAGCACGCAGGGACTGGCCTTACCCTCCACCGAGAGCGAGGTCAGGTCCACAGAGAGGGCTGAGAGCGTAGTCAGGGCTTCCAGAACCTCTGTAACATCAGCATGGACAACTGTGTCTAGGTAGAGGTCTCCAGTGATCTCCATGTTCCCATTAAGGTTCCTGAGGGGAGAGAAGAGCCCTGAGCAAGGCAGGAGGGGCTGGGGCCCGGCTCAAGCACCTTTACTGCTGTTATTTCCCCTGAGAGCCCACGGGAGGTGCTCAGTTACAGTTTGTTCCAGCTGCACATCCCCCCCCAGCTTTTCCCATCCTCTCCATCCTTGCAGCACAGCTAACGAGCTGCAGAGGGTACAAGCGAAGGTAATTAAATTAAGATGTTGGCAGAGGAGGAGCTGCATCCCATACCTGAGCTGGGAGATGGTGAAGTTCCTCACGTGGTAGAGGGGACTGACAGATGAAGTTACCTGGGTAGAGAGAAGACAACAGTTCACACCTTCCCCTGTTTAGCACAGGTTATCCCACCACCCAGGCAGCCTATGCCTCTTCTCCCAGCACCACCCTCCTAAGAGCCCCCCAGGGCTTGGCATACCTCGCTGACCAGCCTCTCCAGAGGATCCATCCTGCTCATCCCCAGCTGGGAGCCAGTGAGGGAGATGGACAGCTTCTCCGGCTCCAGGTTGTCCAGGCTGAAGCCTAAGGGAGTTTGGAAGAGTTACGCTCATCCCTGTTCCTCCACCTTCCTTGGGAGATACTGTTCAGCCTTGAGCTCATCCACGGCCACCCACCAAAAGCAGAAAGCAGGAGGGCAGCTGAGTGAGGAGGAATTCCTTTGAATTGTGGGAAGGGGTTGGGATGTCGATTTCCCAGCACAGGAGAGCTGGGGCAAAGAGGGGAAGCCAGGGAGTCGAGCAGCAGCACTGGCCCACACAGGTCCAGCTGCTCCAGATGTGCCCTCCACCACCCTTAACATCCTTAAAACGGCTTTACACAGGTCAGGAGAAGGGATGGAAAGTGAAGGAAAAGCCTGGAACCCAAACTGCGCAGGTTTTGGCTTTGATAGAGGCACAAGGAGGGCAGGTGGCAGCAGCAGCCCTGCTGTGGGAAGACCTTCAGGACTCACCACCAGACTGGACAGACTGGGGCTCCAGCTGCCAGCTGAAGATGCTCCTTCCCTTGCTCGCCTCTGTGACGACTGTCCGGATGAGGTGGGAGCTGGTGGGAGCAGGAGCATCCCCCCGGAACAGAACCTCCCCTCGCACCACCACTGAGCCATTCCTGGCAGGGAGAGGAGACAGTGGGCAGCACACCTGCTTTTTATTTTTTTCCAGGTACTTTTATCCAGAAATTCAGACAGGGATCCCTCAGGGTGATGACACCAGGGAGGGAGCACAGCCCCTCACAATGACCTGTCTGGAGCATTTTCCTGGGCAAACCCTTCCCTCCCACCCCTCCCCATCGGCTGCACACTCACATGAACTCAAGGACGTTTGCCTGCAGGAAGGTCTCGTAGCTGGACAGCATCTGGTTTAGCTGGAGGGAAGGAGCACCTGGTAACTGAGAAGGTTTTCCAAGCTCCCCCGTGTGAAGGGGAAATGTACCAGCAGGTGGGCAATAAACAGAGGGGAGTCAGCTCAGACTGCCCAGGGAGTGCCAGCCCTCCGGGAATGCCCATGGATGAGCTGGGATACCCAGAGCAGCCCCCCGCACTCCTGGGAGGGAATACCCCAGCAACATCATGGTGTGCCACGGCCCTGGTGGCTGCCAGAGGCGAGGGGAGCCCAGTCCCACCTCAAACCAAGCGCCAGTGGAGCAGTGCCAGGGATTTACCCACCTCCACCATGCCCAGGTGGGCGATAAACCAACCAAGGGCTGATGCAGCACACAGGCTTCCCACCCCAGCAGGGCCTGGCACCAGCCTGCACCCCAAAGTGCCAGCATCTGTCCCAACCACCGCCAGCACCCACCATCAGCCTCACGTCTCCCTCCAGTTGCCGGTAGCTCTCCGAATTCCTGCTGCCCAGAGCCGGGGTGTAAGCGATGCCCAGCAGCTGGAATTGCAAGGGCAGCACACGCACAGGCTGGGTGGGGAAGGGGGGCCTGGAGGGGTGGGATGCAGGGGGTTTCGCCCCCGTGGAGCCAGGTTCGCCCTTCCTCATCAGCTCAGTGGGGCTGAAGGCCTCTCTGGTGGCTGCAGGGAGATGCTCCATGGCTGTGGAGGAGGGCTGGGAAGTGATGGAGCCACTGGACCCGACGTGGGCATCGAGGGGCACTCCTGTGGGCACAGCCAGGGTCTGGGAGCTGAGCAGGGAGCTGGCTGCATGCCCAGCTCCGGGAGAAGTCGGCAGGCAGCATGGAGATGTCCCGCTGGTGGTGGCAGTGTGGTGCCCAGGCTCAGAGCCGTGCTCCGGAGCGGGGTTTGGGGAGCAGGGGGGAGGCACAGAGCCTGGGCTGGCAGGGATGGGCCCTGGAGGTCCTGCAGGAGCGGGAGTGGGTCCCAGTGACGCTGTCCTGGGCTCGCTGTGCCTGGATCCTTCCATCACAAACGTCTGCCCGAGCTCTGGGATGACACCAGCGGCTGTGGAGCCCATCCCTGTCCCGGTGGGGCCTGCAGGGCTGGGAGCCCTGGGCTGGGCTGGGGAGGCTTCGGTGGACATTGGCTGTGCAGGGGGAGAAGGCAGGTCACTCTGCATCCCCAAGGTGACAGCAGGACCCCCAGACTCAGCCGTGGGAAGGAAGGAAGCCAGCACTTGCTGACTGTGGGCACCAGGAGCCGTGGCAGTGGTAGGAAGCGATGCCAGGACTGCATCCAGGAGGCCAGACCCGTTTCCAGGAACCTGGGCCGACGCAGCATCCACCAGCAGAGCAGCTTTCCCAGGAGGGACGGTGCCAGCAGCGCCCTGGAGCCCCTCAGGTGCCAGGGCAGGGGACAGCCACTCCGTGCTGGTGGCAGAGCCGGGTGTCCCTCGCGTGGGCAGAGCGGAGGCCGGCACCCGCTCTGCTGTGCTGGGGCTCCAGGAGCGAGCATCCCTCAGCGTCCGTGCTGGGACATCGGGGGGGACCCGAGCCCCCCCAGCAGCCCCCCGGAGTGGCACTGGTTGGTTGGGTGCCGCCTGCGCCGCTGCAGAGGGGCCAGAGGCAGCTGTGGGGAGGGAGGGAGGGTGCAGCCATACCCAGGAGGTGGCAGGGACCCCAGCAGCTGGCTCACTCCGCGCTCTGGAGGTGCCCTCAGACCCCCTCTGTGGGCACTGGGGCTCTGCTGTGCCCGCTGGCTGCCCCAGGCCACCAGCTGAGGTCACTGCTGACATCTGTGTGGCACCACGTGAGCCTGGCCCTGCTCCACGGAGGCTTCCCACAGCAAGGGGATGCCAGGAGGCAGCACTGGGGACACCCTCGGTCGGGAAGGGCCGAGCTGAGGCAGCAGGCACCCTTTTGCCAAGCCACTGTGCGGGGGACAGCGCCACAGCCACTGCCGTGGCCAGCCTGAGCCCCTCCCTGTCCCCAGATCCAGGCTGCCTCTGCAGGGAGGTCCGAGGTGTCTGCGTGGCCGCAGGCCGTGTCCCCAGGCTCCATCCCCCAGCACCTGGCCCATGGCTCCCATCTCCTTGGACCTCTGGGAAGCAACCCGAGGGGAGGAGGTCCCCACACGCTGTCACCAGACTGTCACCCACACCTTGCTGGGAGGCCGATGAGCGCGGGGGACCCCCGGTGACAGCGGCCAGGCTGTAGGGGACAGCAGCAGCGCACACACAGGCGGCCAGCACGGGCAGGGCTCTGCACCACAGCCTGCTGGCAGGGACAGAGGGACGCGGGGCTGCGCCCGCGGCCGCTTCCCTCTCCCCACGGAGCATCCTTTGTGGCTGCAGGGCAGCAGCGTCCAGGGGGCTCGGCGGTCCCACCCCTCGGCTCATCTTGGGAGGGCTCAGCTGTGGAGAGGGACAGCAGGAGATTCAGGGGGTGCCCCCAGCTCCCCACCGCAGCACACCCCAGTGCCGGCCCATTCCCAGAGCTCCCCACCCCCATCCCCAGGGCTCCTTATTAAAACACCTTCCTTCTCCCCAGCAGCCTCCCGGCTCAGGAAAGCCCGTGCCAAGCCTCAGCGTCTCCTGGGAAGCTCCCAGGGCAGCACAGGGCTGTAACCAGCCCCAGGCTCAGACACTACCTCATTCCCTGCCCCAAACTCCCACCTCGTCCCCAGGAACCTCCCCAAGGAGAGCCGGGCTCACCAGCACCGCTCACCTGGCAGCACCCCAGGAGAAGAGAGCACCACAGCCCCCCCAAGCCCTGGCTTTTATCTGGTTTCCCGGGGGCATGGGGGGGAAAAATGTGGCTCCATTCCAGCTGCTCCCAATTAACACAAACTCATTTGCACTCCCCCAGGTGAAGCTGGAGGGGTCTCAGCTTCCCTCTGCTCCTCACTGAGCCCTCGGCAGCAGCAGGAGGGGGTGTGCCTGCTCCTCCCGGCAGGATGCTCCCCAAACCCTGCTGATGCTCCCCAAAACACCCCGTTTGTGAGGAGGGGGGTGTGGCAGCGCTGATCCCCTGCTGGGCTCCGCTACCTGGGGCTGAAACACGTGGATTGGAGCACTTGGCCTTTGGGATCAGGCAGATTCTGAGCCTGATGGGGGCTCACAAGGGGGAGGGAGTCTCAGGGCTCCCCACTGGATCAGCCCAGGACGCATCCCTGAGCACCCCACGCTCTCCTGCCCAGTTTCTGATGCTCAGACACGTCCACCAGCACGCTCTGCCCAGGCTGTCATCCGGGGGGGTTTGTGGAGGCTGGGATGTGCTCCTGTGATGGCCCTGGACACGGGATCCAGCCTCTGATGATGGGACAGAGGGGCTGGGCACAGCACTTGGGGCTCGTTGCAGGGAGAGGCAGGCAAGTGCAGCGGGTGGGGGATTTGGGGACCCTCCAAGCCCAGGAAGGTCCCGTTGTGCCCACGCTGGGAAGCAGAGACAGACGCAGGGCAGGTCTGGAAACAAGCCAAACTCTTTTAACCAGGTGAGGCAACTCTTCATATTCTTACACAAAAATTAAATAAAGGGAAGGAACTTTCTTCCCTGGAACCTCATATATGTACAAAAACAACAGTATTATTTACAAACTTTGCTTTCCCAACCACTGTGCACAGACATAGAGTGGTGAGGGGGAGAGAGGAGAAGAGCAGCGTGCCCCTTACCCATCCCATCCACAGCCACTCCATCCCCATGGAAAACCAGGAAGGCCCCCACAGGAATCCCCCAGTAGCAAACACACCTTTTGGCTAAAGTAAATACAGTTTGGGTAGGGTCATTTTTTTGCTCCCCGCCCCCCAGCTCTGTTTTCTTAGTTCAACATAAATATTCCCTGTAGTGAAATAAAGAAAACCCTAATAACCCTTGTTTTGTCCCTCTGTGCCCTGCAGCAGCTGGAAGAACACCTGAGAGATGAGTTTTTAAGGCCTCTGCTGCGTACCCTGCTGCAGCCCCTCAGGGTGAGGGGGTGTCCATCAGTCCTGGGATGCCCACGTCCCTCCTGGGATGCCCAAAACCCTTTGGGATGGAAAGGATCCTCCTTCCAAGGTCTGGCAGCACCACTGCCCTCCCTGCCCCGTTAAGTCTCCATCAAGGCGATCCCTAAACGTGCATCTCCCACGTTCTCCGTCGGGACAGGATCTGGGATGCAAAGTGATTTGGTTTTCTTTTCTTTTAAGAGTCTTTAAATCTTTTTTGCAGCCTTTTAGTTCAAATAAAAAGACACGTATAAATTACTGTATTTAAAGAAAAAACAACCCAAAACACGTGACCTCAAGGCAGCAGCTCCTTATAAAGGTAAATCCAGAACATTTGTAAAATGTCTTCATTCAAAACAAAAAAAAAACCTTAGTCCTGGGACTACGGAAGTCAGGATTCCCTTGATGTTGTGCCAAGTCTTTGTGGCACTTTAAAGGTGAAAATCCCAGAGGAAGGGGACGTTTATTGGGAATGGCGTGGATAAAGCAGGAGAGGAGATTTAGAGGGGGAGGAGGAGGTGGGATGTCATCCCTGCAGTCCCCTCTTTCCAAGGCTGTGGACGGTGCTGAGGCCATTTCCACGCTGCTCTTGCTGCAGCTCCACTGGAACTCCAGCCATTCCCTCACAGCTCCCAGGGCAGTCACGGATGGAGCTGGGAGATGCACTAAAAGATGATCCATCCAAAGAAAAGCAGCTCCAGCTGCCCTGAGGGGCTCGAGCCCATCCCCGCGGGCCCGGAAAACCCGCCAGCATCCCTGAGTGTGTCCCCAGAGCACCACTGAGCTGCTCTCCACCCTGAGCAGCATCCTCAGAGGGTCCCTGGCAAGGTATCAGCATCCTGGAGGATCCCTGACGCTGGTGGGAGCCGAGCATCCGCCTGCAGGGCTGCTGGTGGTCTCGACATCCGTGGCTCTGGGATGAGGGACCTTCCCACTCCCGTCATCATTTGCCTGTTGTCCCTGGCACATTCCTCAGTGCCTCTTTCTTCCTCTTTCTTTTCTTGATCTATCCGTGGCTCTCGCTTGGCCAGCAGCTTTCCGTGCCTCCCTGCCAGGGCTACCTGCGAGAGGAAGGAGTGGTTAGGGAGGGCACAGCTCCACATCCCGAATATTCCCCGCTCCAGCCCGGCCCAGGCAGCGGAGCCTCCCCAGGCAGCTCAAGCTGCTCATCCTCACGTGAAATCCGCATACAAACACCTCCACAAATGACATATAAATCCCTTAAATCCTATAAACCCAAGTGGAAGAGGAGTCACCTACTTGGAAGGGGGCTGGCCACTCTGTGAGCTTGAACCTGGAAGAAACAAAGGTGCCGGTAATGGCCTTGAGCAGCACCAAAAGCTTACCTGGACAGAGCAGTGAAGTCACCAGCTGGAGGATGGGACAGCCACGGGTGGTGGGTCTGACACAGTGCCCTTGGACGGGCAGAGGTGACCTGGAGGGGGCTGAAACCTCCTTGATACCCCCAGGATGAGTTTTCTCCCTCCCAGCTCCAACTTTCCCCGTCCACACCCCACAGAGGAGAAGCTGGGCAGAACCCTCGGCAGGACAGGGGTGCTGAGGCACCTTTGGATGCTCCCCAAGAACAGCAGCGCCCGGAAGGCCGGTGCAGCTGGAGCCTCCCGGGAACCCACCCGCAGGAGATGCCGGGCTACCTACCGAGCTGCTGCTGGATGGAGTTGTGCCAGTGGAGGTTGAGCAGGTCGGGGTAGATTTCGGGAAGCTGCTTGAGCGCCAGGAGCTTCAGCATGCGGGAGGTGCAGCTCTTCAGCTCCAGGTCCCTCAGGTGCTTCTCCTCGGAGAGGGTGGCGGGACGCAGCTCCACCTTGTGCTTCTGCAGCACTTGGTCCACGAAGCTCCCGGGGAGCTTTGGGAAGAGCTTCTCCTTCACCATGTGGATGGGGATGAAGATGGCTCCCGCCCGCACAACGTGGGGGAAAGGGCAAGCGGACATGAAGGTCTCCAGCTGGGAGAGCAGGTTGGCCAGGAGCACGGCCACGTCCTGGAAAGCCAGCCAGATCTCCTTGCCGTTGGTGGGCTTCTGAGGACTGGGAACCTTGGAGCCATTCTTGGGCTTGGGCTGGGATTTGGGCATCTCTCCCAGCTCTTCTGCTGGCTCAGCCTTCTTCAGCCACTGCTGCAGGAGCTCCGGGGAGGAGCGGGACACCGAGCCCGAGATGGTGTCACACAGCCAGGTGTGCAGGGCGGTGAAGTACTGCCTGGAGGGGGTCCGTGCGGGGGCACCCCCAACCTGCCTGACCACCAAGACCTTCTCCTCCCCCAGGGTGGGGGGGGCTTTGGGATGCGGGGTCTGGGGAGGGTTTGGGCCCAGGATGGTGCCAAGCTGGAGGCCGGGCGGTGGCAGCAGGGGGCTGCTGGCTGGGCAGGGGGCTGGGTGAGTCGGCGTGGGGGGGCTGCTGGGAGGGCTGGGCTGGGGGGGCTGCGGGCTGCCATCCTGCCGGGGGGGCTCAGTGCTGGGCAGGAGGGAGGGCAGGAGCTTGTATTTTTGGAGCATGAAGGTGGCTGAGCTCTGGAAGCTGCTCCTGTCCCCAGAGTCCACCTCAGGCAGCCGGGGCTGCGCACCCTCTCCCAACCCCACCTTCCCCCCTGCAGCCTCCTTCTCCTCCTCCTGATCCTCCCGGTCCAGTGTCCCCTCTGCACAGCCACTGGGTCTCTGGGTCTCCCCAGCTTCCACCAGGCTCTTCTTCAAGCTAAGGTCCAGCACCATGTCCTCAGAGTCCTCAGTGCCCACCCCGTCAGGGCTGCCCTCCTGAGACTCCAGCTCCTGGGGCACAGGCTTTGGCTTTTTAGGGACGCTCCCGTAACAGCTCTCCCCTTGGCTCTGCACTGCATCGCTGCCCGACTGCAGGCTGGCCACCCCCGGGATGTCTGTGAGGGCAGCAGGCTCCTGGCTGCCAGCCGTGTTTTGGGGCGGGGAGTCCTCCCACAGATGCTTCCCGCAGAAGAGGACGGGGTCTGCGCCCTTGGCCCTGTCCAGGTACTCCTGGTAGGGCGCCAGGCTGAAGACATTGTGGATCACCGGCATGGGTGGCGAGGATGAACAAGCCTTGGTGTCCCTCTGCTCTCCCGGCCCCCGAGGGGGGGTCACGGACGGAGAAGGGCAGATGAGCTCCTTGGCTGGATCCTTGACCTTGCAGGCATTTCCTCTGCCTGCTCCCCCACGGGGGGTGTCCTGAGGGGCCGGGCTGCTGTTCCTCCTCCCCGGGTACAGGGGCTCCTCCTCCCCTTGCCTGGGTTTCTCCCAGCTCCCTTCTCTCTTGGGAAATGTCTCAGCGAGCCCGGCGGAGCCCCCAGGAAGCTTCTCCGAGGCGCAGACGGGCTGGAAAGCGCTGCTGTGCCTCGATGCCGCCCGCCACTGCGGACTGTCCGCCCTGTGCTGCTCGCAGCCCGGCTCCGTGCCGGGAAAGGAGGCGTGGAACACGGATGCATCGCCCGGGCCGACGGCAAAACCCGGGTACCCGGGGTTCCTGGGCAGCTCGGCATCCCTTGGGGGCTCAGCATTCCTCAGCACCGCCCCCGGCACGGCACCCGCTGGCCTCGGCACGTAGGGCTCCATGGGGCTGGGAAAGTAACTCCCTGGGGCTTGGACCCTGAGGTGGGTGCCGGGGAAGAGCTCCCTGCTTCCCACATAGCCAAAGCCGGGCAGGGCACTGGGCTGCCCCGCGGCGGGAGCCGGGGGCTGGCAGAGGGGGCCGGCTCTGTGGGGTGACAGGGGGTAGGGCGGGGGCGGGTAGCACATTGCTGACCTCTCCCGGGTCACTGGGCTGGCATCAGGTGGCTGGAGCTTGGGCCAGGGCTCCGGGCTGAGGCTGGGGACCTCCAGCACCTTCTTCTGGCTCTGGGCAGTAGGACAACTCGCTTCCAGGAATGGGGCGCTGGGGGGGGGCCCGTAGTTATCAAAGGCGGGGTAGTAGGGGGGTAAGGCAACGGGGGAGCCCAGCTGCTCCTTGGAAGGCAGCGCCAGGCTGGAGGGCAGCGGCGGGAGGCTGTGGTCGGAGCAGGGACCGCTCTTGTGGGGCTCACCGGGGTGGAGAGGGTGGGTGGCGGGGGGCAGAGCCCAGTTTGCCTCCCCCGCTCGCTGCTGCAGGCCGTCCGCTCGTGTCCCCAGCAGCAGAACCATCCTGGGAGCCAGGAAGGAGGCGGGGGCTCCGTACACCGGCCTGGGGACTGCCAGTGGGGCTGCCTTGCTCACCAACACCGGCTTCTTCACGGGCAAGGGGCACCTTGGGCCGTCCAGCTTCTTCCTGGCCATCAGCTGCTCCTGGCTCAGGCTGTCCATGCTCTTCTGGGCGTCCGGGGGCTGCAGCCTGGTGCCCCGGCTCTCTGACGGGTACAGCAGGAAGCTCAGCACGGGCCCCTGGGCCGGCACGGGCTGGCTCATGGCTCCGGGGCCGTGGGGCAGGCAGGCGGGCACGGGGCTCCAGCGAGCCTCGGGGCTCTGCAGCGGGCAGGCAAAGTAGGAGCCCTGGTAGCTGAAGGGGTTCTCAGAGCCAGGGTGGGGCACGGAGCCGGCTCTGCCGGGGATTTGGCCGGGCAGGAAGGCGGTGGCGGGCTCCAGCCGAGGTAGCTTGTTGAAAATCACGGGGTCTGCGGGCTGCAGGTAGCGCTTTGAGGCCATTTATACGCTGCTGCCGAGGGCCCCACGGCAGAGGTGAGCTGCCCTTCCTGGATGAGAGAGAGAATAAGCCGTGAGCAGAGCGAGTCCCCACAGCCTGTGGTGGCACAGGGTGACAGCGTTACAACCCACCCCATAAGGCGAGGGTAACCCGGTTCTTGTTAATGGATCCCCTGGGGCTGGTTAGAGTGAAACAATGCTGAACGACCGGTGCTCATAAATATATATTTATATATATATGGGGTTTATTTTAGAGCAGTTTGGTTGCACTGCAGCCGTTTTGGTTATTATCTGTTGTAATACAGTAATAAGAGCATAAAATAACATCAAATACAGCATAAAAGCATAAAAATAACACTTCCGAAAATGCCGAAGGAAAAGAAAGGGAAGGAAAGGGTAACAGCAGAACGCTCCCAGCACCTCTGGATCTTCCAACAAGACTGGGCTGCTGCAATCCCCCTGTGATGGTGGCTGCATCGATCTTCCTGGGGTGAGGGAAGCCCAGGAAACACGAAGTTCCGTGGGTTAATATAACACTCGGCCCGGTGGGAACGCCCAGGTACCTCCCTGGGGCAGGAGTTTTACAGCGGATGATGTAATGCTGTGGATCACGGGGCACCTCGGAGCATTTGCTGGTGTTGCTGCAGTTGAGAGGCCAATTATGGCCCATCGGAGGGGATGAATAGCTGCAGGCTAGCTGTGAACGTCCCGGTGAGGGGAGTTCCCACGGCTCAGCCGCTCCCGAAGGGACACTGGCAGGATCAAAAAGCACTATCCCACTTGGCAGATCTCTTATCAGCCTCTTCCCTTATCTCGTCCAACAACCCATGGGTGTGCACCTGGGCAGCTGCTGCAAATGGCCCATTGTCTGAGTCACAAACCATTGACACTCCAGCCCCTGGCTCAAACATCCATCAGCTCTCTCTTCTCCCACGGTGGTGATTTTCACACAACGGGACAGAAGGTCATGGGACATTTTCTATCACTTTGCCCAGATTACTTAGTCCTGTTCATATCTCTGAAAAATTCAGCCACATCATCAGAAATTTAAAGCCTTCCGAGGCAGAACGTGGAAGGTTAGTACCTATCTTTTTTGTTCTAAATATGCATAAATCCTCGTACTAACTCCCAGGCGGAGTTTGGTTGAGACAAAATTATACTTCCACGAGATAAAAGGCTTTTCCCACATCATTTTTTCCCACTAAAAAGACAAAATAAACTCAGCAAAAATCAAACTAACAACGTGTTGTCGCTGTCAAGGCGGGCCACGACACATACATACACTGACAACTCCAGGCAGTGGCAAAAGCATCTTTAATCCTACAAAGCCTCTTTTACACAGTTTCTTGGCACTCGTACACTGTCCCCATCGGCTTCTACGTTAACGCCCCATAAACTGCTGGTTACTTGCAACTACTGATAGCATAGGGTTAAAATGTTTCGAAATTGTAGTAGCTAGAACAGGCCCTGAGAGCAAGGTGGACATTCTGTTCAGGCAAGCCTGCACCTGTGTATCTGCCTAAGATGATAAGGGGCAAGTCTAAACCTGTGTAGAAGACTAGGATAGACGAGTTAATTGTGTAGCTGCACCTGGGAAAAGGGGGCTGAAACTTATGCTTGAGTGGAAACAATAATGAATGGAATGATTACTTAGGGGGGAGAATCATGCTTGGGTGAATGATTAATATATGATGTTGTAATGAGAAAGGTATATAATGTGGGCACTGGAAATCCATGAGCGGGGATTGATTTGGGTTTGTACCCCTCTCTCCTGGTGCCTCAATAAAAGCACCTGGCATAGAACCTGTCCGTGGTTATGTGTTTCTATGCTAACACTACCACCCATCTAAAACGAATCTAAAGCAAACAACAGCCTCCCTGGAGCAGCTGTGCATTCTTCATCTGTTGTTTTGGGTTCTTGCTTCTGCTGATGCTGAACTTCTCACGGGTACAAACCCAATTCTCAGGGGTAAATAGTGATTGTGTCCACGTCGATGTCTGGGAGCCTTTCTGACCAGCTGTTGGTTTCCACAGTGTATAAAAATTGCTCGACTGATATTTGGTCTCCCAACGAGTTACTTTCGATGAGAACACAAACAAACCAACTATAAATAAACTGATATTCTTAGCGTGAACTTGCAGTGCATCGGGCAGGCCTCAGCTCAAGAGAGGGAATCTCTGTGGATCCGGCTCCGTTTCCACGGGGGAATGTCACTGCAGGTCCGATGACTGAGTGAGCATTAATTGGACACACAGAGCCTTCTGTACACTTCCTACAGCGTGGCCAGGTGTGAGGGCTTTGTGTAGGAATCTCCCCTTTCCACAGGATCCAATCCTTCCTGCCAGTGGGGGGAGTCCTGGGAGGCTGGATGGGCATTTCTCCATCTGTCTCCTTGGAAAAGCCCTGGCAAGCTCTGGCTGCTTTGGTTCCAAAGCCTCGACGAGCATCTATTGCAGGCAGCAGGGAGCAAAGCTGGGTCAGCTCAGGTGAGGAGCCAGCAGACACAGACACGCAGTGTCCAAAATTCCCATCCCCGGCTTCACCTTTTAAAGTAATTTGGGGTTTTTGCCCCAAGGCAGCAGCTCACCCTCTCCCTTAGGGTGCCTCCTGATTTGGGGCTGCTGTGGGGTGAGCGCTGGCCCGCAGTGACGGGTGGTGGGTGCCAGCAGGTGGAGCTGGCAGCCTGTCCCAGCACGGCCCCGCATCCCTGAGAATCCCAAGTTTTCTCTCAGTTATCAGCTGGCATCACCCAGCATCTCCCGAGCATCCCACTGAGACACCTGAGCATCACCTGAGCCCCGGGAGCACCCCTGCACCACCAACCAGCATCCCCCCAGCCTCACCTGAGCGCCCTGAACATCACCCAAGGACACACCAGAGCATCACCCAGCACAGTCAAATCCTACCCAGTGCCTCCCAGCTCGGCCCAGCGACCCCAAGGCCAGGGATGGACTCCCTGCAGTAGCATCTCCTCCATGTTGGTTTTCTTTTTCCTTTTGTGGCAGCCTTAGCAGAGAAACCGAGGAGGAAATGGAGGAAGAGCACGTGGAGATAAGATAAAAGCCACATCAACAGCAGGGGAAACAGAGAAGATATGGGGGGAGACTTGTGGGGGGAGATAAGGGAGCCAGCCGGTGGGGGGGCTGCAGCTCTGCCGGGAGGGGACCAGAGCATGAACAGCCTCTCCCCAGCCCCAGCTCACCCCAAAACAGCACAACTGAGGCTGCACCCCCCCACTGAGCCTTCCCGGGGGGTTCTCATGCAAGCTTCCACAATTTATCGCTTCCCAGGAAGGACACTGCTTCCCTGGAATCCCCTGAAAGCCCCCATGGGAGGCTCGGTGCTGCCCTTCCTGCTTGCACCCTTGGAAGCAGCTCCCCCACACGCTTTCCAACAGCTTTATCCTCAGGATAAGTCCTTGGGGTCATTGCCAAGACATGCAGCACCAATTAAATTTACCGGCACTTGGATCCAGGGAAAACAGCTCCCTTCAAATTGAAGAAAGCTTGAAGAAAACCCCAGACGGGGTTATTTTCCATTCCAAAAGGGATCTCTTGGGAGGCTGGTGTTTGAATCCATCTCCCTGGGAGATGCTGCGTGGGAGGGAGATGCAGGCATGGGATCCCTTCCCAGCCGGGACAATGCTGGGGTGGACAAGCTGGGACAGAAATCCAGGATCTTGCGAGTCCTGACGTTTCCCCACCGCTTCTTCCCCTTTCCCCGAAGCCCCGGGGATGTGCAGCTCCCCGGCGCGGGGACATTGTGACACCGGCCCTGCTGTCACCGCGGGATCGGGTGACGCCAGCAGGCACGATGCAATCGCCCCGTTCCACCCAGCCCCGACTGCAGCTCCTGCCGGAGGGATGCGGAGCAGGACGAGCTCTCCCCGGCAGCGGCCGGAGCCAGGCACTGGGATTGTCCGACAGGGCTGAGCTCATTAACCAAAGTAGGGTGAGGGCACCCACGGGCTCCCTCTTCCCATGAAATCCACCGGGGCTCTGCCCAGCCGGTGCCACCCCCACACCTGCGCCATCCCAGGAAAACAGCTCCGCTTTTGCTGTCACCACAGCCTTTTTCCCTCTGGGACTATCCCTCCTGCAGCCAGCGGGGGAGGAGAGGGACACGTGGGAATCAGGGCTGGGGGGATGCCTGGGAGAACCCCAACACATGCAGCCAGTAATTCCGAAACCCCACAGCTGGGAACAGCAGCGAGTGGAATAAACACAACCCGTTATTCCTCTTTTTTTATGTTCTTTTCATTCTTTTTCCCTTCCTTCTTCTCAGGCTTGGGTTTTTTTTCCCACAAGGGGTCGTTTGGCCCGGAGGGAGTAAAAGTAAAACCAAATGCAGAGGAACACGTGCCGCCACCAGCGAAACCTCCCCGATAAGCTCCGGCGGGCCTCAGAAAGCCTTATCTACCGCGTTTCGGGTGTCCAAAGGGCACGGGAGGGCTCCCGTGCCCCCTCGGCGGGGCTCCCTGGCCTGCCAAGGCTGCTGGGAGCGCCTCGGACGTGTCTTTGTGCTCCGACAGCTCCGAACGCCGTGCCCGTGGCTGTCAGCAGCGGGGCAGCCGGGCGCGGCACGCCGGCTCCCCGGAATTTCCTCCCCGGGATGCGATGCCCGGAGCGGGAGCCTCCCACCGCACTCTCCCGCCTCCTCCATCGCCACGTGATGCCAAAACCAGCCGCCAACTCCCGGCCAACCCGCAAGAACCGAGAAATAAAATCTGCTAAACCCGCTGGCATCCAGCATCCCCAGCCCCCCGCCCCGAGGTGCTGCGGCAGCGGGGGAGCTCCCGGGGGCTCCCCGAAACCGAGGGACTTCTCCACCGGTAAGGAGGCGGATTCCCGGCCGGCTGCAATCCCGGTTTCACAACCCCGGGGACTCTGGGATCCTGCCGAGGAGGTCACCTTTCCCATCTCCGGCGGGTTCGGATGAGCTCACCGGCATCGCTCGCCCCAGCTTCGGTAATTTGGGGAAACCAAGAGGCCTCGGCGGTCCCAGCTCCCTCATTCCATATTTTGTCCCTTTCCCACAAAGTTTGCAGCTCCCGAGCTTCTCCCGCGCGGGCAGAAGCCCAGCCGGAGCCTTGCCGTGGACCGAGCCAGCAGCTTTTAAAGGCAGCATCCTCATGGAATGCATGCACCAAGCCACGGCTTGTCTGCGAATTAAGTTGAAACCCCCCAAGGAATATTCACTTTTATAAAAAAAAAAAACAAACCCAAACACTTTGCGGAGCATTGAGCAGCCACCAGAAGGGCTCAGTGACTGCGTCCCCTTCTACTCGGGGGATTAAAACCCCTCCAACAGGCATCGATCCCGTTCCGACCCTTCCATGTCACATCCAAGGTTGGCCACGGTCACGGCTGGGACCCCCCCCGGTGCTCGCAGGCCTTTGCCAGGACACGAGGTACGGATGTGACAGGGGTGGGTGGCCGTGGCCGTGGCCGTCTTTCTGTCCCCTCCGCACACCCACGGCCACCGCTTTCGTGAGGGCAACACGCCGGCGACCCCCAAAATAAACCTCTCGCAGGAGCTTGAGCGCACTCACGCTGCGAATCGGCCGCATGATCCAAAGTGTCCATAAATGGGTAAAATCCCGGGATCCGGAGCCCGCAACCCGTTTTTCCTTGCGCGGCTCGACGAGAAGCAGAGGAGCCCGAGGAAGGCGTGCGGGGCTCCCCCCCTGCTCGAGGGTTTCCCCCGCCGGGGGAGCCCCCCAAGGCAAGCGCGGGGCTGGCCGGGGTCCCCCCGCCCCGCTGCCCCCGCATCGCTGCGCTGCAGCGCGGCCGCTGCGGGACGCGCATCCCCGGCCCCGCACTCACCTGCGGCTGCGGCTGCGGCTGCGGCNTGTGCGTGTGGGCCGGCCGGAGGAGGGGACGGGACGGGACAGGGGAGGACGGCCCAGCCACATGTGCGCTGAGCTGGTCGGGGCTCTGCCCGGCCGCTCGGAGCGGGGACTCTCGGGACGGGGACATCCCCCGCGTTACGGGGGACACCCGCAGCCGGGGAGCCCCGGTACGGAGGGGTCCCCCTTGCAGCGAGGCCCCCGATATAGAGGAGGGGCCGCATGGGGAGCCCGCGGTGGCGGGGAGCGCTATTGAGGGCAGCCCTCACTGTAGGGTGCCTGATTAAGGAAACCCCATTGTATGGAGCCCCCATTAAAGGGACCGACATTTCAGGCAGTCCCCATTGGGAGCGACCCTCCCGTTAAGGGGAGACCCCATTAGGGGGACCGACATTAAGGGGACTCCCCTTACAAGCAGTCCCCATTAGGGAGGAACCCCCATTAAGGCCCCCCCGCTTACAAACAGTCCCCATTAGGGACCCCCATTAAGGACCCCCACTTACAGGAGCCCCATTAGGGACCCCCATTAAGGACCCCCACTTACAGGAGCCCCATTAGAGACCCCCATTAAGGACCCCCCACTCACAGGAGCCCCATTAGGGAGGACCCCCGTCCAGGGGCCCCCCGGTGCAGGTGCTGCAGATCAGTCGCAGTCCGTGGAACGGGACGTGGCTGTGGAGTTTGAGGGCTCAGTAGCAGCTCCCCGCAGCCCAGTCCAGCTCAGGGGCCCCACGGCCGCCTCAGTAACAAATCGTTCAGAAACACGCGCCCAGCTCGCCCAGAGAGGGACGAGCTTCATCTGTAACATTTCCTGATGAATTCCGCCCCGGCAATAAACGCGTGTAGCACCTCGAGCCCCGAGCGCGCCTCAGGCGGGGTCAGCCGCCCTGTATGCGGGCAGGCAATAATGCCCGATCCTCAGTACCACCCTGGTGTTGAGCAGTTTTATTCCGCATTTCGGTGACACAGGCAGTCCCCATAAAGAGGATCCCCCACTGCAGCATTGTGGGGACTCCATGGGAGACAGGAGCCCCCGTTACAGGAGCCCCCCCTTTAGAGAGGAGCCTCCCCCAGGCTGAGCCCACCGGGATGGGGCCGAGGTCCGGGTCTGGCCGCACACAAGTCCCTGTGTCCACAAAAAATCGCTTTCACATCTCGTATGCAGGGACAGAGGGATGCGCTGGCAGCCTGGGGTGGGCTGGGGGCGGCTTCTGGGCCCCCCCAAAGTCACTGCCCGCCCCAAAGCAAAGCCCCTCCTCCTGGATTTAACCCCCACCAGCCCCAAGCAGGAACACGGAGCGTTTATCTAAGGAGCCGCGTCTGGAAAAGTCCATACAAACATTCCCGGACTAATCATTAACCCTCATAAAAGGCACGTAAATATGATTAACCCAGTGACACAGATCCCGGGAGGTTACGAGCGTTGCCCGAGGCCGTGCAGTGAAGCAGGGGCAGAGGCTCAGCTCCCTCAGGCAGTGAGAAATAAAGGATTTCTAAGTGAAAAATAAATAATTCCACTTTTTTATTGCTTTATTCAACAAAGACTGAGAAGGCAGGGTTTGAATTCTCCTCTCGCTGGCCTCACAAGCATTATTTTCCACTTACAGCTTTAATTTATAGCAGTTTTGTGGCAGCAGCAAAGAAAATAAGGATCTGGGAGGAGCTGGTGCTGCATTCCCAGTCCCTTGGCTCCGAAGTTTACACACCACTGCTTTGTCTGGAGTTCATCGATCAGGTGCTGCCATTAATATTTCCTTTGGTCAAACGGTAATGTAATTAGAGAATAGTCATTACAATTAATTATGAGATGTTACATATTATTGTGCAACAGAGAATAGTTATTATGTATTAAAACGAGCCAATGGGTGGATAATGCAGCTCGTTATTCGGAGTTAGGAGCACTAAAACTATCAGTGTTAATTTTTACCTCTCTGAACAGCATCACAATTCCCTCGACATGGCAGATAATCCCTTTAAGCTTGAGCTGGCTCACACATTTACATGACTTTACTCAAGGAACACCTTTCCTCAGCCCGGTTTGGCCACATCCCTGCTGCCAGGCATCCAGCTGGCCTCGGAAAACTACATTTCAACAATATTTTCTCACTCTTAACATTTCTCTGGCGCAGAGAGGGGAGTTTCTACCTGTTGGCTCAGCAAATACCTGCAAAGCACAGTTCTTTTTCCTGTGACTTTCCTTCTCCCAGCTTCTCTCATCTCTGCATTAGCGACTCAAACGATCTGAGCAGCTCCTGGCTGACTCAAACCTGCTGGCACCATCAGCACAGGAGACACCAACTTCAAAAAAACCCCCCATTATTTAATTTTAATTTTATTGTTTTAATTTTGCTATAATTTTTGAAGACATAAGAACTTGGGGATGTGGCTTTGGAGGAAAGGTGGGTGGTGATTCCCACTCAGGGCAGGGCCATTCCCACCCTTTTTGCCCCTCCAGCCATCAGCATCCTCTGTTTGGTATCCAGCGATGGGAGCAGCCCCAGCACAGCCCCAGGGTTGCTGTGAGCCCAGGGAGGTGAGGATTTGACCGATTTAGTCCAATTTTGGCCGTGTGGTTTTCAGTTTTCTTTTTGAGGCTTCTCAGCCTCAGCATCTACGTTCCATCTCTTGTTTGCTGGGCTGTGGCTCCCTCTAAGTGCTCAGGAAACCCGCTGGCTTCACATTGCCACTGCCTGCAGGGTCCCCAAAATCCATGTCCGAGGTGGGACACCCGTCCTGGGCTCACCCTGGCAGGCAGAGGGGTGGGGGCTCCAGGTGGGAGTGTGGGCAGCAGGTTCCCGGCTCCAGGCAGCACTTGGGGTTCACTGCTGCTCCCCAGCCACACCACTTCTCCCATACCCCAAAAAGGGTTGGTTCTTGTCTCAGCTTTTGCTCCCCAGTTCATCCTGGTGCTAATGAAGCCCCTCAGGAGGATTTAACCCCCTCTAGGAGGGAAGAGCCCAGAGTGATGCCGGCCGGGGGTTCGAGTGACGGAGAAGGGCGGGTGGTCCCCAGCTCACAGGCCTGTCCATCTCCTCCTCCTGTGGCAGATCTGTCCAGGAACATCTACCTTCATTCCTTTTCCCTCTTTTTGTCCCTCTTCTCTTTGATTTGCTTCCCCAGAAAGTCGTGCTTTAGTCCAGGAGAGATCAGCTACTCAGCTGATCCCCTGGGGACAGGGAGAGGTGGCATTTAAGGTCCCCCACTGCCACAAACCCCACAGCTTCCCAGGTTTTAAACACAGCATCCCTCCAAAACGATCTTGGGCTTGCTCCTAGGGAGCAGAAAACCCGTCACCACTCCTCCAGTCATCTGGCAATCCCCCAAATTACCCACCAGAGCCGAAGCAGAGATGGCTTTCTCAGCTCAGGAGCTGCTTGGAGGGGAGGGGGAGACGGACGGGCTCCTCCCCTACACCTGAAACACGTCCCACGATCGGAATGAAGGCAAATCCCCTGGGCACCGCGGGGAACTTGGGACCCCAGCACCTGTTGCTCTGTCCAAGAGGACAAGAGGGGGCTTTATCCCACCCCACCGTCCTCAGGGCTCCTGCTGGGGACTTCCCGGCCTTGTTAGCAGCCCTCGCCTTGGAGACATCCCTGGCGGCAGCAGCACCCCTGATGAGGCTCTAATTATCGAGCTAATTGGAATAAGAGAGCTGCACAGACAGTCCCAATTTCCCACGCACAGCCTGGCTGGAGGAGAGGGGCAGAGGAAAACAGGGCTGAAGGGATGGAATGGTGTGGGGGGAGCCGGAGGGAGGAGGATTCGGGAGGGCTCCCAACAGCTGCCATTGTGGTTAAATTTACACTTTTTGTGAAGAGAGAGATCAGGGTTTCCTCATCCCACTCATTTCTTCTGGAGCCAAGGAGGAGTTGAAACCTTGGAAGCTGCCAGCTCCTTCCAAGCCTCCAGTGAGTGCTGGCAGTGAGAGGAGGAGACCCAAACATCCTCTGAAACACCCACTCCCACATCTCTCCCTGTCCTGGAAGCCAGACCCCATGCTCTGAGGTTTTTTGGGGTGGGTCTTTACACCTTCTCCCACCCCTCCTTGCTCTGGATCTCCTTCCATCCAGGGCAAGATCCCCTTTTAGGTTGAGCTAGGAGAAAATTAGGTCTGGAACTGGATGATTTTTAAAGTCCCTTATAACCCAAACCATTCTATGATTCTAAAAAAATACGTCACAGGCAGGTCTGGTTGCTCATCCAACATTTTTCCAGCTTTATCTCCTTCAAAACTTTGGTTTGGATCCTGTCAGGGCCTACAGTTATTGGTAAATAAATAAAAATCCCAACCTGCACTGCTTGCTGCCCCAGCAAAGTAAAGACAAGGCCCAGCAACCCAGAGGTGCAGGTACCTCATTATCTCTAGATAATTATCCGTAGGTAATGAGATATCCGAGCCCCAGCAAGAGCAGAGTGGGAATAAATTCCCAAGGGACATGAAACATCATCACCTTCCCACCCGGAATCATGGAATCGAGCGGACCCCACCAGCCAAGAGGGTTTTTCTCTGCTAAGTCATTCCCTCAGCAAGCTGCTCTCCGAGGAACACTGAAAACAAAACGAATCCTGTTCTCCCAGGAGGAGGAATCCAAAAATAACCCTGTGGATGAATGAGCAGCACAAAGCCAACTGCTGAGGCTCGGGTCGAGTTTGGGAGCTGAAAGCTTTCCAGCTCCATGTTCCCACTTGAATTACTGCCCCAGCATTCACACGCCGTTCCTGCACTTAAAAATAATAAAAAAGCCGTGGTGTTTCTTTTTGCTTTTGTTTCCCAGCATGGGAGGTGAAATCCTGCAAAGCCCTGGGGGAGGATGCAGGGAGGGAGCAGCCCACAGGCTGATGGAGCCCATCCAAAGCTGGGGAAAGCCTCTTGTGCATCAGGACGTGTGCCTGGAGCCCGTGGCTGAATTCAGCCCAGCGCTGAATTCCACAGCTGGACTTGCTTAGCCTGGCACGTTTGGATGCTCCCTCTGTGGAGTCCAGGGACGGTGGCAGCGTTGGGGATGCTCCTGACACGCTCCCTGCTCTTCCAGCAGGCAGGATGCAAGCCCTGGGGTGGCTCACCTGCTCCCTGCCCGCAGGAGGGAAACACCCCCGAGCCCACGGATACCCAGGGAGTATCCAGGGCAGTCCCATGGTGGTTTCTCACCAGCACCAGCAGCGCAGGAGCATTCTGGGGCATGAGAAAAGGCCTTTAGCAGGAATCTCACACCCAGGAGCAGAGATTCCTGGGCTGGGATTCCCCTGTGAGCCCCCCATCCTTCTGCTGCCTCCGCTTCCTGCCCTTCTGCTGGGGAGCAGCCCCCTGCCCGGGTTTGTTCCCTGGGGACACCCCCAGCATTCCTGGTTCGCAGGAAGAGAGCAGCCAGGGCAGGGAAACCACCTGGCTCAGTGGTGTGTGGTGAGGAATAGCCCTGTGGTCTTGGAAAAGCCGTGGATGTGGTGACAGCCGAGCCGGGGAAGCTGGCGAGCTGCCCTCTGCTCTGGCCAGCAGCATCTGTGCAGCTCCCAACCCCAGAACAGCAGGATGAGCACAGACAGGAGCCAGCCCCGTGCCCGAACACCCCTCACCTGCCTGGGCTCCGAAATGAAGCCAAGTCCCTTTGTGGGGCACCAGCAGTGTCCGTGTTTGGGAAGCTGGCCCCAGTGCCCAGCTGGGATTGGGGTGCCACCCCTCCTGCCCTGGCTGCTGGACAGGGAGCCCCACATCCCCAGGGATGGTGCTGCCCTTCCAGAGGCTCTGGAGCCGTGGCTCTCAGGGATCTGCATCCTAATAAGCACCATGATGTAACTCCGAGTAAACCTTGCAAGGGATCAGCCCCAGGAAGCTGCAGTTTCTTACCTCTTTTTTTCCCCCTCCCTTGTTTTCTGCTCTGGTTGAGGTCACCCAGTTTGAACCTCAGCAACACATGGACCTCCTTCCCCTTCTCCTCCCATCCGTGGCCTCGCTCCCGAAGAGAATCCCTGAGTCTGTGCCAGCACGGATGCTGCTGCCTGTACCTAAAGCTCTGGAATGGTTAATTAACTTATTTCTGCATGGTTCCCACTGTGGGAATGGCTACAAGACTCTGTAACACCTCTGGACTCTGCTCCCCACCAGTTATCTCTGATGTCCCTGTGTCCCGTGTTCCTTCAGGCTGTCCACCCCTCAGCTGCCTCCCACCCAGCCAGTGCCCACAAGCTTCCCATAGACACACTGAGATGCTCCAAAAGTCTTTAAACCAGTTTTTGTTCCCTCCTGGCTGAGGTCAGGAGTGGGTTCACCTCTCCAGGGTGTTTGCACGGCATTGCTGTGGTATCTCCCACATTCCTGTGCTCTGTGTGGGAGGACAGGCATGGAATGGGGATGAATTTGACCATTTTATTCCCTCTCCTGCCTGCAGAAACCACTGTCAACCCTGGAAACTCTTCAGTCTTCTGCAAGGCTCCCTGGCTCTGTGCTGGCTCCAGCCCTGCTCTCTTCCCTCTAGGATGGTCCAGGGTGGTCTCTCCTCTTCCTCTAGGAACACTCAGCATGTGGCACTGATGGGGAAGAGGACACCAAGATGGATGAAGGTTTTCCAAGCTCCTGCAGGAACCCCAAGGACCAAGGTGGAAGGCATCAGGATCCAGTGGGACTCGTGGCTGCAGTAGTGGCCATCAAATCCCTGGAGCTCAGAGGCTTTTGCTGTGCCAGCACGGAGGTCCCTCTCCTGTGGGATCATCTCTTCTTCCTCCCAGCTGGTGCTGGGTCTCCCAACTGGGCTCTTCCCAGTTGGCTCCACTCCCCCCACGTCAGAGTGAGCCATGAGTGTCGCTGCTGCTCAGCAACCAAAAATGGTGACATAGGTTATAAAACCACCAGAAGTGGTGGGGAAAGGATGTCTCCCTCCTGGTGGGACGTCTCCAAGAAGCTCCACATGGGAGAGGATGGCCCAGGCAGCCAACTGGAGCTTCACCATCCTCCTCTCCTGGGTGGCTTGGCTCGAGGACTCACCAGAGAGAGCAGAGCATCCCTGCAATCTGCCAGGGTGGATTGGGGCTCATCTGCTCCAGTCTGCAGCCTGACTGCTGAGGTGGGACCAGGAAGAGGAGCCCTCTCTGTTTACTCACATAGTTTCGAGGTGAATAACACACTCTCAGCCCAGCTCTGGCTCCGAGGTGCTGCCAGAGAGCAAGACCTTCCCCTGCCGGCTCCCCCAGCCCTCGCGCTCTCAGGATGGGCTGAAGAAGCTCTCAAATGGAAGGACGTGGGGCTTTGGAGCCCCTCCTGCACCATCCCACAGGGGCTGGGGGCCACAGAACTCTCCTTGCCCAGCACAGAGGATCTTTGTGCTCCTTTCCTCCCCTTCCCCCTTCCTTTTGGCACACAAGGAGGTGCTTTGATGCCCTCATGAGACAGATTTTCCACCGATAACAGATCCTGGTGATAACAGATCCTTGTGGTCACCCCTGTGACTGGCTCCTACTGACTCATTCTTCCCACGGGGTTAAATCCTGGTGACTCCAGCTCCCTTCAGCCACCTTGGCAATGGGGATATCTTGTTTCCTTCATGTCCACCTCCACCAAATAACCCCCTCCTGCTCCTGATCCTGCTCAGGCCTGCCAGTCCTGACCCTGGAGCTTGGCCAACCCTTGGCCAGCCTGTCCCCAGGAATTAGCTGCTACCCTGTGCCTTGGATGTGGGAGCACCACCTCGCTGACGGGTTTTCTTCTTCCACAACCATTGGCTGAAGCGGAGGAGCCAGGGAAAACATCACACCTCAGTGAGCTTCTACACCCAGCAGAGTGAGCTGGCGATGGTCTTTGTGTCCTGGGTGGCTTCCTCTTCCAGGAATTGCTTTTTGAAGCCACCCTCATCCTCCTGCGTCAGGAGAAAGCCTGTGGAGAAATATCTCCTTCGGACATGCTGGATGCATTGGATGGTCCTGGGTTTTGCACAAGAGGCAGTGAATCATCAACCTCTCATCACTTATCTTCTCTGGACTCATCAGGATGTTACAGACCTCGGTCACGTCTGCCCTTGGTGCCCCCTTCCCAGCCTGTTTCACCACCCTTTGCACAGGAACCTGAGTTTTGAGGAGGTGGGCTGGGGACAGCAACTCTTTGAGGGTGTTTTCCATGGAAAGCTGCTGGGGAAGGATGCTCGTGGGATTTGGGAAGCCGCCCTTGTTTGCCGGGGCTGCGCAGGGTGTGAGGAGCTTGTCTGGGAACATCTTGTGCTCTCCAGCCGCCGGCAGTGGGAGGTGGTGATGGCTCTGGGGGTTATTGCTGCACCACTGAGGTAAGATGGATTAGCACCCGGGGTTGGGAAACAGGCTGGACCCTCTTGCTGAGCGGGAGTTGAATTGCAGCAGGAGCAGCAGCGGCTCCTCGCAGAGCCCTAGGCCACGGGCTGGCAATCACGGCCCCGGCAGGCTGGGACACCTTACTGCCCTGGTAAAAACCTCCTTTCACTCATCGGGCTAATGTGGGTTTTGGCTGGAGCCATTAGAGCCTCATAAAGGGACTGCTTGCCTCCCATCTCCACATCCCCCCTGTCCCCAACCTCCCCCTCACTCCGCCCTCACTGCCAAGTTTTTTCTTCTCCTCTGCAGTGAGAACGAAGGAAAAAAATCCCAACCAAACCCCATAAAAAGGCCACTTTCCCCCCTTTTTGTCCTGCAGCAAACCCGTGGGCGCAGGGAGCTGCTGGAGCAGGAGCACCCGGGGTTTTGGCAGGGATGCTGCTGGCCTGTCCCCTCTGTAGGAGCTGAGGCAGCCGCGCCTGCCAAGCGCCGGAGAGCTGGGGATGAACCTGAAGCCGTTCCTTGAGCTGGGAGCCGGCCAAGCTCTACTGGCCAAGTGTCTTCTTTATTCCCTTCCAGGCTTTTTCCGTGCCTGGGTGTATTTCCACAGCGTGGAGACGGGTGGAAAATTACTGGTGATGCTCCAGTGCCAGGTCCCTGCCCCGGCAGAGGTGAGCTAAGGCTGCACATTCATCCAGGGGACTTCTCACCACGGGATGCTGCTGGGGCTGGAATGCCTCGAAGAACCCTCTAAGTAGTTTAAAAAAACAAAAAGAAAGCTGTTAAAAATAAATAAATCCTTTTTTTTTTTTAGCTTAAAGATGTTTCCCTGAAGAGATCCGTCCATCCCAGCCCACTGAAGTTTTTGCAGCCCAACAGCTGCCTGGGTTCTGCTCCTCTGAAGCACCATGAGAAAGTACAAATACATCCCAAACAGAGCAGATAAACCAGGATAAACGATGTGCACCAACATCCACAGCCCCAAATCCCTGTGATCCCACCCACAGCGAGGAAAGCAGCAGGGGCTGAGAGCTTGGGATGACAGGGAGCACCTGGGTTTGGTGCAGTGACTCAGGAGGGGANTTTAGAGGAGCAGGGAGCAAGCCCTGAAGATCTCCTCTCTGCTACCCAAGGCATGATTCACAGCCCACGTGCTGCTCCTCCAAGGAAGCAGAGGGAACACCACAATCTTCCTGTTACGGGAAAACCCCGATTTCGACACGCAAACCAAGGAGCTGAGGTTGGGGTGCTGCATCCCTGGGACCTGGGAGCATCCATCCCAGCGTGGTTCCCCATCCCCACGCTCAGGGATGCTCATCTAACCCAGTTCCTCCAAGCCAGGACTGCTGGGAGGGTGCCCTGCTCATATCCAGGTCATCGGAAAATCCCCGTGGCTGGGACAGAAGCAGCACATGGACGTCACATACCTCAGACAGCTGAGCCTGGCCTCTCCCCTCCTCTCCAGTGGCACCTCCAGCCTTCCTCTTTTCCTCCTAAAATTACCAGTTTGGTCTGTATTTGTGAGCAGTTTTAGGGAATTTCACTCTTCCAGCCAGGAAGGGCAAGCCCAGGTGTTTTGGTGCCCATCAAAGGAAAACATGTGCTTGGCAAACACAGCAAAGCCATTCATCACCTTCAGACACCTTTCTTCCCACACAGCAGTTTTCAGTGCCTGGAAAGGAAAAGAACATAACAAAAAATGAGTGAAGCTCTTGGCTGTGCCTGCTGCAGCATTCCTGGAGGGGGCTGCGGGACCTTCTCCAGCCTGGCGTGGGACAGGACATCCCACCAGCTGGCTGCTTGGATGTACAAGCTGTCCTTTTCCATCCCTCTGTCACTGGGACACCGACTTTGGGGCTGACCCCAGTTCCCTCAGCAGGGCTTTTATTGTGGAAACCCTCAGGAAAGAGGGCTGGGAACGAGGTGGTGCTGGGATAAGCCACGCTGCCAGTTCAGGCAGGAGATGGATGGCTGCTTAGGGCTGCAGTGACCCTCTGCCCTGCTTCTCCCCATCCCAACCCCACGTCCTCATCACCTTACAGCTCATGGAAACCTGTTAGAGGGAGGTTTACTCCTGGCTGACTCTCCCTGGGGGATTCCTGCTGCCATCAGACCCCCAGCAGCTGGATCAGCCCTTCCCACAGGGAACCACAGCTTGGCCCCAGTTCAGCATCTGCCCCTGGGCTGGGGACTCCCCAGCCCCAGTTGGCACCCGCCCTTGATGCCACCAGAGTTCCTGGGGACTTCCCAGGGCTTCCCAGCCTTTGGAAGGGCTGGCATTGCATCAGCCAGGCCCTGGAGGAGCTGCTCAGTGACACCCAGGGATCTCCTCCTCCTTCTCTTGCTTTCAAAGCTTTTCCTGCTTTGCCTGTTCTCCAGAAGGATGCCAGATCTCCCTGGGGCACTCATGGTGCCACTTGGATGGGGACCTCCTTGGATCAGACACTAAGAAAACACAAATCCACAAGTTTTTGTCCTCAGGCAGGCAATTAGTGGCCTGGGCTTTGCCTATGCCAAGCCAGTGGCTCTGCAAGACATGGCAGGTCCTGGGTTTTCCAGACTTTTCATCAGCTGGCCTGTGGCATACATAAATCCCAGCCCAGGAAAACCCTGAGTGAGCCTTCCCTGTTCTCCACAGTCCCAAACCTCAGCACTTTCCCATCAAAGCTCAGCACCAGCAGAACTGTGCTCAGTGCAGGGTCCCATCTGCTCTCCAGAAGGTGATTTCCCAGCTCACAAGTCCACCTTGTGCCTTCTAGCCCCAGCAGGACTTTCCAGCCCCAAGCGATGATGAATTTTTGGAGAAGGCTCCATTACCCAGCATGGCCGTGGCCATCCCATCACCCCATCCTGACACACTTTTTCCCCAACACCCTGCAGCAAGAGGGAAAAATTCCCCATAGCCTTTGGTCCCCCCATCCCACCACCTCAGGCCAGCACCAGCTTGGAGGCTTCCTGACCTCCTTGCTGCTCCAAACATCTCATGTGGCTCAGTGGATGGCCTGGGGCTGGGTTGCTGTGTCCTGCTGGATTTGACTCCGAGGGATTGGGGATGGACTGGGGAGGCAGCACAGGATGCCCTGACAGCCTCAAAGCTTGGAGACACCATCATGGCCTGGGATGGCTGTAAGATGGTGCCTTCCCTAAAATCCCCATCACATCCCCACAAAAAAAGTGTGAGCAGCACATGGGCAAGTCCTTCTCCACGTCAGCACTTCAGAAGTCCAGGAGGAAAAAGAAATTCCAGAGGATTAAATCAATAAACTTCTCTCAAACATGGTTTTAATTATCAGTGTTGATGCAGATTTCAATGGGAGGAAGGAAGGAAGAGGTGAGTGAGGAGGAGGAGGAGCAGAGGCAGCTCTGATTTATCCCTTAGCAATGCTCATTCGTCTGCATCCAGCAAAGATTGAGAAAGGGATTGATTTCGAAAACAACCAGATGTTAACACATTTGCAACCCAAAAACTCATGGAAAAAAAGCCCCAAATCCCCACATTCCTGCACGGAGACCCATCAGCTCCTCCCAAACGCACGTGGCCGCTGCTGACATCAGTTCCGTGAGAGCCGCAGGAGCTGGGAGGGCTTTTGGGGCCAGCCCGCCTGTTTTGGAAACACCATCTTCATTTCAAGGGCAGTGCCAGCTCATCTTGGGCATGATCCCCCCCCTTTATCTTCGGCTTCCCCATCACCCCCGAGGCTGCTCCTCCCAAGGTCATCCCATTGATCCGTTTGGGTGGCTGCTCCTTATCGGCCGAACCAGGAACGCAGCTTCCCCTCTCCCCTCCAGGGATGCATGTCAGGCTGAGATAAGGATCCACTGGCTCCAGGGAGGGGGAGGGAAAGAGGTTGTCCCATGCAAGCATGAGCTGGAGGGGACCATCTGCCATCAGGACACCCGCTGGGCCAAAGAGCCCGAGGGCACCTCATGCCCATCGTCTGGGCAGGCCTGGAAAGGGGAAAATTAACATAAACCGAGATAAAACCAAGAGAAAATTAACATTAAATGTATGTACAGCCACAGAGGACGGTGAGAGAGAAGCTGTTGCACTTCTCCAGGTGTTTCCAAAACTCTTCTTTCCAGAGCCACAGTAGGAGAACGCTGACTTTCCTCCAAAATTTTGTGCAGGCTGAGGCCAACAGAGAACCAAGACCAGGGGGAAAACCAAACCCAAACCCTTGGTGCTTTGCATCTCATCCTCTGCTGGGCCTGGCAGGATGCTCGGGAGAGGGGGAGCCTCAAATCCTGGCCCAGAGGGGTCCATCCCCACCATCTCCTGGCTTCCACAAGGGAAGAGGAGATGTTGGCATGGTGGAACCTCAGCTGGAGCATCCCACCAGCACACCTGGGTGCGATGGGAGGGTTGCTGGCTCCGGGGGCATGAGAAGGGGTCATGGGGAAGCACTGGGAGGAGCCGGAGCTGAAGGACAGCCCCAGCCCCAGCCCCAGCCCCGGCCGGGTCGGGTCGGGACGCGGCCGGCCGGGATTTTCAGCAGCTGAGTGAGCCAGCAAAGCAAACATGAGCAAAGAGCTCCCGAGTCATGTAAACAAACAACCAATTAAGAGATGAAATAAATCGCCCAGGTACATAACCTTTCTACTTAAACACTCTGGGCCTGGAAAAGTTCCAGCTCATCTGACCCAGCTTCGCCTGGGATCTCCGGGCCGAGCTCCCGCGGGATGAAAGGGGTTGGGTTTCAGGGAGTGACTTTTCTTCTGCCTTTCTCCCCACCTAATTATCCTTTCTTTCTTTCTTGCCTTGGTTTAATTCAGAGGGAAAGCCCCCAGATGTTTCCTTCTGCATCCCCTTCTCGGCAGGGAGCAGGACCTGCCTCCCTCCCCATCCCTGGAATAGGACTGCCTGCATTGACCTGTTAATTACCGAATTTAAAGCCGGTATAGAGGAAACGGGGGCAAATCGACCCAGCAGCATTAAAGGAGCAGAGGGAAGAGAAAAACCAGGCTTTAAAAGGAAGGCAGACATCCCTGGGAGAGAGGTTTTGGGAGAATGAGGGTGCTCCTTGCACAGCAGGACAAGGCACAGAGGCTCAGGCGGGTTACACCGATGGCTGTGCATGGGAGGGTGCTGGTTTTACTGGGGTTTCTGTCCCCTCAGCTCAAGGAACCCTCAGCCAGCTCCCTCCTTTCAGCATCCAACGCCCCACGAGCTGCCAGACCCCTGGCCCTCTCCAGGGCTTCCCTGTGCAGCCACTGCTGATTCAGGACAGCGAGGGACTCACCCCGCTGGCTTCAGCACAGCCTCTAATCCCAGGCTTAGCTTTAAGCCCAGGTTTGGGGTCCTGCAGAGGACAGTAGTCACACAGCCCAGCCGAGGTCGTGGCCGAGTTACACTGACTCTTTCCAGGGATGGGGCAAGGGGGGTGCACTGTTTTAATTAGTGCTGTTAAATTGCTTAAATCCACACACCTGCAGGATTTTGTTACCCAAAACTAAGCGTGGAGGCTGCAGGGATAAGGACCATTTAGGGGAAGCATCACTAATTATTTTTGGAGAAAGAAAATCCTTGCTTGACACCAGACAAGGAGCTCTTTCAACCCTTGGTGATGGTGTTTCATCTTAAAATGGCTTTTACTGAGGTGCCTGATGTACCCAAACACCCCACTCTGCCCCACCACCAGGTGCCCAGTCCTGCAGAAAATATTTGGGGACAGGGACCATATATTTGGGACTCTGCTTAAAAGATCAAAATACCTCCTTATTTGGAGGCCAAACATGCAGATGCAGCCCATGTGCCATGGGATGGAGAGGGGTGATGCAGCTTGGGTATGTCTGCATCCCTGGCAGGGAACGGGTAGTCCCCAAAACTCGGCACACCAGGAATTCTGGGTGACCCCCCCAAACCCCACCATGCAGGGATGGGTGACCCCCCAAACCCCACCATGCAGGGATG